>JAAXCT010000568.1:0-424664 GCA_012490785.1 Eragrostis nindensis | reverse complement strand
CCCCCCCCCCCAAAAAAAAAAACATCAACAACTATGGGACATGGCAGTTGACCATGGCATAAACAGAGAATCCTGTAGGGAAAAGCTAAACCTCATCCTAAATTACTCTGATGATGTATAGACAGTCCCATCCTTCAAGTTTGAAAATAGCATCACTGGTCCTGTCGTGCTAGATTTTTTTGTTTAATGTCTTAGCCGACGAGGCCGATGACACTGACAAGTGACTAACGACAGTGCGTGTGTTGAACTGTTGATTGAATCTACGAACCCTGCTCCATCAAGCATCCGAACAAATATAATAGAGGGGGGCAAAAGGATGACAGTAGCCGATAGCCGTCAGAATCACGTGTGCAAATTTTGCCGGGTCCTTTCGCGCTGTCAGCTCCAACCACGGCGGTGCAAGATCAAATTTCCGTGCTTATTCGAGTTCCTGATGCGATTTTCTTCGATATGAAACCAGTATATTTGCAAGCAGATGATCCCATTCCGGTCCCCTACATTACACACTACAAATTTGTTTTTCCGAAGATGATACACTACAGTTGCGCAACCCCGAATTCAGATGTCTTAACGCGCTGGATAAATTACAACTGCGGGCTACCTCGGCGCCGGCAGTTCAGTACGGCATGACATGGATGGTCCGGCTGTCGTAGGCGGCGGCCATGCCCTTGCGTTCCTGCTCCAGCCTCACCGCCCGCAGCAGCTCGCCGGCCATCCGCGAAGTCGTCGGCGAGCAGTCCCCCTGCATCACCACGAGCAGCTTCCCCACGGCCTCGGGCGCCGCCGCGACGGCCTCCCGCATCCTCCGCTCCCCGCCGCCCGAGCAGCAGCACAGCCACAACAGCGCCACCGCGGCCTCCCGCCCCGCCGGCCCCACCCGGATCATCCGGCCCATCACGGCCGCCGCGACCTCGACGGCGTCCGCGGCGATGGCCGCCTTGCCGTCGCTGCAGCGGGCGGCCTCCGCCAGCAGCCGCAGCGCGGACTCCGCGGCGGCCGTGGGCGCGGCCGCGACGGCGAGCGCCAGCGAGGGGACGGCGCCGGCCCGCACCATCGACGCCCGCGCGGGCCGCCCGCGGACCTGCACCGCCGCGGCCATGCACCGGATGGCGGCCGGCGACGCGGCGTCCCTGAGGATCCGCAGGAGGTCGGGGAACAGCTCCGACCGGTCGGCGATGGCGGTCTTGGCGTCGGCGTCGGCCACGGGCGACGTCAGGACCGCCTCGAGCACCGCGGCGCCGTTCGCGCCCGCCGCGAGCAGCGTCGTCACGACGCGGCCCAGGTCGCCGGCCACGAGGGTGACCACCAGGGCTTCCTTGGCCTCGTCACCGACCCCATCCGCGGACAAGACGGCGGCCAGGGCCTCCACGGCCATCTTCACGCGCCCACGCTTCTCAGCTCCGTCCTCGGTGAGGTAAGAGACCAGCTCTGGCGCCACGGTGGCCAAGATCCGCACCGCATCGACGCGCGCGTCGGCGCCAGCTCCGCCCTTCGCGAAGGAGAGGAGAGCCGGCACCGCGGAATCGAGATCGGCGGCCACGGCTGACGCGACGGAGGCCTGCTTCCCTTTCTCCGGCGAGATTTTCGCCGCCAGCGACCGCACGGCCTTCTCCGCCGCCGCGGGCTCCCCGTCCGCGGCCGCGAGCTGAGACAGCACCTCCTCCGGCGACGGCGAGGGCGGAAGCGTCGCAGCATGCAGATGGATGAGGCGGCGCAGGAGCAGGTTGGGCACCAGGTCGGTCGAGGCGAGCGGGAGCCGCGTGGCTGGGCAGGTACGGTGGCCGGAATCGAGCCACCGCTGGATGGACGCCCGGTCGTACGTGGCGCCGGTGGGAAGGCTCACCGGCGACCGCATCACCTCCAGCGAGATCGGGCAACGGAACGCGGCCGGCGTCTGCGGCGTGCCGGCCATCACGAGCGGCTCCGGCGGCCGGATCCGCCGCCTCGCCTGCTGCCCGGCGATGGCCGCGTCCATGGCGAGCGAGGGTTGGGAGCTGGTTGGGGGAACGGGGGAGGTGAGAGACAGAGTGGCGGGCCTTAAGAATGGTGTGCAGTGACGTCGGCGAGTCAATGGTCAAAGTCAAGTGGTGTGGGTGGTGGTGGTGTTGACGTATTCTTTTGGAAGGATGGCTCGGGCTCGTGCCATGACGGACCTGCGTGGAGGATGATGCAACGGTGGGTGGGGACGAAGATGCCAGTACGATACAGATTTTTTTTTGTATGTGGGCTCCACACAGTGCATTTCGCGTTCCTACGGTTGAATTTTTGGTCATATTCAGCCAAATAATGCGATGTGTGTTCTTTTCCAAAATTAAAAAAATCAATCTATATCAAAAGGTAGCTCAGAACAGGAGTCACATGAGAAACTGGTTCATATATTTAGCCCTGGTTTCATCAAGATATATAAAAAAAATAGAAACAAGAAACGGGTTTCTGATTTCCGGCCGAAAATGAGAAGCGTTTCATCGAGAATTAGAAACCGAAATTGAAACCTAATGGAACGCATCTTGACTTGAATAGTTTTCTTTAGGTTTTCCATAGTCGACTCTACAGCTTGAAAAATTTAGAAACCAGAAACTGGTTTCTGATTTCCGGCCGAAAATGAGAAGCGTTTCATCGAAAATTAGAAACTGACATCGAAACCTAACGAAACGCATCTTGACTTGAATATTTTATCTAGTCATTCTACAGCTTAAAAAAATCACATAAAGCTAAATTTGAGGATAAAAACATTGCTTACACAAGACAAATGCCTCGGTGTCCATGGAAGAGTTAATATAGTCATTGTCATTTTACATCTTTTTTGGGGAAAGTCATCTACTCTAAATTTGGCAACATTAGAAAAGGTGCCAAACTTTATCCTTTTTTTTTAGAAAACCATGTGTCAAACTTTAATTTGCACCTAACTAGGCCGGGAAAAAAAATTCATGTGGGGTACCTAATTCTTGGTCTAAACAAGCCTGGCATAGGTATGGATTCATCAATTCTATCCAATGGATTTCAAATGAAAAAACTTCGCACTTGGTAACTAAATGTGGTGCTTTGAGCCTTCAAAATTAGGTAACTCGCAGTTCCTTTCTCATAAATATAAACTTTGAGAAATTTTCATCTCACTTAACATCCATTTTGAACCGGATCAATGACTCTTCTCGTAAAAAAAAAAAATCTGTTTAGGACCAAGAAATTTTCCTTCTCATTTTAGGTTTTTATAAAAAAGATAATGTCCATGTCAATCGGATGATCCAAAATATTTGACGTGTTTTTGGATAAATAAACCTTTTAGGAGAGGTAAATAACCATTTTAACCTGCATCTGTGGGTATCAAAGTTTTAAACAGATCACAAGTCACAGTGGTTGGACTATTGATTAGGTTGTCTGTCATTTGCTTATACACTTTTTTCAAAAAGCCTGATAATCCTTCCTTTTTGTTGTAATCATTAATGTAACATTAGTTGAGCTTGGGTTTTGCACCATATCGGAAAATTTTTTATTTATCGGAGACAAGTGTACAATGCAAAACGTAAGACTCCAAGCAAAACCAACTAATTCCTCCAAAAACAGTATAGGAAATGTTCGTACATGCGTGGCATTTACTAGAACTAGAACCATTTTATGGTACCAAAGAAGACTGGTCAAGCTTTTTCGCAAGATAAGAATCTTTTCTTTAAAAAGAAACTTTTATAAAAGGTGAAGTGGAGATACCAACTGCAACCATACGCAAAATGCCCGGAGAAACCATTTCAGTCATCGCAGGAAATATCACAAAGAACGCCTAACACGTACAGTACTCTGCAGCTGAGAGGCCCATGCACGCAAATGGCATCAAGCCATCAACGAAATGCAAAGCACCCTTTGCACCATCCTTTTCAGTCCCTAACCGAGAATCCCTGGTTTTTGTCACGGCTATAACAGGTGATTTGGACACTCCGTGAACGCGGCAAATGTGGCCACTTCTTTCCCGAAAGCGCACGCCGAAGAATCCGGCAAAGCCGGGTATGATTGGTCCGGCGACAGCAAGAAACGCGAGAAAGCGACCGCAGCAAAGGCGCGTGGCCGGCACCGAACCTAGCAGATCCTCCCTCGCCGGCGACGGCGAGGCAGCCTCAGCCTTGGCGGATCGCGATCCTTCGCTTTGGCTCCGGGATCCTTGTCAACGACGCCAGCGCATCTATCTTTTGTCTAATACTGCACTCGTTTGGCGCACGAGGGTGATTGACCAGCGTGGAGCAGCATTTGGCGATGTTATGGCTTCGATACCTTGGTTTGGGGCTGCGAAATTGGATTGGATTGGATCCGGGGAATCCGCCTTTCGACGGAGGTTAGCGTCAGGGAAGACAAAGTGGAGTCAAGGGGATGATGAGGAAGGAAAAGAAATATGCTCGAAGTTGAAACGCGCGGCTCTTTTTCTAGTTCCTTCTCAAGGGCAAGGGATTTTTCGATCTCCCTTTTTTGGATTGATTGAAATCGATACCTTTGTTTGATCGCATCCCCTAATTCGGCATCTAGTGTAATCATTTGTCAAAACGCAAATCAAATCTGTGTGCTCCCGCGGAAAAAGCTCACTCAAGCAAGCGTCCGCCTACGGGCCCCACGAAACGAAACGTTTTGCTTCTGCTATGCCATGGCGGCGGCGCCGTCCACCGCGGTGCGGCAGCTGGAGGACGCGGCCATCGCGTGGCTCCGCGCGTGCGCCACGTTCCGTGACGTCCTCCGCGCGCACGGGCACTCGGTGCGGCTGGGCGTCTCCCGGAGCAGCTACGTGGCCACCCAGATCGTCCACCTCTGCAACGCGCACGGCCGCCCCGCGCACGCCGCGCGGGTGTTCGCCCACGTCCCCGACCCGAACCTCCACCTCCACAACGCGCTGATCAAGGCCTACGCGCAGAACCACCTGCACCGCGACGCCGTCGAGGTCTACGTCCGCATGCTCCGGTGCCCCCCGCCCGTCGTCCCCGCTCCCGGCGGCGGCGGCGACCGGTTCACGTACCCGTTCCTGCTCAAGGCCTGCGGCGGGCTGGTGGCGCTCGAGCTCGGCCGGCTGGTGCACGCGCACGTGGTGCGGTCCGGGTGCGAGGCCCACGCCATCGTGCAGAACTCCCTGATCGAGATGTACACGCGCTGCGGGGACCTGCCGCTCGCGCGCAAGGTGTTCGACGGAATGCGGGACAAGGACGCGGTCTCCTGGAACACGCTCATCTCGGCGCACGCGCGGCTGGGCCAGATGCGGAAGGCGCGAGCGCTTTTCGATTCGATGCCCGACAAGACGGTGGTCTCCTGGACCGCGCTGGTGTCCGGGTACACAGCGGCCGGCGACTTCGCCGGCGCCGTCGAGGCGTTCAGGCTGATGCAGATGGAAGGCTTCGAAGCCGACGACGTGAGCATCGTCGCAGTGCTGCCGTCCTGCGCGCAGCTGGGCGCGCTGGAGCTGGGCCGGTGGATATACGCGTACTGCAACAAGCACGGCATGCTGCGCAAGACGTACGTCTGCAACGCCCTGATGGAGATGTACGCCAAGTGCGGGTGCATCGACCAGGCGCTGCAGCTGTTCCGCGGCATGCCGGAGAAGGACGTCATCTCATGGAGCACGGTGATCGCCGGCCTCGCGGCGCACGGGAGGGCGCACGAGGCCGTCGCGTTGTTCGCCGAGATGGACAGGAAAGGAAGGGTGAGGCCTAACGGCGTCACGTTCGTCGGCCTCCTGTCTGCCTGCTCCCACGCCGGGCTACTGGACGAAGGCCTGCGCTACTTCGACAGCATGAAAGAGGTCTACGGCGTCGAACCCGGCGTCGAGCACTACGGCTGCGTCGTCGACCTCCTCGGCCGAGCGGGGCGAATCCAGCACGCGCTCGACACCATACGGGGCATGCCGGTCCCCGCGGACGCCAAGATATGGGGGTCGCTGCTCAGCGCGTGCCGCAGCCACGGCGACGTCGAGACGGCCGTGGTGGCGGCGGAACGGCTGGTTGAGCTAGAGCCGGGTGACGTGGGTAACCTCGTGATGCTGGCCAACGTGTACGCCGCGGCTGGGCGGTGGGGCGACGTGGCGAGCACGAGGAAGGAGATACGGAGCCGGAGCACGAGGAAGACGCCCGGGTGCAGCATGATCGAGGTGGATAACGTGGTGCGGGAGTTCGTCGCCGGGGAGGAGCTGGGGCCTGAGCTGGGAGACCTTGCTGCCGTGCTGGATGTCCTGGCCTCGCAGCTTGCCGACGATGTTTGAATTCGTTGGTACAGATTGTTGGGTTGATACGAATTTGATTGCCAGTGACGACTGATCATACTTGAATCCCGACAGGCGCCAGGCGCATTTCAGTTGTTGTGATTTGTGAAGCAGTTTTCTTTCTCATCGCCACCGCGAGAAAAAACATTCGGAGATTGACAAGAAAGGAGGCAGAGTTCTCTGATGGGCCCTTAAGCCCCTTACTAGCTAGGTCCATCTTTGTACAGGCCAGATATAAGACGGGCCAATTTGTTCACCCAATGGGCTTAACCGGTTAGCTTGTTTCCAAAAAGTGAAGACCGAACGAGCATTTTAAGCGCCAATCTTAACCCCGGAGTAAAGCCAGTCCCAGTGAAAGCACGAGAAATGGTTACTCATCTGGGTACTACTCCAGTTTATGGCATGATACAGCGGTGTGGTCTGCTGCTGCTGGCCTCATGAGTCGTGAAGAAGACAACAAGAGCATGCTCGTCAATCGGGGAAAAAAAAAAGAGCATGCTCGAAGCAGAATTTTTTTCAAAATAATATTATTTTATTTGGAATTTACAAAAATAATATCGAATTCAAAAAAATTACAGAAATAATACCATGTCGTACGTTGAACGCATGAAAACCCAATTTTCGTGCGTTGAACGCACGAAAACTCGATTTTCGTACGTTGAACACACGAAAATACGAATCTTCGTACTTTGAACGTACGACAATATAAAATATGCTATAGAATCCTATTTTCGTGTGTTGGTTGCACGAAAATTAAGTTTTCGTGTATCGAATGTGCGACAATAGGTCCAGATATAATAAAAAATGAAAAAAATGATGAAAATATATATTTAATAATTTTCGTGCGTTGAGCGCACGAAAATAGGAAATTAATTTTTTTTCAACATGCAAAATCGATTTTGGCTATTTTATGATGCAAGCCTTTACTTTGTTAAGTTACACAAGTTTTTCTAACGTTAGGAAGGGGGATTCTTGCGCAACGGAACGAGAAAAAGTGTTGTGTATTTTTGCATGACATAAGCTACCTATTTTTTATTTTTTAGCACAAATCTGATGGTTCATGAGTTTGTCAAAGAGAAGATGTGTTTACATTATTTTAATTCCTGATCCAAAAATTATACAGCTTATTGCTTGAAAACTTATTGCTTGAAAAAACACAAATATTTTGTGATATATAATGTAAACACATCTTCTCTTTGACAAACTAGCATGAACCACCGAATTTGTGTTAAAAAATAAAAAATATGCAGCTTATCTCATGCAAAAATACACAACACTTTTCCTTGTTCCGCTGCGCAAAAATCCCCCTTCCTAACGTTAGAAAAACTTATGTAACTTAACAAAGTGAAAGCTTGCATCATAAAATAGCTAAAATCGATTTTGCATGTTGGAAAAAAAAATTAATTTCCTATTTTCGTGCGTTCAACGCACGAAAATTATTAAATATGTATTTTCATCATTTTTTTCATTTTTTATTGTATTTGGACCTATTGTTGCACATTGGATACACGAAAACTTAATTTTCGTGCAACCAACACACGAAAATAGGATTCTATAGCATATTTTATATTGTCGTACGTTCAAAGTACGTATATTCGTGCGTTCAACGCACGAAAACTGAGTTTTCGTGCGTTCAACGTACGACATGGTATTATTTCTGTAATTTTGTCAATTTTGATATTATTTTTGTAAATTCCAAATAAAATAATATTATTTTGAAAAAAAATTCGCTCGAAGCAACACATTTGTTCCGAACTTGCGCGGCCTGCGCTTCTTTACGCCGTTGCCTTGCATGTGCATGTCAACTTCCTCGTCCCCTTTGTGTTAGCTTGCGGAGAATACATGCACACCATCATCATAATCCAAATGCTTATTTCTTTATTAGCTACTATCGTTGCGCTCTCCGCTGTCACGCAACCAGGGTTCACGTTACCGATCAAACCAATCCAACCGGACCGAACTGGACCGGTAAGTCCGGTTATAAAAAACGAACTCGAGTATCAAAATTGTTGTCATTTTGAGGTTCTCCTAAATCAAACTTTGTAAACTTTGACCGCAAATAATTCTTTATGTGTTAAGTTTAGAAATGTGAAAATAACATGAGCAGGTTCATATTGAAGATGATTTCAGAAAAGTATACTTAACTATATTTTATAAATATTTTATAGCAAAAAATATTAGTCAAAGTTGTTTTTTGAAGACCATGTCAATGTCCAAAACGACAACAATTTTGATACTGAAGGGATTATGGAATAATTCAGATACTTCAAAGAGTTGGTTAAAAGAAAACAAACCCCTATATGTACCTTCACCAACATTTGGCTTTACACCAATGAAGCAAATAGGCAACCTAAAATCAATTTATTATGATGGTGGAATATAGAGCTGGCCCGCTGAATTTCAATTGGTATGTGGGATTTAATTAATGAAGTTATTTTTTATTTTGATATATTGAAATGCAATCCAAAACTTTCTACTCCAACATCTTTCTGTATCAACATGCAACTAACATATCATCATGTACTTTCATTTGGTATTGATTACAACATGAGAGACAACCGTTAGCTCCATGTATAGAGATGTAGCTGACTCCAATATTTGTCACATGCCTAATCATGATATTTGGAAACTCAAACGACCTCTTATGGTTTAAACTTCTAGATGTCATTTGATTAAAGGAGTCACTTTAACCCAAGGGTACTTTAGCAAGGAGATATATGGAATGGAACTATACATTGTTGTTTCTCCCGTCCAATTTTATTTGCATATTGCATATGTCTCGAATGTGTCACATGCCACCACAAATTGTCTAGTTCTGGTTACACAATCAAGTTGCTTCTAAATGGGTTCCTCTCCTTTCTATTACAAGCACATCAAAAACATAATATTGATTTACATATTTAGTTTGAAAATAATACGAACAAAAATTTAGGAGACACAATTAGGTTTGGCATAGAACCAAACTATAACTAAGCCTTAATACATAGAATATAATCAATCGTTCAGATGACATTGCACCTTCACTTTTCAAAGAAAGTCACAGCTCATTGTTGGTCCTCCTTCTACTTCCCTGCATGCACCAAGTAGTTTCAGTAGCATATTGCAAGAGAAGAGGGATGAACTGGATATCTATGGCCATGAGTTTGAACAACCACATCATATACCTCTGGCATTTCTCTTTGTACAATGATTGTGATTTTTATGGTCATTCATTTGGATCGATATGCTAGCGGTTTAGTTATTTATAAGATTCTTATATATATACAATATTACTTGGACTAGAAATTAGCTTGTCCTTAAAATGGTATTTATTTTTTATGGTGTACGATTTTAATAGGTTACGTGAGGATATTGTGGTTGTAGTATTTTGTTGCATGAATATATTAACAATCTTCTTACTCTTCATGCGTGAGGCAGACTGTAAGTCCCGAGGCATAGAATTCAATAATTTGGAACAAGTAAAAGAACAATAATAAAGTCTCCACATTCATCCATATTTCCTATGTGTGTTGTTTGTGCTTTTGTTGATCGGTAAAGCCGGATTCTTAACTGTTGCTAGTTGTACTCCCTCCGTCTAGATTTGGTCAATGCCATCTTATTGTTGAGATTCATAAAACTATATATCATGATATATATAACTATTTCTACTTAAATTAGTTATTTATACATATATTATGGTCAGAAATTTTGACCTTAGCCAATCTCATAATTTCTTACATTTATGGGCGGAAGGAGTAATAATCTATAGGGAAAATTGCAAAATTCTACTTGCAACTCAAGGAGGTTTTTTATTTTTATATTCCCTCTTGATAGCTTTGACCAAACGACGTGGCTCTTGTATGTTCTCCAGTGCGATTATGAGTGGTCTATCACACTCTATACGCGTTGATATCGTGTAAATAACATAGATGTCGGAACCTAAGATTTAATTAATTTTCTCTATTTTATTGATAGAGTCGACGGCTAAGTTTTAATGCCATTTATGATAGTATGATAAATTTGGATTGTGTAACATCAGATTAGAAGATAACTTTGCTATATAGTGGAGCCTTTGAAGTAATCCAGAATGCTAGAGAAGAGCCATACCATCTGGTCAAAGCTATTATGAGGAATATAAAACAAATAGACATTTGCACGGAGAAGACTGAACAATTTTTTTTTAGGTGGGCATATGAAAACCCCGCTCACATGTAGGTTGGTTGTTTGCATTTTTCCCTAACACATCTGCACTTGACTTGGCTATGCAGAGCTTGAAATATTGCATACTATATTTTCTTTGCCTATAAACTAAAAGAAAACTCTCTATATTAATCAACTTGATCGGGCAAGGTGAACTGGTCGATATCGCAGCCTAGCGACATAAAAAGCGGCCGCGTCGCATGGGAGGGAACTAACTGTCTTCCTTCGGAACCGGACCATTGACAGACACGTCGGACACCACGCAGATCAGTTTGGCCTGAACGAACCACTCAGTCGTTGACAAATCACCGCTGACCTGGCCGGCCTCCCGGCGACGTGCCGCCTTGCCGTGCGCCTGCGAGTTGCGGGCGGTTAGTGGCGGGGCCCCAGGATCCAGAAACACCGGCTCCCCACGGGTTCTTTTGGACGCGAAATGATGGGGCTGCTCGGGTGCGGTCTTGGGAGATTGACCTTTGCGAGGTCGTGTGAGCTAAGCCCCGTTGCTGTTGAGCACACATTCGAAAATGGAGGTTAAGATCTGGTCGCGGAAACACTTGTTTAAGCATGCTGCTTTCCGGATATGCTCGCAGTACATTTGTCATTCAGCTCGTGCATGCTGATGGATTTAACTGGTGGGTTTGACAATTCTCTAGTTCGCATGCAGATGCAGCTGCACGCAAATATAGCCTGATTGGCGGCAATTTCTCTTCTCCGATCTGGGTTGGTATTGATGCGTGTTTCAACAGTGAACCGTACGTGCTTCAGAAATATGCGAGCCGGCCGGTGTGCGTTCTTCTCTCCCAGAGGATCCATCGGAGTTGAACTATCCTGGAATTTTCTCTTCATGTGATGCTGCGCATAGTCGTGAGTTTGTTTCATTCTCTTTTGCTTTTTAGCCTCTGACGTGCGTCTTCTTATCTTTGCCCACATTTGGAGCCTAACAGCACCCATCCACCCTCACTAACCTGCTAGTATTTGCCAACTAAACAAGCACGCAGAGATAGCGACCCCGAATATTTCCGACTTGTTTATCCTCTACCACAATCACGAATTGAATCACGCACCGTAAACTCGCATGCAAGCCCGTCACGTGTATATAAGCCTTCCTTTCCTGGCGAGCCCCCAGCGCCCCTGCTACTGCGCAGTTCCTGGAGATTGCCTTCAAGGTCTTAGAAGCGCGGCGGACACAGCTCCTGAAGATGCAGGTGCCAGATGCTGGCCCGGCGCCCGGCGGCGCCGTTCCTGACGGACGGACGTTCCCGGACGCCTACGCCGAGCGCGCCTTCACCTCGCTCGACGCCAACGCGGTCACCATCCTCGCCCTCCTGGTCTGCGGCCTCGTCGCGGCTCTCGCGCTCCACGTCGCGCTCCAGTGCGCGCTCCGCGTCACGCGCCGAGCGTGCCACGACGACGACGGCGGCGGCCATCAGCTGAACGCTGCGCGGCACGGTCGGAAGAAAAAGAAGCCGCGGCGGTCGGCGCTGGCGCAGGCGCTGCCGTGCCTGGCCTACGTCGCGGGGCTGGACCTGGCGGGTTCATCGCGGTCCGAGTGCGCCATCTGCCTCGCCGAGTTCGCGCGCGGGGACCGGGTGCGCGTGCTGCCGCGCTGCAACCACGGCTTCCACGCGCGATGCATTGACCGATGGCTCGCGGCGCGGCCGACGTGCCCGACCTGCCGCCAGCCGCCGTTCGCCGATGAGACCTACGACCCCGTCGTCCCGCGGCCGGACACAACAGACCGTGTGGTGGGGCAGCCGGGCGCTGTGCAGCTGGTGCGAGTGGTGGTTGCAAGCGACGGCGTGGCCAGCCTTGTGGAGGAGCCTTAATTAGAATACACTGTACAGCAGCATCAGCAGCAGTGTTAGCGAGTATTAGCATGCTGGTGTTGTATAGTCGTCCTGAGAGTTTGCATGCATATAGCATAGGATACGGCACATATGGAGTCAGAGAAAGCAAGCTGCCGTAGTTTGGCGTACGTGATGCAAGTCACGGCGACAATACATGCATGGATCACACTTGAGCGGAGTTAACATTGAACCATGTTTCCTAAAAAAAAACATTGAACCATCATAAGCTGTGCTATAGATGAACCCTGAATACCTGTTTTCTGAGACGAAACGATCGAAATGTTACTGTCTCGTACAAAAATCTTGATCTTCGGCAAGGTCTATTCTTTTGGACAATATGGAGCTAATAAAACAACATCAAGACAATGCCAGTTGCCAAGCTGTGAGTGTACGGTAGTTCTGAAAGAGTCGGAGTCACGGCTACAATCCTTTGAAGCGATTGAGTTTTGCCATGAGCGTCCGGGGAGTGAACGGAGAATCACATAGTATAGTTAAATTTCTTTGTATTTTAGATGTAGGGAGACACGCATAGTTGCTTAATCCATCAGAATGTATATCAATTCTTCTAGTGACTCATACTACTCGATAAAGCTTACCGAATGTTTGTCTCAAAAAATAGGGAAGTAAACTTCGAAAACCTGCTGCTGTTTTGACATTGGTTGCAAAAACATATACAACATTCGGTTCCAGTTTGCAGGAAACTACAGCTAATTTGTGGTCTGGTCGCTGCAACCTATAACTTTTTATCATCTTGGACCCACTTGTCAATCTCAACATTGCTGGCAGCCTGGCAACACAAGCAAGTGACAAATTGCATCCGGACATCAAAATACCTGTAGTTCTCTGCAACCGGCTCTGAAAGTTATACTTCCTCCGTTTTTAATTATATGACGCCGTTGACTTTTTTTGTTGAACTTTGACCAACAATATAGATTTAAATAATTACTTTTCGAATGTGAAATGAATATAATTGGATTCATCATCAAAAGCACTTTAAGATTAACCTATATATTTAGCTATTTACACAAATATTTTGAATAAACGAACGGTCAAACGTAACGAAAAAAGTCAACGGTGTCATATATTAAAAAACGGAGGGAGTAAGTTGTTGCAATACATGTTTTTTTTTAGAACATTTTTTGCAATACATGTGAAAGTAGTCTCTAGGTTTTTGGAATTTTAGCAGTCAGCTACTACTACACCAAAGCGCAAAGAACGGCCCAGCATTCTTTCTGGCCCGCGCATGATGTCTCACCTCAGCAAGCCCATCCCCGTCCCCGAACGAAAGCGGGTCCTCGTCGTGTCCGCTCCACCACGTGCTGGATGCCGGCGCAAAACCCAAATTGCCGGCGCGGGCCTACACCGGCCGAATTTCAGCTGGCACCGACGTGGCCGAGCCGCTTTGGGCACCGAAAGTTTCCTCGCGACGGCGACGGCGACGGCGCGGCCGGACCGGCGGGAGCCTTTCTGCCCCCTTTTCCTGCTGTCCCCCGGACCGGTCAGACTCGAGCCAGCGACGAGTCCTGCTCCTGCACGGCTCAAGCGGCGTGTACCGCTCCAACGTGTCGACCGGCGGCGACACGTGCCGGGTTCCACATTTTTCCACAGCGTGACGTGGGAGACAAGCGGCTGGCTTCGGGGGCAAAAGGGCCGGGCCCCCAGCAGCCGCGCACGCACGCACGCACCCCGGCCGTTTTCCACGGGGCGGTGCAGTACTCTCTTCTCTTTGAAAGCGGAGGCGGCGTGTAGTACAAACCTCCGGCCGTCACGCCGCCCGTCCCGTCCGTGCGTTTCCCTTGTCTTTCTTCTCCCCTCTCGAGGTCGCGTCACACTCGCCGATCGAGTCCTCCGGAGTTTGGCTTGGCCCAAAGCGATCGCCGCGCGGCCGCCAGCGCCAGGTGATCCCTCTTCCCCCTTCCACTATTCGATCTCAAATCCCTCGGCTGAATTCCAGTTCCTCGCCCCTGTAGAAGATCGGCTCGGGGAGTAGACCCTGCTGGCGTTTTTTTTTTTTTTTGATTTTTCTGCATCTGTTTGTGCTCTGATGTGCTACTGAATTCAAAGATTCTGCGCTGCTCTCTAGCAGAGCAAAGAAACTCGTCGGGATGTTTAGGTTTCGGCACGACGGCGTGCTTTGGCCATGGTTTATGCTAACACGCCGTCAGTTCCAGAACTGAAGTGGAAAATTACGCCCACTACCTGCCTCCAGTTACGCGTTGCAAAATGCTTGATAATTCTAATTGTTCATGGAACTGACGCGTAGCGTACGAGGTGCTTACTGCAAATTCGAATCATAGTATTCGATGCTTCCATAAGATGTACTAATTTTTCTGTATAATCAAAATTTGATGAATGTATTTCGTATAGAAATTGAGTAGGTACAGTTATTCATTGTTCGCTCAAAATTATCCAAACAAACACTGTTTCCTTGTTTCAATTGTTTATGTGGGAGGATGATATTCGCTTCATTGTTTTTTAAAAAAGAATATAATAGTCGAGAAATGAAGTCTCTCTCATATTGTTGATACTTATTTTAGCTGTTGGCTGATTTAGCCCCTTTCAACTTAACAATATGTATATGCTTGAACTCTTTGCAGCTGATAACTCACTGATTGCTCATGAACCTTCGCTTAACCTACACCTAGCTGTTTGATATTTTTTTTAATGTTGTTCAGGATGTCCTTAAATATACTGAAAACTGAACTGTGTTACAGCATACCTGAGGAATGGCTGACGAGGACATTCAACCTATTGTGTGCGACAATGGCACTGGAATGGTCAAGGTTGTTCTCCTGAACGAAACTCCTTTCCGGAAATCAATCATATTATTATGAACTACTTGACCGACTCCTGGTTTGACAGGCGGGTTTTGCTGGTGATGATGCACCTAGGGCTGTCTTCCCTAGCATAGTGGGCAGACCACGGCACACTGGTGTCATGGTTGGTATGGGCCAAAAGGATGCCTATGTGGGTGATGAAGCTCAGGCAAAGAGAGGAATCCTGACACTGAAGTACCCGATTGAGCATGGCATTGTCAACAACTGGGATGACATGGAGAAGATCTGGCATCACACCTTCTACAACGAGCTTCGTGTCGCCCCTGAAGACCACCCTGTACTGCTGACCGAAGCCCCTCTTAACCCCAAGGCCAACAGAGAGAAGATGACACAGATCATGTTCGAGACCTTCAACTGTCCAGCGATGTATGTCGCAATTCAGGCCGTTCTCTCCTTGTATGCTAGTGGTCGAACAACTGGTAAGATTGTTATCATCATGGAAATGGAAATGGCTAAACAAAATCATTTATATAGTAATGAGCTAAAGTAAAACAGAGGATAGGAGTACATCTGATGCCTTTTTTTTTCTTCTCTTGTGTGTATGTGTGCAGGTATTGTGCTGGACTCTGGTGATGGTGTGAGCCACACTGTTCCAATATATGAAGGCTACACACTGCCTCATGCTATTCTCCGTCTGGACCTTGCCGGACGTGACCTCACCGACCACCTAATGAAGATCCTCACAGAGAGAGGGTACTCCCTCACGACAAGTGCTGAGCGGGAAATTGTCAGGGACATAAAGGAGAAGCTCGCTTACGTTGCCCTTGATTACGAGCAGGAGCTTGAAACTGCTAGGAGCAGCTCCTCTGTTGAAAAGAGCTACGAGATGCCTGATGGCCAGGTTATCACCATTGGGTCAGAAAGGTTCAGGTGCCCTGAGGTGCTGTTCCAGCCATCTCTTGTGGGCATGGAATCTCCTGGCATACATGAGGCCACTTACAACTCCATCATGAAGTGTGATGTTGATATCAGGAAGGATTTGTATAATAACATTGTGCTCAGTGGAGGATCCACCATGTTCCCTGGGATCGCTGATCGCATGAGTAAAGAGATCACCTCCCTGGCTCCTAGCAGCATGAAGGTTAAAGTGATTGCACCACCTGAAAGGAAGTACAGTGTCTGGATTGGGGGCTCTATCTTGGCTTCTCTTAGTACTTTTCAGCAGGTATTTTTTTATTCTACACGTCTCATGAATATTTACAGCAATCTTGTGCATATCGTATTTTGCGGGTTGGATAATAATCCATTACATTCCAACTCAATCAAGTTCAAAATGGAAGTATCAACACCGTCTTTTTCAGCTTTCGAAAAAAAAACAGTCTATTTCCGATCCGATAATCCAATTGGTAGAGCGTAGATCATTTTCTCTTCCTGGGCGCTGAAAATGTTTTTCTGTGCCTTAGTCTAATCTGAACAAGCATAGAATGCCGTCCAAGTAATTTTCTTAAGAGAGAATCGTCATAACTGCTATCGACTATTTTCATGACAACAATGTTCTTGCAGTGCAATTATTTTCGGTCCCTATTCAAAATTCATGTCCTCATCAGCTTTGACATTGTGTGATTGTTTGGCAGATGTGGATATCCAAGGGTGAGTATGATGAAACTGGTCCTGGCATTGTCCACATGAAGTGCTTCTAAGTTCCCTTTGAAGTTTGATAAGTTCCTTCAAGACATCACGCATCGGTGCGCGCATTGCCTTGAAGCAATCAGAGGAAGTAGAGAGGCAGGGTACAAGTAAAGCGAACAAAAGTAACAATATCAGTATACTTCAGGTTATGAGGGTGACCTGTACATTGTCATACATGATAGCGTCTGGTGTTCCGGTGTTCCAGTATGAATGGTTTGTGCATTTATGTTCGTTACTGATAAATAAATAATGGGCAGCCTATATATAGTTACAAGTAAATGATGCTTATTCGGTTCCTGTTGATATCTATGCCATACAAACGAGCCTGTCCTCAGATAATAAGATTGTATGAAGCAGCTTGTGAGTTTTTCAACCTTTGTAGGGTCAGTTTGAGTTTTTAACTAGGCGATGCTGAGATGATTTCGCCCAAGTTACACAACACATTGCGAGGCGGATCGACCTGGGCATCTCTCGGCCTCTCGGGTACTCCAATTTTTCGTCGGATGATCAGTGGTCAGTTCATCATGGCGCTGTTATCTTTCACCGGTCGAGGGAGCCGAAAGACGAAGGGGGCCTTTGGAACGCGGGATTTTTTCCCGTTCCTGTGTTTTTCCTGTGAACAGTCAACTGATTCCTGTGAAATTTCTGTACAATTCCTGTGAAAATCCTGCGTTCCAAAAGGGGCCGAAATCACGTCACGGGGCCTCCAGGCCCAGAACATGTGATCCAACAAAAGCCCGGCGCACGCGAACACCACGCAGCTGCTTGCGACGATCCACATACCGCAACCGCAGCCAATGAGAACGCAGAAAAACCTCACCCCACGGATCGTGCCCACGATCCGCGCACCTCCCACTAAACCCAATCCCAACCGTCCATACCCCGTAGATCCAACGCTCCAAACCGGCTCCTGCCTCCCGAAAACCAAACCCACCGCCCACGAGAACCCAAAATTTTTCGCAGTCTCCCGCCCACTCGCCGCCTACTTAAACGCCTCCCCTTCCGCCCCCTCTCCTCACTCCAATTCCCCAACTCCCAAATCCTCCTGCGACCTCGCGACCTCCGCTCCCGCCCGCCGCAGCGAAGACTAGCCTCCCCACCGCTCCCGATGGCCCGCACGAAGCAGACGGCGCGCAAGTCCACCGGCGGCAAGGCCCCGAGGAAGCAGCTGGCGACGAAGGCGGCGCGCAAGTCGGCCCCGGCCACCGGCGGCGTGAAGAAGCCCCACCGCTTCCGCCCCGGCACCGTCGCGCTCCGGGAGATCCGCAAGTACCAGAAGAGCACGGAGCTGCTGATCCGCAAGCTGCCGTTCCAGCGGCTGGTGCGCGAGATCGCGCAGGACTTCAAGACCGACCTCCGCTTCCAGAGCTCCGCCGTCGCCGCGCTGCAGGAGGCCGCCGAGGCCTACCTCGTCGGGCTCTTCGAGGACACCAACCTCTGCGCCATCCACGCCAAGCGCGTCACCATCATGCCCAAGGACATCCAGCTCGCGCGCCGCATCCGTGGCGAGAGGGCCTAGAGCCGTGGTGGTCTGTCCTGATCTGGGGAGGTGTAGAGATGTGTTTCGTAGCCGCTTAGCCTGTGTTTCGTCGTGGTAGTGTGGTCGGTAGAAGTGTCAAATCTGTTCGTGATGTGGCTGTGTGGTGTCCTGGTGTGGTGATGTAGTGTCTGATGTTACCATCTCATTATCAGCAGCAATGGAAATGTGGGTTATCTCATCTGAAATCTCGGTACTTCGTTCTAATAGTTGTTTCCGTGGACCCTGATTTCAGTGCACGTGCTCTTAATTCCTTGCAAACTTCTACTTTCAGATTAAGTATTTCGAATGGTGTACTGGCCTTTCGATTTGGTGATTCTATCTGAAATTGTTGGATCTGTAATCTGTAACAGAGGTTAATTGTTGCAGGGATTTGTTATTTCTTTGGCAGTACAATTGCACTAGTTTGTGATGTTGCTGAGGTTCAAACATCCTTGTCTGTAGGCTTGTTTCACAGTTTGCCTCAATCCTTTGTAGTGTGTTAATATATCATAGCAAAGTATTTATAGTTTGTCTGTTCCTACGGATCTGATTTCAACGAATTTGATCATCTATTCTTTTGTTGAAGTATTTACAGGCTGAATGATACATTGATCTTGCAGTTGAATCGTTTCAGTTTGGTGAGTGCATCTCAAGTTGTTGGCACTGTAATCTGAAGCATATGTTTCTGTAATCTTAACCATGTGTATTTTTCTGTCGCTTTTTTTAGATAATGGAAACCAAAGTTCCCGGCCTCTGCACAGCACGCAGCCCGGTTTTTGTTTTTGTTTAATTATTACCTAACCGTCAATCTCCTGGTTGACCGAATGAGCTTAAAACATAAATAAATAACCATTAAGGGGGATAAAGTCTATTATTAAATCTCCATCCATGAGAGGCGAAAAGCTCCAAAGCAGCGACTTCCAGTCCTGCGCTCACACTCTTCATGTGGTCTCTAACCTCCTCAGGCTGCAGCAGCGCCCAGTACCTCATCCAGTAAGCTCCTCTGAACAAAGCCTGCATAAACGATATATAGTTGACATTGTCAAAACAAAGATCATTTCTACATCGCCATATTGCCCAGCACATGGCAGCCGCCTCCACTAGAATAAGTTTACGCTTGTCAGGGTTAAACTGAGCAAGCCAATCCCCTGCAATATGGAATAATTTTATCGCCATATTGTTTTTCTTTCGCTGGGACGGACAGTTATGTTGTTGGCGAAGTTTGGTGCAGATATCATATTCCTGCAGTCTCCTCTTTGTTGTATTGCATCGCAACTGTGTCACAGCAATGCCAGATCTTTCTGATCCCTGCTAAAATGTGCTAATATATTGTCACAAGGCTGTCAAATGACCAAGCCCCTCACTGAACTTGCATCCTCAGATACAACCTGAACCATCGCATTGTCCTGTTTGCTGCTATGTTCAGAAAAACGAGATTAGCTCTTCCGATGTGAAGCAAAAGGGCCTAAAGATTCATGTGACCGATCATAGTTTCTTTTTTCTTTATTTCTCAGACATCACTGTACCATCGTTCATCCTGCAGGCTGTATATTAGTACAAGGGTGCAATTCTTCTGAATCAAGAGAGAAGTGTAATTTTGTACGATTCCGACTTTCTTGCTTCAATCTTTGGGAAACTTGCATCACAATGTGTCCCGTTTGCACTGATTTGTACTCTCTCAATTTAACAACTAAATTCCTTACAATGTCATATTCAAATGCCTGACTGGAAAACATTCCCAATAAACCATCAAAATAAATTTCATTAGTTGTTTCCCATTTTTTATTCTAGCGCCCGGTATTTGATACTACCTGTCAATAGTGGCTGAAGTTATTCAACTTTTTTTACTATATTACTAGTTGATGTTGGTTCTAGTGCTCTTACTAGAATTTCGAACAGAAGTTTCTCCATTTTGTTTCTTTTGGCCAAATTTTGGTTGTAGTGCTCTTACAGGAGATAAAATGGATCATGCAATATTTCTTAGCAATGTTAATTCGAATTTTGTTCTATACATAATAAAACTAAAATTGATAAATTGTATCATGGATTGACTAGTTGTGAACTGAACATAGTGCAACTTCAGAAGGTGCTGAAATGCTGACTTAGAAAGTGTCCAAAGTCCAAACGGCTGATGAGCGATGACTTGTGAGGGTTATGTCATCAGTAGTAACTATTGGCGTTTTCGAATTTCGACATCTTTAAACCCGGTTCGTTGTGAAACTTATCATCCCGTCTTCAGTACATAGTCAAACCGGATGCAGCTTGCTGGATATACTTTCGTGAGGAACGATTGCTTGTACGGTTCTGATTTCGCGTTCTTAAAACATGGAAGCGTTGATAGCGGCAGTCCTGCCTTTAAAATATTGATCCTTCTATTTGATCAAATCCGCACCTCAGGGATAGATATGCCAAACCGTAGGTGATCTTGCTGGCTAGCTCCGTTGCCTGATTGACTTTGCAGAGACAGTAAAAATCAGGCACCCCTGTGTTGCGAGCGAAGGACTGATCGTTTCTGAAGGCCGGTCAAGTCAGCCCCACCAGAAAACCAACTGTACCTTAGGTCCTTGGCACAAAGTGAACTTAACATTATGAATTAGGTCATGTAATTCGATGGCGCATCGACTTGCTGATTTTGGTGCTAGTTTAGGCATCAGTGGTGTAGAATTCTGGCTGAATGCTTCTCCGGATCGTGTAAGCAACCCGCCATTGAATGCTTCATCTGATCATGCTTTTCGGCAGGACGACATTAGGTCGGCCTCAGTTCAATGGATCTTTTTTCTTTTCTTTTTTTTTTTCAAACGGAAAGGAGATAGAAACCCACAGTACGACTGTTCCCCTCACGTTATCGGCGTTGGAAGCACGCCGTGGGGGTGTGGTCGAAAATAGACCGGCGAGCCCGGGGAATCGACGGCAAAGTGGCACGGCAAGGCAGGCTCCTCCATGGACCATGGGAGTCGCAGAAACGTCCACGCCCTGTTCGGTGTGGCAAGGGAACTTGCTTGGTGCTCGTTCTGCTCGGCGCCCAGTTCGCGACTTGCAGATGCCCGTCGACGCGGAGCACTGCACTGGCCACGATGCTACTGTCTGAGGTCCCGTCGAATAACCACGACGCATCCTATGATCCTGATGCCAACCAATCGCTGATGACACTTGACACGCTTGTTACTTTGTATAAACGATACTACCCACTTGTTGTTCCTTCCCCTGTTCCTCGGGCACGCTTGACCACGCGGCACGGTACGTGCCGCCGAGTCAGCTTTCCTGCGCCCATCGCGATAGATATCCGCAACCGCCACTTTGCGGCGACGACGTGGAATCCGCACCCCATATCCAATCCGCCGCCACCGTCCGGTCCTCCCCACACCGAACCAGCACGCCGCGGCTATTTGTAGCCTCCGTCACCGCACCGAGTTGCCAGTTCGCACCGGAGAAACCAGAAGGCCCCGTCTTGCCGCACCACTCCGCCGCTCTCGTCGTCCGTCCCCGTGCGCCACAGGACAAGTCGCCCCAACCAACTGCCGCCCGTCATCATCTGCTGCCGATCCCTTCGTTTCCCCACCAGCACGCACCTACCTAAGCCTGCTGCTTCCTTTCGCTTCCCCGCGAACGAAACTCGCAGCCACGCGCACGGGCCGGCGTGATCGATCAGCCGAGAGGGGAGCGAGGAACCGGCCGGCTTTGGATTTGGAGAGCGATGGACCACGCTGCGGAGGCGCAGCGGACGGACCTGATGACGATCACGCGGCACGTGCTGAACGAGCAGACCCGCCATCCGGAGTCCCGCGGCGACTTCACCATCCTCCTCTCCCACATCGTCCTCGGCTGCAAGTTCGTCGCGTCCGCCGTCAACAAGGCCGGCCTCGCCAAGCTCATCGGCCTCGCCGGAGAGACAAACGTCCAGGCAAGCAAGAGCCGCCGCTCACTCCCTTCCTCCTCGCCGTTCATGTGCTGACACGTACGCGTGCGTGCTCTGGGTTATCCTCTCGAGTCCCGGACAGTCTGACGGTGCAAGCAACCCGCCGATCAGACGAGTTAATATTTCATAAGCGTTAGTTGCCCGTCTGACTGGGGTACTCATAGATGGAGGACTATGCTCTGTTCTATCCACTGCTCTTCTGTCATAGAATTCGTGATCTAAGTGATTGCTATTGCCAATTAGTTTAATTTATCTTAGAGTGACGTTGACATGCAAGTGCGCGCTGCAGGGTGAGGAGCAGAAGAAGCTGGACGTGCTGTCCAACGAAGTCTTTGTCAAGGCGCTCGTCAGCAGCGGCCGCACGGTAACGCACTCACTCTCCGGCACAACGGCACACGTTCTCACGTTTCGCCATAAAGATAGGGTTTTTTTTTCCCCCAAACACTTCGATTGTGAACTTGGTCATTGACTTTGGCGCTCGCGTGCAGTGCGTTCTTGTGTCCGAGGAGAACGAGGAGGCCATCTTCGTCGACCCGGCGCTCCGTGGAAAGTCAGTCACATTAATATGTTATTGTTCTTATTATCAGTTGCTTTTTGAAATGTTATGAAGTTTTGGTATGCAAGATCACAGTGTCGCTTTCTCTGATTGTGACACCCACGGGCTCCCTCCGGTTCAGGTACTGCGTCTGTTTCGATCCCCTGGATGGCTCCTCCAACATCGACTGTGGTGTCTCCATCGGAACGGTATGCCCGACTCCAACTAACTGTCAACTTTAAGTTCAAAAGAAATCGGTTTAGCTACAGGAGCTAATTCAAAGCTCCAGCTGACATATAATTATATGCTGTATTCTGTTCTGTTTAACAGATCTTTGGGATTTATATGATCAAAGATAAGGATGATGTGAGTTTGAAGGATGTGCTGCAACCCGGAACGCACATGCTTGCTGCTGGATACTGCATGTATGGGAGTTCCTGCACGGTAACTATTTTCACCAACCCTTTAGATAATAAATATTGACCTCCGCCTCTTTTTCCCAAGTTGATTGCTGTTATGATCTATGCCAGCTTGTGTTGAGCACTGGAAACGGAGTCAATGGTTTCACTCTTGATCCTTCCCTTGGGGAGTTCATCCTAACTCATCCAGATATCAAGGTTAATGAACAAATAATATAGTTCTTCTTAACAGAAACAAATGTCTAAATCTTGGCATCTATATGTTTTGCTCTCTTTTTTTGGGTGCAGATACCCAAGAAAGGGAAGATCTATTCTGTCAACGAAGGGAATGCCAGAAATTGGGATGGGCCTACAACACAGTATGCAGAGGCTATTTTTGTCTTGAAATGTTGCAGTTCCTTAAGAAGTTAAGCTAAAATTCCAGACAACATTGCAGATTTGTGGAGAAGTGCAAATTTCCCCAGGATGGTTCATCACCTAAATCCTTGAGATATATTGGAAGGTGACTCAGTCATTCAGTAGTTTTTTTTTTTGTTGTCAAATGACAAAAACCTCTAGACCTAAGCATATTAGTTAGTTATGATCTGAAAATATCTGAAGATTACTTTACAAGAATATGCTCGAAGTTTTGTTTTAAAAAAACAATTCCTCTTTCCTTTTTTTTTGAGCTTGATGATTGCGTTGCCTTCTTCTATTCCCCAATGGTAGAGCCATTGTTGACTCTCCACCTCGTCTAAGAGTCAGTCTAAGAGTTCACACTGTCTCTAAATTAATGACTGGCCCCACCTGTCAACAGCTCAGTAAATGCTAGAGACTGTCTCTTAAGGAAGAGCTAGCTCCTTTCTTTTTCCTCTTCCTCTCTCCTCCACCTAGGACAAAATCCTACGTGGACTGACTCTTAGCTTTCCCTTTGGGGACGCTCTAATCCTTATGAATGGTGCAGTATGGTTGCTGATGTCCACCGTACCTTGCTATACGGGGGCATATTTTTGTACCCTGCAGACAAGAAGAGCCCAAAGGGAAAACTTCGGTACGCCAATAGTACAACCTCTGTCTTTGTAGTATTTCTGGAACCCCAAATGTTTACATAGATATAAATCCTTAATTTGTTAATTTTTAATGACAGTGTTCTGTATGAAGTCTTTCCAATGTCATTCTTGATGGAACAAGCTGGAGGCCAGGCTTTCACAGGCAAACAAAGGGTGCGCTTTAGTTCCTTTTTCCCCAGATAATCACATTCCAACTGAAAAACTTGATGCTATATATTCAATCATACAAGTGGAGCTAAACAAAAAGTGGCATTTCCATTTGATATATTCTTACCTAATTGCCATGGCATAACTGATAAGTTTCTTCCCAATTTGCACTGCAGGCCCTTGAGCTTTCTCCTACTAAGCTCCATGACAGATCCCCAATATTCCTGGGGAGCTACGATGATGTGGAAGAGATCAAAGCATTGTATGCTTCAGAATCAAGCACTGCTTGATCTATCTGCATGAGGAATGATCATTCTCCGTGCATCAAATCTATTGATCGGAGCCCTTTTTTTTTTTTGAAAACAGATATTATTTTCTGTTCATTGTCTTAATGTAAAGAATCACTCTGTACACGGTACAACAGAATAAATAACTGAGGCTTATGTTTCATACTCCCTACTTTCAAGAACATAAGCACTTCTGGCTATGTTCAAGTTTTACTTGTTATTTGTGAGAACGCACAAATCATGTTCTGTTCATGTAGTTAGGTGGTATATACGAAGATATTAGTTGTGCTGTTTTGATTAGTTTGTGTTTCTGGATATCCAACTCATTATCAAGTTATGGTAACGGTAGACTCCAACAATCCTTTACATTAATCAAGGGAGTCGCAGTCAGACTGTTGGAGTATAACTTATGGTTCAACACAGACTGTTACTGCGTATAACTCCCATTTTGTGGGAAAACAGAAGAGTTATGTATTCACTTGCTAGGTAAAGTTGTGGTTCAAGAAACTTGCAAGTTAAACCAGAGAAACAATCCAAATAGTAGAGACATATAAAGCGATAAAAAAACAAATATCCAGGTCAACTCGAATATCCGAATTAAATCCAGGGCAGAAAATGGTGGACTAAGCAACAAAATGGTATTCTGGTATATTATAATTTTATTTGTTCTCTCTGTAAGAATAGTAGAGTACATAGATCAAACGTCAATGTGTAAAATTGTTCCAAATGATAAATACATAGACACAGACTAAAATATCTTTCGTAAAAGATGACACACATGCTTGAGAACTCATGTGACTTGGGCACTTGACTATTCATCAGATCCCAGATGCTCCGATGCATTGTCTGCTCTGCTTCAGCTCGGCTGGTAGAGCGAGAAGAAATGGGGCACTCTCTACCGCCTCAGGCTCTGCATAATGTACTGCGCGTACAGATCCCTGCAGAAAAATATAACAAATCAGGTCAACACGCCTGCAGACCACGCACACATGAGCATATCATGTCATCCTCCGAGATCAGATGATGAGAACTTACATGGAGTACTGGATGGCTTCACGAGCGTCAGCGGCGGGCAAGAACTCGTTGACGGCCACCTCCTTGTTCTCGTTCTTCTTGTCTGATGAAATAAAACGCACAGTTGAAGGGAACGTGCAACACAGAGATCACGAAATCAAAGATATATATTGAGTGAGATGGCGATCGAGCGTACAGTCTTCGAAGAAACGCTTGATCTCCTGAAGGCGGTGAGGGGAGAGCTCGTTGATGTCCCTGAAATGGCGGTACTCGGGGTCGTCTTCGCAGACGGCGATGATCTTGTCGTCCTTCTCGCCCTGGTCGATCATGGGCATGAGGCCGATGGCCCTGGCCCGGAGGAAGGAGCCGGGGAGAACAGGCTCCTGCATGAGGACGAGGACGTCCATGGGGTCGTTGTCCTCGCAGAGCGTCCGGGGGATGAAGCCGTAGTTGTGAGGGTACACGACGGACGAGTAGAGCACGCGGTCCACCTTGATGAGCCCCGTCTTCTTGTCCAGCTCGTACTTCACCTTGCTCCCCTTGGTGATCTCCACCACCTGCTCGCTCGGCAGACAGACAATCCATCAGACATCGAGATTCAGACAATCCAACAATGAACGGCGTGCATGGATCGATCATGGCAGAGGAGGAGGAGGAGGAGGAGGAGATCCGGTACGGATGGAATGCTTACCACGTTGAAGACGGCCGGCGCCTCGGGGCCGATCTCGAGGTCGTGCCACGGGTGCGCGGCGACGGAGCGCCGCGACAGCGAGGAGAGGATGCGCTCGTTCAGCCGCGGCGCGCGGCGCGGCGGCTCCACCTGCAGCTCCGCCATCGCCTCCGCCACCTCGGCCGCGGCGGCCGCGGCGCGCCCGTTGCCTCCGTCCTCCTGGCTCATCTTCTTCGCTGCAGTCGAGATCGAACGGAACGGGACGGGACGGGAGCAAATTAAAGCTGTGGCCTGCGTCGCTCGTTTTTCACGTCGTGCTCGGCGACACTCTGGTTGGGTCACCGCAGCGCTCGCGCGGTGGGCATATATAGGAGGGAGGAGAGGCAGCGGCGGTGCGGGTTAGGGTGGTCGACGCGGGAAGTTGGTTGGTGGTGGAGGAGGTGGTCGACGCGGCTGACTGGCTGAGGCGTTGGCGGCACGTGGGAGCCGCGTCTCGTTCTCGTTCGCGCCGATGCGGTGCCGCGCTGGCGCGGGAAACTTCCCCGCGTCGCAGGTAAAACGCTTCGAGCGGGCCGCAGCTATCCTCCATGATCCATCCATTTCCCCGGCTCACCGCTCTGCTTCGTCTCGTGTCGAGCACGTTTGAAAGTATGTCCGTTCTTCGTGGCGAATATGCTGCCACTACCCGAGTGCAGATGTAGCATTTGATAATTTTTACGTGGTGCTTTGTAGCTGTAGTTTAATACAGTCCTTCTGGAAAGCAGGTACAGGCTGTGGCAACTGGCCCTGTTCGAAGGCCTTTGAGATCGTGACTCACATGACTGGAGCATTACTCTACTACTAAGGAAGCCAGGGAATTGCATTCATACCACCGAAAAGTGCCGAAGCGAGATCATGACGCACATGTTAATCAGAGTCTATCATCGTGCAATGCATGTCACTTGTTTCGGGAAGATGGACATGACAACTTGCACGGCCTAGGAGCTCGATCGTACAGGGTGACAAAACGGCACGGATCAGGATCCAATGAGATCAGGGGCAAATTCGGTGAGATATGCCAGACGAACTGAATGGAGCAAATCACCCAGTCATGAGGTTTGCCAAATTGCAGAACGCTCATATCAATTCACACCGTCACAGAGCAGATGCAAGTGCTAGTTACCAGTCAATATCCCAAGTCACTAGAATTATGATCAACAGGGTCATTAAAATTTCCTTTTGGATGCGATCACTGAACAAGGTTAAGCTGATCTGATCGGGATATCACTTTTGTTACAGACAATAAACTGGCATCGCCAAATTCAGACAAACAGAGTCGAAGTACACTATCCCTGTCTCAGCATGTGCAACATCACAAACTTGTTGCCTAGCCGTCTGGTAGAGGAACGGAATGCTCCAGCTCCACCCGAACTTTCACACCGTCCTCAAGGGCGGAGAAACGAGAATCACACCATCTCCTCGGACGAAAAGGAAGGGGATATTGCGTTTACTTGTCTGCAAGAAACACAAGGCAATATATAACATATCATCAATGGTGAAGTGTTGGAGGGACACAAAGAACTCAAATAGTCAATAAATGAATGTAACGACTCTGTAACATATTATGAATCTGAACATAACTGTTTTTATAGACATCAGACCAGCTTGGCAGTTCAACTGGAAAAAGGGAGCAAGCTGGAGGTTTAGCCGGTCTGAGCCATTCTATTAATCATACCGTGCTAACAGGTGAACCAACATGATCCAGAGAAAACAAGGATAAACCACAAGTTTTGGTATTCCCTGTTGACTGAACCCACAGATACACTAATGTTGTTTGATTAATACAGTAAGACAGGGATACGTCAGATTAACTATGCATATCTGACAAGCAGTATGGCCAGGTAGACCAACCAGGCAAGCAGATTTTCATATTGACTAATATTTTTTCTGAAGCAATATATTACTACAACGAGCATAATTTTTTTGCACTTTCTGTGCTTTTTAAACATATAAACCCGGCCTCCTGCCTAAGCTAATCCACAAGTTCGACCAGTAGCCTAGTGACTAGAGAACATTGGACAGGTCAATTGCCGGCCAAGTTTGAGAATATCGGTCCAATCTGTAATCTCAGCCTTGCAGTGCTGAGTATTCAGATGGCTCATAAGTCATGACAAGAACAGCTAACCAGTACCGCGCAAAGCGACCGTGTTATACTGTTATGTTAAGCAAAATCAGGCCTGAGTTGGTGATGGTGCAGTTGCAGAAAAGCATGTAACGATGATGAGGGCATGATGAATTTTTCAAATTATCATTAAGTTGATCTACATATGGTTATGTAAAAAAAAAACAGCATATCAGTGCGTCAACCTTAGAAGATCAAATTGACACTTGAAGAACTCATAAATGTGTAATTAAGAAGTCAAAAATACTTACGCGAACGATCTCCTCATAAGTCTCATCATCAATTTCCACAGTAGTCACTACCTCCTCAACATCTCCAAGTATCATATTGAGATGCTGATCATAGGCCTGGATTGAAGGTAGCATAAAGGCATCTTAGAGTCCAGAAACCAAAATGTGAATATCATGGTGCAAAATCAGGGAGCAATCATATTAAGTGGATTACCAGCCTCTATGAATAAACATCAAGTTGTTTGAACATATAACTGAACAACTATGAATACATAAAGCA
This sequence comes from Eragrostis nindensis, assembly GCA_012490785.1. Classification (NCBI taxonomy): domain Eukaryota; kingdom Viridiplantae; phylum Streptophyta; class Magnoliopsida; order Poales; family Poaceae; genus Eragrostis; species Eragrostis nindensis. The sequence goes on along the minus strand of JAAXCT010000568.1, from coordinate 395,725 downwards.
AGACAAAAAACAGGGATCATATATGACCCATTGCCCAAAAAAGCTTTTAGAAGGGAGAAAAGAGCAGGAGAATCATACAAACACATAACAGTTGCAACGCTATCTGGAACTTAGCTAGAAACATAAGGTCAAAAGTCCAATGGACAACTCCTTGTGGAACGCTACAATACTTGTTAAGAGCCTTTACAATCAACTATTCAGATCCTACTTACTGGTCAGTGCAAGGATTAGACAAGAACCCTGGCTCTAGAAACCAATATTTATGTGACGCGGTACATTATTCAATAATAATGTCTTGTCCAGCATTCAGAAAAATAGATGATATCAGAATATGCGTTGTTTTAGTGATGATGTAGCACTGTCCTGGCATTTCCACAAAACTCAGCAAAAACGTAAATCGCACCAATTTTAGTTGCAAAAAAAAAAGAGCAGAATTTCAGTTCCATTGTGTACAGTTCACTGCCTCTCTTGTGGCTTCCTACCGGTTTCATCTCTATCCTACCCCAACTTGCTTGGGATAAAAAGGCTTTGCTGTTGTTGGTTCACTAAGCAAGAGTTATTTTACTTCGAGATATTTCCGCACAGAAGCAATTAAACACAAAAGTCTGGCTATAGCTTGCTTGAGAGCCAGAGCTGGGATTAATACAATCTTCTTATATTATCTAATAAAACACACAATTCATAACACGTAACAGCTAGTAACAACAGGAAGAGACTCCACGCCAACAAGGCAACGAAGGCCGCCGCAGCAAAAGAGGAACCAGAGAGGGACGGGAGAACCATACATGGAGCTTGCCGCGGAGCTCGCGCTCGGAACGGAGCTTGACGTAGATACGCTCGTCGAGGCTGAGCCGGATGAGATCCAGCGGCTCCTTCACCGCCATGTCCTCCTCCGTCGCCATCGCTGCTCCTCGTCCCTTCCGCCCTTCTCGATTCGCGATCTGAGGCCTACTAAACCCTAGCCTCGATTCGAGTCGAGCTCGCGGAACACACAGCTGCCGCCTGCGCTTGGTTTCTCCTGCGCTTTGGTCTCGTGTGGGTCCGTGCGGCAGAACCCGAACTCGTTCCGGTCAAGTTTTCGGGCCCGTGTTTGGCCCAAGGAAAATGTGCCTTTTGTGAGACGTGGGCTGGTGCTCACTTGTTGTTTTGGTCCGTTTAAGGTGCCCACCAGTTGGATTCGGGAGCCACCAAAACACGAATGCTCATGCTCATGCTCAAAAAAAAAAAAAACACGAATGCTGTACATGTAATCTGTCATTATTTCCCTCTGCAAATCATCTCAAGAGACGGGTCAAGAAACTTTCAAATGTCCAGAAACCACACAGCAAACATGTAATCTAGTTGTAATCCCAGACCGGGTCATGTAGACCGGTTCATGTGAGACCAAAGCTTCCCCTTGTAAACACCTAAGATTTCGCCAGGGTGCACTAAGCCGGCGATCGATGAATTGAGAATTGGTTGTCCTTGAAGAAGGCTTATAAAACGTCAGTTTCCTGATCAGTCAGGACCGGGACGAGAACAAATACTTGTGCGAGGCTCAGTTACACCTCTCCGTCCAGAGGCAGCTGATCGAAACCCGTTTCTCCTCAACCGGGCCCTGCCCTGCTCCGTCTTCATTCTTGCGATTTTTTTTCTCTGTTGCTCGCAATCTGTAGGAAATGGCGCACCGCACGAAGAAAAGCGAGGAGGCAGCGGCGGAAGGCGACCAAGGGGAGCGCATTACGGCGTACCAAGTCTTCGCTGATATCTACGTGCTTGTTTATGTCTTCTCCTGGAGGATAGGCCAGCTCATTACTGCAAATGCTGAAGAAGCTATCGGGAGGCTTCGCAGATACGTACTTGAGAAATTCAGCAAAAAACGCTGATAGTACTATATTGTAGTATTGGGTACTCAGGCAGGCTCTTCAAATACCTTTTAGTATTTGTTATTGCATTATTAATAAAATAAGTATATTGCTCCTATAAATCTCGTGGTGTGACACCTTGCTTTATTCAGTAAGTTAAAAACTACTACGGTCTTAAACTCCTGCCTTAATTGGATTTGCCGGCTCAGTCTTCGAAGATGCTCATAGGGGTAGGGTTTGCGTACGTGTGTTCATAGGGGTGAGTGTGCGTGCGTTGTGAGTGTCTGAGTTGTACTGTGTAATCTCAAAAAAAAAGGATGCAAATAGTTGTCCAAGGTGAGCCGCTAGCCAACCGAACACCTTGCTCAGCCCAAAAAAAATAGGATCTTAAACGCCTGCCTCCATTGAAGGCAAATAGTGGCCCAAGATGCAATCCCGTGGATTGAACCCGGCTGACAGGGCTCCTAGCCAAAGCCGCTATCCAACCGAGACTCTTGCTCGACCCACAAAAATAGATCTTACACGCCTGCCTTCATTGGAGACAAATAGTGACCCAAGGTGCGATCTATATGGATCGAACCTTAGTGACAGCGCTGCCAGCTGGAGCCACTATTTGCACCCCCCCCCCCCCCCCCCCCCCCCCCCCCCCCGGCATTTTTACGTTGTACGTTGTGCGAGAATGACTCCTCTGCTTCCTCACACGTCTTCAACATCGTGGGCTTCGTGGGGAGCACTCTCACGTACACCTTTTGTTTTGATATGGATCAGTGGCGGAGATAGGCCCAAGCCTCAGGGTAGGCCAAATTCTATTTAGGCTATCTATGATGGGCCGAAGAAGGGAAAAAAGCAAAAAGAAAAGAAAAAGAAAAATACGGCCCACCCTACATCCACCCACTGGCTCCGCCAATGATATGGATCGCACTAATTAAGCGAACCCTCTCCATGCCCCTGCCCTAGCCATCCTCGTCCTAGTGTCGCTACCATGCATCCTTGCCCTCGCCGCTCGGTGAGAAGAGAGCCATAACACCTACTTGTAGGTGGCACTGATATAGTCTCTCTGATGATAAAATTTCTACCATCATATCTTTCTTGCACAATGTCGTAACAACCCTCCGTCCACAAATATAGTAGCTCCCTTCTTGGAGAGGTGAACTCCAGAAATGGTTATATTTATGGATAAATTTCAAGCCTTGGAATGCTTATAGATGGGGAGACTAAAATTTGTTTTTCATCAAGATTGATGTGGCGTCCTCGAAATAAGCACGTCCAGATACCTTTTTGAGAAAAGGAAACATGGTTCCTTGCTGCAGATCCCATACCCTACTTCCAAATGCCTGGGTATTCTCTACTCAGATAATTCCAGCTGCGCTAGCATCTTGATCGCAGCCATATGTCACACCCCACCAAACATCGTCGCTAATAACAAAGCTTTCGCCAGCTGCGCCAGCCGGCGATCCATTTCTAGTGCTTATATTATACAACGTCGCCTTCGACGTTTTGTACATTTCTAAGCGAAGTCCGTCGGCCACATTGTTTGGATCTCTTTCCTCGTCTTGCTTTCTTCCAGTACACGGCGCAAAGGTCGCGGGAACGATGGGGAACTGCGCGACGAAGCCCAAGACGAAAGGCGACGACGACGCTCCTCCGCCGGAAGAGGCACAGGCGCCTGTGGAGGCCAGCGAGGGCGTCGTGGCCCCAAAAAGCGAGGTGCGTAGCTGATCGTCTTTGATCTCTGAACTTCACTCCCTTAGCCTTTCTCTCGGATTCACGCGACAGCTGAACTGTTTGTGTGAAATATCCTCCTATTCAGTGTTTGCTAGTACTACTGCTACTGTAAAGTAACTTCCAGTATTACAAACAAGCTGTGAATTATCTTGTTGTCCGTTGCTTCCTCTTTATTTCGGCTGATTGCATTGATCGAAAGAACAGAGGGACATTATTTCGGGCCATATACTTTGGGCCCTTTTGCCGAATTCTTCCTTTCCTTCTGTGGCATGAAATAGGCCTGGTCAGTCCATGATGAGGGCCCTAATTCTGATATGGGCCTCGGATCTGTGAGCAGATAATTTGTTCATGTTGTTTTTTCAGGGAAATTTGTTCATGTTTTTTATACTTCTTAGAGAAATATACCAACGTATTAGATTTCATGAAATTCTGTCACACAATGTTAGCTAACCATGTCTTACTGCACGCTTTCCCGGGACAGGAGGCTACCACGGCAACAGCTGACACCAAAGAGCCTGACGGGGTCGCTCCCACGGCTACAGCTGACACCAAAGAGCCTGACGAACAAAAAGACGCTCCCAAAGACGATGCTGATCAGGGCAAGGAAGCGGCGACGGCGGCGGATGCCGAGCTCCCGGCGTCCACTTCGGCGGAAGTCGCTTGAATCGTCAGTTCGTCATGCAATGAACTCGTGCTAAAAATTTTTGGTGTCCGTCCAAGTACCACGTTTTCCTCCAGATTTGTGTTGTGCCGTGATCACGACTGTACCATGCTATTCTTCGTACGCCTACCGGGCGGATGTTATTTATTCCTTTGTTCGATTTGATGGTTTGGAAACTGAATTTGGACTGTTTTTCTGTCGAGTTTGCATAAGTTGTTGGAGGGTGGTAAGTAATTTTTTGTTGAATATACATGAACTTCTGAACTTTCAGCCCGTTCGGCTGCTGGAATTCCAGCCGGCGGGTGCTGTTGCTGCTGCTACAGTAAACGTATTGCTACAGTGCGCGAATCCTCCGCTACAGTGTTCTCTCTCACTATTGAAACTGCAACTACAACTGCATCCTCCAACCGAACACTGAACCATTCTGACGTAACACCTGCTGGAAAACTTTGTTTCTCCGACTGGGAGTATTTCAGGGGACACGAAAGAGGACATACGGGCCGATATCATGGGGTCTCACTCGTGCGGAAGACGCCGCGTCTCTCGTTTCCCGGGATAAATTAAGCGGAACTCGATCGAACATCAGCATCTTCCCGAAGCCTCTCCTGCACCTAACCTAACAACAGAGCGGCATAATCGGCATAATACTGTATTTTGAATGAAGCAAAGCTGATTCAGATTTTGTTCCCTGAACTTGAAACAGAGGCGACCGCGTGTGAGGCCTAGGATTACATGCTACGTACCGCCGCCTCATTGTGACACGCGGGCAGCTCGAGGTTTATGTAATGGATGGAAGGTGAAGAAGCGTTCAGTGGTAGTCATCTGTCCATTGGAGTATTCGGGAAAAGATAAGTCGGTTTCCAAGGCCGGTTCACTCTTGGTGTGAACCAACGGACTTGTTTGTCATGCGTTCCTGGTTGACTCGGAACGCACTGCACTCTCGCTGCACGCAACACAATCGTTCGCTTCCTTATCCATCCCGAAGCCCGCACTTATGTCTAGTACCGGTCTCTTTCATGCCAACGGCACACAGGATGTAAACACATCGATATACGCTGATCTGAAGCTCCATCATGCTTCTCCAAGCCGAGGCGCCGAGCTGGTTCCAGCCGGCCGGAGCGGAGCGGCTGCTGCGGTGCCTGCCGGGGTTCACGCACCGCTTGCTCCAGCCAGAGCTCAGCACGTAGTACTACGGCCCGAGCGTTGCGTGCACGTGGAGCAAAGCACACGTGCCGACCAACTCGGCTCCGACCGACCCGGCCCCCGAGCTCCGGCCGGCTCGCGAAAGAGACGAGCCTTTAATTTTGCCACATCGGACGCCGACCTGTACCGCTCGGTCGGTCGTCAAACACTCAAACCTTCTCGTCGTCCTTGTCGTGGCCCCCTAAGAAACCGGTGGCGTGTTTTGAGCACTTCGATCCTGGATCACGACAACCTAGCGAATCACTGAAACTGTCCATTTTAGCTTCGACTTCCCAAGCTTCACTGTACTAGTGCTTACTCTGAAGAAGAGTTTCCATCCGTGTTTAGTTCCGCCTCCGTGCCGTCTGTGCTGAATCTGCTAACGGCTCCTTTCCCCGCTGGCGAACCGCGCCGGATTAACAATAGGGTCTGTGCTGATCGCTGCTTTTAATGGCGGCTGTTAACCGGAAAAAGAGAGGCCTTTCCTTTTCGGTGCGGCTAATGAGCGCCGAGCACGACGGCGTGCGGCTAATGAGCGCCGAGGCGGAGTACACAACGCGCGGCTTTTCACACGCGCCGGGTGCGCCCCAGCCGACCTCGTCTGCAGGAACCACTGCGTTCGCCGCGCATTTGCATTTGTTTTCTACTCCTACTGGGCAGAACAGCAGAAAGGCACCGATGCTGACGAGTCGAACTAACAAAAGCGCTAGCGACGGAAAGCTCGCACCATGCGAAGCTTTGTGGGTCGGTAAAAAGCTGTGAGGAGTCTCTCACCTGCGCGCCTGCCGCCATTCCCGGGTTTATCCGGCACGGCACGCGCGGCGATGGTGTTGTTGGCTGTGATCGTTTCTATCTATCTATTTAATCTAAATCAATAAAGAACGAGTTGCGAGAAAAATCTGTTGTACCCTGCCATTATATCTACCCTGCCATCTGAACCGTACTGCCATATCGTGGGCCTAACATCCAACGCACCGAATGATTCCACCAAATCCCGGACGTAACGCTCCTCTCTTTTCCCAACCGGTTACGTTGATTTGTCAGGACCGTTGCGTTACCGTAACGCTCCAAAAAATATTTTTTCTCACCCAATTTTTACACCCAACCGTGGCCCCGTAATCACTTGGTTTTCTAAAATGGCATGATTTCCATCTATTTCCCACTTCCTCCGTATCAAGTGTTTGGAAATAAAAATCAATCTTGCCATGTTTTTTTGGCGTTTCCAAAAGCTGTCAACGTGAATTCAGCGTTTCTGATCGCTTCCATCTGTTGAGCCTTTTTGCCGTAGTTGATCACCGCCGGGTTCGCGAGGTAGGCCACGCGGCGGTCGCGGTTCAGACTCAACAGATGGAAGCTTTCCTTTCTCACGGCCTGCCTTTCCTTCGATGCCTATCGCCTCGATCCTGATCTCGTGGAGGTCGGCGTCCATCTACTCATGACTCACCCATTGGCGGCGGCGCGAGAAGCGATGGCGGAGGCAAGACAAGATGTCGGCGATGATGGCGGCAGGGGTGACCTGCATCGGCGGTGCACGTCTGGCGCGCGGCGCGCTGGTGCGGAACAGCCTCAAGGGGCAGGAGAATCTGAACCAATAAAGAACCAGTTGCGAGAAAAATCTGTTGTACCCTGCCATTATATCTACCCTGCCATCTGAACCGTCCTGCCATATCGTGGGCCCAACATCCAACGCACCGAATGATTCCACCAAATCCCGGACGTAACGCTCCCCTCTTTTCCCAACCGGTTACGTTGATTTTTCAGGACCGTTGCGTTACCGTAACGCTCCAAAAAATATTTTTTCTCACCCAATTTTTGCACCCAACCGTGCCCCCGTAATCACTTGGTTTTCTAAAATGGCATGATTTCCATCTATTTCCCACTTCCTCCGTATCAAGTGTTTGGAAATAAAAATCAATCTTGCCATGTTTTTTTGGCGTTTCCAAAAGCTGTCAACGTGAATTCAGCGTTTCTGATCGCTTCCATCTGTTGAGCCTTTTTGCCGTAGTTGATCACCGCCGGGTTCGCGAGGTAGGCCACGCGGCGGTCGCGGTTCAGGCTCAACAGATGGAAGCTTTCCTTTCTCACGGCCTGCCTTTCCTTCGATGCCTATCGCCTCGATCCTGATCTCGTGAAGGTCGGCGTCCATCTACTCATGACTCACCCATTGGCGGCGGCGCGAGAAGCGATGGCGGAGGCAAGACAAGATGTCGGCGACGATGGCGGCAGTGCACGTCTGGCGCGCGGCAGGGGTGACCTGCACCGGCGAAGCACGTCTGTCGCGCGGCGCGCTGGTGCGGAACAGCCTCAAGGGGCAGGAGAAGCAAGTGAGTGCAATCCTTCCAAATCTGCTCGTCCGCTTCCTGCATTCTTTGTTCTTGGGTAGATGGGGATTCGATCAGTGTTGTTCGTCCTTGGGTGTGGATCCGAGTGTTAACTCGGTGTGCAATCACACGGCACGATTTTTGGAGCTTTGTTTAGTCTTCATTTCTGATGCTATTGTTCTGAGTTGAAGGCTGTCAAAGCGACTGATTCAGATAATGTAGTGGCATTAAGGCAGAACTTTTCATGTTATTTTCTGACCTCATGTTGCCTGTCTACTAATGGTTGCGATATGTGCTACGTAGGGCAGAGAAGGTAGGAGCAAGCCTGGAAAGTGACAGGAGGAGAGGATTTTTGTAATTTCATCTGGGTAATGAACTTTTTTTCCACTTCGGTTTTAACTACAGAAATTTTTGTATGAATCCTTCAAATTATCTGCTGTAATTTAGGTCAGCACATTATTTCGATAATATTTGTACCCTCTAATTTTTGCTTATATTTTTCTCCTTTTTGCGAGGAACCTTAACTAAGCATAAGCAATCTAAACTGTGAATTATATTACAAGTATAGGTTTATAATCATTGTTTAAAGAATCGTCTGAGACTTGCAGAGTCTTTATATGCTTCGTCATTACTAAACAATTTACATTTCTCAGCAGAGTCTTTATATGTTTCAGATCACGGCCAGCAGGGAAGTTTCAAAATAATATCTATGTTTTTTCAATTGCAAATGAAGTTCAGTTTAGTCCATATCTATGTTTTTTCAGTTGGAAATGAAATTCAATTCAGTACATATCAAGGTCGCAAAGTGTTTACTATCCTCAAATTAAGTAAAATGCTACGTTATAACAATCTTATGTTTGATGCTCTTCTTATGGTGGCTCAAGCTTAGAAAAAATTTTCAAGTAGTGCATGGGATTGTATTATGGTTGCACCTATACTTTTTATGCATTCAAATAAACTAATGTTTTCATTTCAGAGCTCTTCAAAGCACGAGGAATAAAAGAAATATGATGTGTGAGAAGTGTGTTTTTTTTTATGATACGTACACGGTACATCATATTATTTTTTTGGTATGATAAAGTCCTGCCAAGTGATGTTATTTAGACGGACACGTGCGTGGCGCACGTGCATTTTTACTAGTTAGATTTGTAGTACTACGGCTGCAGTTTTTTACTGTAGCAACAAACAGATATTGGTTTTGGAATCAAAACAGCTGTAGCTGCAAGCAGTTACAGGAATCTGAACCGATCGCTGCAGTTGTGCCACGCCATTTCTTTAGCGCTTACGTGAACGGACAACAGGCGTCGTCAGGTTCAAATGCTTTTTACGGAAATCCTAGCTGTTTGTGCCGTGCCGACTACTACAGGTGTGGTCACCGGATTTTACCCGCGGTTGATGTTGTACCACGGGGTAGGCCCGTGCGCGACGTGAAAGTCAGCAGCGTCAGCGTGCCGCCGCTGTCACCCGTGTTCCCTGGCTCACTGTCCCAGCTGCAGCTGCGCTCCCACCGCAACGAACCGAGCCCGTACGCGCTGCAAAGCCGCCGCGCTTTCCCTGGCGCGACGCGGGCACCGGGGGTGGTGACGCCGTTACGGGCGCGTCGGGCCACACTCTGCTCCGCCCAAACGGAACGGAACGAGAAGACGGGGACGGGACGGGACAGTCAACCCCTGCCGCCACCGCGGACCGGATCGGGATAATAAACAGCGAGCTCCTCGCAGCTGCCCCGGATTTCCCTTCTCTTCTCTCGCGCTCCTCGCTCGCTCGCTTCGGGTCTCTCTCTCTTCCCCTCTCTTCCTCTCCACACCCACTTCCAATCCACCTCCCTTTCCGCGCTTCGCGTGGGCGGAAAACAAACCAAGGGGTGAAAGTGGAGCTCGGTGGACGAGCGAATCGGAACCGCCCCTGCGCGCTTCGATCCGTCTCCTCTTCAGCGGAGGCGCGGCTCCGGATCGGGGATTTCGCGGTCGTCCGGCCACGACTTGATGTGAGTGTTCTAGCTCTGTGGTCCGATTTGGAGCTCTTTGGGTTTTGGTCTGCCTGATTCGTAGCCTCGTGCGTAGGCCTGTGAAAAAAAATCCTCGTTTTTGGGCGTTTCCTCGTTCAGACGTCGTAAAATGTGTGCGCTTCTGGGGGGAAATGGTACAAATCGTCCAGCCTTCGGGTCCTTTATCTCTTCATCTCGGTTTTATCGACGCTGCTGAAGAAGCCGTCATCTCGTCGTGTTAATCGTAGCTCAGCTGACGAGTACTCCTACTTACTCAGCTTTCGTGGTCGCCTACATTCCTGACCTGTTAGATCTTGCGTCGGCAGTTTCTGATATTTCGTTGTTTCGTGACCCGTCGATTTCTTACCAGATGTGGTTCTCAAAAGTTCTCTCCTTTTTTGAAAAAGATAATAATCATGTCCTTGAATGATGAATCAGGAAAAGTTGCGTCTTTTCACCAAAAATCACCTAATTCTTGCATATTAATGGTTGGTAGTACGAGGCCCAAGGTTTTCTTTCTCGAAATGTTGCAGCATGCCACCGGAATTGCTGGTGTGTGACGCGACGGCTTTAGAAAAAGGTTCAGTGTGTGGTTAGTCCCAGGGACTCCCTGTTTCCTGTGGGCTATTGCTGAGTTAGCTGTTGCGAGCTGTATACTTCTACCTGGAAATGGTCTATTGTTTGGTCACATGTCCCTGGCTCTGTTTCGCGATAAGATTCACACGTTTTCTCATCAAAGATGCTTTTCTTGTGGCAGGTACAAATCGGTGATTAAGTCTCTGTAGCCACACCCCAAAAGCAGAGCAGCAATTCCCTTCGGGGTGGCGTGATCTGGTGAGCCACTGTTCCATAAGTGGAGCAACCAGGAGGCCTGTCGGTGGTGGCTTTTATCATTCGCAGGCGAAGCCTCAAGGTTCTTCCAGAGAGCTAGTCTGCATCATCCATGTCGTTTCGCAGCATCGTTCGTGATGTCCGGGATGGTTTTGGGAGCCTGTCAAGGCGGAGCTTTGATGTGACCATCGCTGGCCTTTACGGGCTCACCGGGCATCACCGGGGGAAGTCGCAGAGCACGGTGCACGAGCTCCGTGATGCTGATATCATCATCCAGGAGAGCCGTTGGGCTAGTCTCCCACCTGAGCTCCTCCGTGACGTGATCAGGAGGTTGGAGGCCAGTGAGAGCACCTGGCCGGCTCGCAAGAATGTTGTCTCCTGCGCTGCTGTTTGTAGGGCGTGGAGGGAGATGTGCAGGGAGCTCGTGCTGAGCCCTGAGTTTAGTGGGAAGCTTACCTTCCCGGTATCTCTAAAGCAGGTAAGCTTCGCATTCTCTAATGAAAGCAAGCCTTGAACTAAGAGCTGTTTAAAGAATCATATTTTATACCTAGCGATAGCAACATCTCGCCTGTTCAGTTTTCCCTGCTAATGACATTTGCCTTAATTCTTGTTTTGACAGCCTGGCCCGCGAGATGGAATGATTCAGTGTTTCATAAAGCGGGATAAATCTAAGTCTACGTATCATCTCTACCTGTGCCTAAGCACCGGTATGCTACGCTTTTCTTTTATATCTTTCCCTTGTTGTTTTAACATTCTATGGTGATTATCTTTCGCGAGAATTTGCTATCAAGTCTCCATTTAGGTCCTTGATCTGTTCTTTTGTCTCTCCAACATTTATGTTCAATTACTTCTGTTTTGTTATGTAATGCTTAAATACCTGGCACATCAATGACTCCTTTCCTGTTTTGCGAATCAGCTGTACTTGCAGAGAATGGAAAGTTCCTGTTATCAGCTAAAAGGAATCGCAAAACAACTTGCACCGAGTATGTTATCTCGATGGATGCTGACAACATCTCAAGATCGAGCAGCACCTACATCGGAAAACTGAGGTAGTTGGAATGCATATGGATCGTAAACCTACCATCTTCGTCTGTTTTATTTGGCTGTGTAAGCTAACTTTGGTGCTTGTTGACATTTCCAGGTCGAACTTCCTCGGAACAAAATTTATGATATATGACACACAGCCCCCGTATAATGGGGCTGTGGTTCCTCATGTTGGACGGTCCAGCCGGAGGTTCAGCTCCAAGAAGATCTCTCCGAAGGTGCCAACTGGTAATTACAACATAGCTCAGGTGGCATATGAGCTAAATGTGCTTGGCACGAGGGGCCCTAGGCGGATGAACTGTGTTATGCACTCTATACCTGCCTCCGCAGTTGAGCCTGGTGGCATAGTCCCTGGACAGCCTGAGCAGATTGTGCCGCGAACTTTGGAGGAGTCATTCCGTAGCATGACCTCCTTTTCCAAGTCATCCATCATGGACCAGTCCATGGATTTCAGCAGTTCCCGCAATTTCAGCAGTGCCCGCTTTTCTGACATTGCGGGAGGCGCCTTAGCTGGTGACGAAGAGAGACAAATTAAGGAGAGGCCTCTAGTGCTTCGCAACAAGGCGCCCAGGTGGCACGAGCAGCTGCAGTGTTGGTGCCTCAACTTCCGCGGCCGTGTAACCATTGCCTCGGTTAAGAATTTCCAGTTGATCGCCGCGTCAAGCCAGCCCCCTGCTGGGGCTCCAACGCCATCGCAGCCTGCTCCACCTGACCAGGACAAGATTATTCTGCAGTTTGGTAAGGTAGCAAAGGATATGTTCACGATGGATTACCGCTATCCGCTCTCGGCTTTCCAGGCATTTGCTATCTGTCTAAGTAGCTTCGACACCAAATTGGCCTGTGAATAATTGGTAGTGCAGAATCAATGGAGGCAGGATTGAAAATGCATAAAAAGGATGCATTTGCCCCTAGAATTCTAGTTGTTTGCATTTTGTTTTATTCTCATAGTTGTACTCTGCTGCTTGTTGTAGCCTGGAACCAGACTTCTTGGCATGTTTGTTTCGCCTGCTGGCACCATGGTAGGTGGGTACTAGTTGAAACTGAGTTCATTGCATCGGTGCCATTTGTGTAATGTGCATGTGATTCTCGCCGAACGTGAAAGGTTCCGTTGAGGAACAAGAAAAAGAGCGGGGCAAAACTGTATTTAAAATCTGTTGCGCATGCGGTGCCTGCATTATTATACAAGATGAGAATCATATACTTCGCATCCGGTTGTGCCGGACTTGTCTCGCATGATGGAGCCTTCCTAGCTCTTAACCCCCTTTTTTTAATATGGTTTGTTCACAGCCATTATGTGCCATCATTGTATGATCTTCAAACGCACCCCTTGTTTGGCGCGTTAACTACAGTGGTTATGCCTGATGGGAGAATCATTGCACATGAATGTGCCCCTTTTCCTCAACACAAAGTCGTGTCTTTCTGCTCTTTTAGGTCGAGCCCCTCTCTCCCTGTTCCTTTTCCGTTTCTTACATCAGGTCTTGCTCTTTCCACAGCGAAGGATACATTTTGTTTCCTCGTTTTCCTTTTTCTGGAACAAAGGGAAGAATACGTTTCTGTAGCGACAGCAAAGAGCAGTACAGCTCGGAGATGTGGATTATGGAGTAGAAGAAAGCGTGCATGTGGACCCATAATGAGTGGGACTGGGAAAAAGGAATATATTTTTATTTCTGCTGGTGACTGTATATTACTGAGCTGGAATGCACATAACGGGACGATGGACGGCTGAATTCATAATCATGTACTAGTATATACAAGAAATGAAAGCGTATTTGTGGATTGCATTGGTGGGCATGAGTAGTGAAAGAAATGATTGAATATAGATGGTGCCCGCCTGCCGGCGAATGATTCCCGGCGCAGTATGAAGTGCTCACGGCTCCCAGGATGACGGCAGTGCGCAAGAACTATCCGGGCTCGTTGATGTGTTGTGCATCTTTATTCTTTAGGGCCTGGTCACCGGATCAGGTGCTTGTGCGCTTGATATGTGTCAGTAGGATTAAACCTCTGAATTATAGATTCGTGATGAAGTTTGTGGTGGTGTCAATCGTTGCTTGGCCGAGGAGAGGGTGTTCCGTATTTGGTTGCGTTTGCATGTTCAGATCATGGATATATAGAATCCGATCTCTCTGGTTAAATGGAGAACGGCGGATGCGTTCATGCGATGCGACTCGACGGGCATCTATCACTTCACATCCCTGTAATTCAGGTGGGAGAATTTCTGATCTTGTCGGCTCGCTTTTTTTCGGCGGAGCGGCATGGTGGAAACGACGCGGTGGAATCCCACTACGGGGAGTGCGATCGATGTATGGATGGGTTCGTCGCGGTAGGAGCTTGGAATCCCACTACGGGGAGACGCAGGATCCCATTCTGTCTGCTTGCCACGGATTCCCCGTTCCTGCACGGGCGCGCGCGCTCTTGTTGTACCGCACGAACACGAACTGAACTTCTGAGTTGTTGAGACCGATCCTCCCCAACCCATAAGAAAATGTCCGTCCGTCATGCCGTCTGTCGAGATTTTTACTATTTTACATAAAATGTCTTTATAAAAAAAATTGTATCGACGGACGGACGGCATGACGGACGGACATTTTCTTATGGGTTACGGAGGACTGGTCTCAACAATACTGAAGTTCAGTTCGTGTGGATGAATTAATTACTATAGTGCAACTTTGTTCAAATTTATGGTCTTAAATGTGATATTTTCACCTATGTATCGGTGAGAACCACGTAAAAAGTCTTTATCAAAAATTTTATATCTCGCGTTCACACAAAAAAAAAAATTCACGACATTGATTGAAACTTTTGTGAATAAATTAATTACTCTAAAGCAACTTTGTGCAAATTTATAGTCCTAAATATAAAAATATCACTAAATTTGTAAGTTTCAAACTTAGAACCTGACTCATGTAACCCATCCAAGCCTACTTAAACAATCATTTCATGGGTGGATTGTAAATTTTAACCCATGCTCAGGGCTAGCCAGCTCGATGTTGGACGAGGCAAGATTATGGAGCAGGGCAAGCTTCATCGACTGGTCGCGCTTGGTCCCATGATAGGTTCGATTAGGTTTCGATGCCGTGTTTACCGCTCGTCGAAGCTACCCGACTAGCGATTTTTGTAGTAGCAAGTCCCTGTGAAACCCTCTCTTATTCTTAATAACAAAACGTGCCAAACACGATCTTGAAAAAAGCAACGTGAATCCATACGCAATTTGATCAGCCCACTTAGTATCCTGCTCAGACTGAAAACCACGTCTAGATAGAATATGGGTTGCACAATTCAACTCACTTTAACGAGAAGAGAATTTAAACTCCTGAAAAAACAACACACATGTTCCTTTTGCTTCCCTGACCAAAACACCAATAGCTGCATGATCAAATGAAGTGCTTCCCAAATATTGACATTACCTCGAAAGAACAGCACAAAAACTCTATCACACTGACAGCACGGCACTAAAACTTTATACTATCACATTGACAGCAAAGCGTACAATATTATTACTCCAACAAATCAAACAAAAAAGTTGTTACAAGGTGATTACGTGATGCACCATCCTGATCCTACTCCACTACTGCAGCAGCTGCAGGCCCCCTTCACCAGAACCCGTAGGCGCTGAAGTGCTTCACCCTGAACTTCCACTCTCCCTTGGCAGCGTCAAAAGACACAAACTCTGCTCCCTGCTTCTCTGCCTTCTTTACCAGCATCTCCTTGTACTTGTCCACCCTTGGACCCTCGCAGTACGGCACACCAGCCTTCTTGTTCATGCACTTGATGTTCAGAAGAGTCACCTCTGCAGCTTTGTTCAACCCCTCCCCGACCGGTGGCTTCTTGCTATCATCCTTGTACACAATCACCTCGCGGTTATTAAACTCCATAATCGACTCCAAATCCAGGCCCCTCACGTCCGTCTCTCCCAGGAATTTGATACTGCCATAACCATGACGACCAACAATAAAGTCCATCACCCGACCACAGTAGCCTGGCTCGGCACGTTCCTTGGCGGCAAGCTCCTCTAGGCCAGGCTCCATGAAGTAATCTGCATCCGGAAGCTTAGGCATCAGCCTCTCAACTGAAGCACCGTGTCCATGCCGAGTTGCAGCCCGACTCATGGTGATTGCCATTTTCCACTGGAGAAGGCCTGCTTCGTGATGTGGCAATCTTATCACGCGTACTTTCTGCGGAAAGTCCTGCATAAATCACAAGTCCAAGAGTCCATACACCACAAAAGTTGAGTCAAAAGAAACAGTTGCATAAAATAACCTGGATTATGGTTCATTATTTCAGTGGGGCAGTAAGAATTCAAAGTATTGTAATGACAAGACTTACCTTGGCATTTTTCCGGATCAGCTGAATCCTTAGAAACCGATTGCCTTTCAATTCCACTACGTGAAGGCCACTGATCAATTGGACGGATTAACAGATTTCTTGGGTTCTCTCTAGGGATGAAAAATGCATCCGCTTTTGGTGTTGCAGGAGATTCTTCATCATCAGCAAAAAAGAATGGAACCTATAAGAAGAGAAAAAGAAGCTGAGAACCACGTTCAATGCTTTCTTAATGGGTTTCACAAGGCCCATGAAGATTCATAAAACAGAACTTCACACACAAAAATGTATGCCAAGAGGTCATTACCTTGACATCACATATCGGGTTATATTTTCTTGGGTGCAATTTTATCCTTCTCTGTGACAAATGCCTTGGAACCACTGTAGATAATATTCTACTAGGAAGAGGCTTCTCAGCAACCTGCAAGCCAGTAACAATTTTGAATTAGGCAAACAACTTATGGTACCTCATAACACCACACTTCATTCATGAACAATCATCTTATTACCCCTACTCAATTAAAAAAAATGGTAATACCATGAAAAAACTAACCGGCAAACTTGAGATTCCATACTGAACCGAAGGTGAATATCCAGCATTCCCAATTGACATCTGAGGCATTGCAGGAAGCGTCCCGTATGGATGCGAAACAGGCGCAGGCTGCATGACCATATTAGACTGGCTAGGATTTCTGTGTCAAATATGCAACACGAAAATTTCAAGTTAGAAGGGACAATCTATTATGTGTCGCCTATACGTTTCTAAATCCTGAGGATAATTATGATTTAAATCGAAAGCATGTTCTACTGCAGAGATATTGTTTTTCTTCTACTTTGTTTCAATACGTTAAAAGGACAGAAAATGAAAAAGGAAAAAAGTAATCAAGTATGTTTGAGAAGTAGCAAGAAATCATACGGCTGTCCAGTCGGCGCCTGGGTTTTAGTGTTGGAAAAACCAGTTAATCCACCTGTCAGAGCTGCAGTGAATGCATTTGCACAAAAGTTAAACCCACATTAGCTTTTGAAGAAAAATGCAGGCGGCAGAACGATTTTGATACAGTTAAAAAACACACTGACCTGGCTGAGTTGTAGGTTGGAAAGATAGCATGCTTGAAGTTTGAGAGCTCGGGTGGATTGCTGGAGTGTTGACTTAATCAGTAGGAGAAAAAAAATCAACTTGTCAACAATAAACTTTGCAAAGAAAACGATATCCATAAAAGAAGAGTAGTAACAACAGTAGTATGATAAGAATCATTTGTGCTACAAATTACATATAGCGAAACAGGGGTCTTACTGTTGAAAAAGGTGAAGAACCGCTGCCCAACAGACTGGATGTGCTAAAAAGACCTCCAGAGGAGGAGAAAGCCAGCGTAATTGACGATTGTTGCACAAATGCTGGGGAAGATTAAAATAACCCAACTGATTGAGTGCTGGGCGACACTCCAGTGCTGAATGGGCTTGGATTCGATGAAGCAAAAGTAGGATTTGTATTTGAAAACAAATATGGAGAACTACTTTATGGAAATACATAAGCATGTTATATTAGTTAACCAGTGAAATACATAAGTATGTTATATCTAAGAAAACAAAGATGGAGAACTACTTGATGGAAATACAAAAGTATGTCATATCTACGAAAAACACTCCAGCTATGCTGCAGAATAAACTTGGTTAACCCCCAGTTCATACAGAAGCAAGCATGCCAAAACTGTACACAACACTAAACAAATGGTTTAAATGAACGGTTTGCAAATCATCAAGCAAATTACTCAGCATCCAAATGGATTTCCTCACCTTTGTCTCCATGCTGGTAATCTTCGCACCTCAATTCTTCATGACTCTTATCTTTGTATTCAGGCATGGCTGATATGGAATCAAGTTTAGCAGCAGGCACGCCACTTGTAGCACTGTCAGCATCTGGTGTTTGAGCGTAAGGTTTTATTCCAGTTCCTCCAGCTTGGTTACCAAATGGCGTTTGCCCAAAAGTTATTGCCGGCTTTGAACCTGAGAGAGAATAAACAAACGGTGAAATGGGTATATTTTGTCATGCCCACAGCGAAAATGGTAACAAGAAAGAATCCGCAATAAATAGTGTTGCTGAGCAAAAAGGGCAAAAGAATCTGCAATACTTGACTGCTCTATGATATGGAGTTGAAACACACGCAGACAAGAGACAACATTGCAGCACTCAAGTATTCATAACTAGACAAGAAATAGTGTAAAAAATATCCAATGGAAACATACCAAATGGAGATGTCTGTGCACCAAAAGGTGAGGGAGTTGCTCCAAAGGAAGAGGTTCCAGATGAAGTCTTCGGTTGTCCAAAAGGCGGAGAAGAACCGAAACCAAAGGAACCTGTTGATTGGCCAAATGTCGGTGTGCTCGAGACACCAAAGCCTGGAGAACTCACACCAAATGCGGTGGTTCCTGAATTTCTAAAATCACGAGTGGATGAACCAAAAGTCATAGAACCAAACGCTGGGGTGCTAGTAGCACCAAACAGAGATGTTGACGTTGAACCGAATGATGGGTTTGTTGTGGCACTGAAGGTCGGCGTAGTTGTGCCAAAGGCCGGTGTAGTAGCCGCACCGAAAGCTGGCATAGTAGTCGCACCAAAGGCTGGCGTAGTTGTTGCACCAAAAATACTGCTGCCAAATGTGGGCTGAGATTGCTGGAACATGCTACCAAATTGAGTTGACTGGCTAGGAGATGATCCAAAACTCCTGAAGCTTGGCTTTTGTCCAAATAAAGGTCCTACAAGATGTGCAGAGCAGAGTGTTACGCCATATAAATATATGTACTTCATTACTATTGATCTAAAGAACAGTGATAAGATAGAACTGAACCGAGATAATTTCACTTTGACAATGCAATATTATCAGCATCACAAGCTCAGGAACAGCACATACAACACGGCAAGAAAGGAAACAATAAATAGAAAAAAGGGCAAAAAAAAATCATACCTGAGCCAAAGGTGGAGGACGTAGCACCAATGGCAGGGGTGGGCGATGCACCAAAAGCTGGAGTGGAGCTCCCAAACGTGGAGGAGGACGGGGTACCAAATGTGGGAGTGGATTGCTGCAGCCCAAAAATACCAGCAGATGTATTGCCAAAAGGCGAGCTTTCAGCCTGTGCCCCGAAAGTGGGGTTTGGACTACCAAATGGTTTTGGTGCGAAGGGATTGTTGGCGGCAGTGGTAGCCTGGCCGAGTTTCTGTTGCTGGGTTCCAAAGGAGGACTGGCCACATGGGCTTGTGGATGATGACTGCCCGAATGCTGCAATATACGCAAACATAAAGAGTTGTGAGCAGAGTTTCCCTGAGTGAAAGATGAAGTATAAACAAGAAACGCATAATAATCATAATAAGTATGGCATTGTATGAGCTAGCTTGATGAAAAGAAAAAAACGAAGCAGCGTAGCGGCATTGTTTTGTTTGCAAGGAGCGGAGGACTGTATGTGGTCCATGAACAGAGCCCTTTGGCGTCCCTAGTACTATGTTGCAGTGGCGAGTCTAGAATTGGAGGCCAGGGTGGGCCGACAAAAAATTTATTTTCGTCACAACAAATTTGCTATGCCAAAATTTGCTATGATAGCCACTGGTTATAGATAATATTTGGTTCTCATACTTAGGTCGAGAAGGAACATCTCATTTATTGTGGCAGCGCAAGCCCTTCCTTTTATCCACTGAAGAAACTGATCCAATGGGTAACTGGAACTAAAAAAACATGGTTGTGACAGAACATCCCAGGCATGAATTATCTAAACGAGCTCAAGCAGAACAGGCGAGATCCCTTGAGATCACCTACATCGGTTCTGGTTTCTCTACCTCAGATCGATACTCCAAAGATCCTATTATTCTCAGCAATTGAACAAGACAAGTAGTGGCGACAATGTTACAAAATGTCAACTTGCTTGCTCGCTGCTGCTTGCAATCAAAGTTCGGAGAGCAAATGACGGAGAGGGAGAACGCAACGGCGAGCTGGAGCTGGACGCCGCCGTCGAAATCCCCTTCCACTAATCGTCGCCTCGCCGTGCAGCGCAGCCGCGCACCCAGCCCCCAGGGAGGGAGAAATCGATTGTAAGCGCGGGTGGTGGGGTGTTTTGGGGGGGGGGGGGGGGGGGGGGGGGGTGGTTGGGCACCACCGCAGGGGGCAGGGCGCCGCCGCGCAGGTTCCCGCCGGTCACGGTCACGGGAAGCAGACGGCTGGGCGAAGCAGACCGTGCCTGCGTGGGCCGTGGGGGAGCTACCGTGGCTTCGGCCACTCGGCGGAACTCAGGGTGTCCGGCCCACTCGCTAGACTCGCTTAGACTGACCCCAACAGCTCATGCAAAGGGATAGCCAAAAGCATTTGCACCTCCACATGATACTGTATACAACCCAACTCATCTCCAACAGAACGTGCAAAAGGGTACGCATTTTGCATCGAGGAGAGAGGATGGCAAAGATGCGATCCCTCTCTCTCATCTGCATTCATCCGGCGCTGGTACGACGTGGCCGGCCTGAGGCGAGCGGGACGAGGTCGAGCGCCGGCCCGAGCGGGGCGACGACGCGGCGGGAGGCGTGACGCCGCCGCGGGTGGGGGAGGAGGAAGGCGGGGGAGGCGCGGGCGCAGAGAAGCTGGTGGCAGCGCCGGCCCTGCTCGCCTCCGAGATCCACGAGGTCGGCGGCGCGGCAGCCCGCTGCGCTAGGCAGAGGACGAGGAGGTCGACGACGGCAAGGCGCACGTGGCCGAGGCCAGCGCGCGGTGGCTGGGGAAGGAGGCGCGGAGGGGCGAGCGTGCGCGAGGGCGGGGTGCATGGCGCGGAGGGGCGAGCGTGCGCGAGGCGCGGTGCCGTCCGCGGCCTCCCCGCCCCGGGCCGTCACAATCCGGCCGCCGGCGACCCCAGAAGCTCCATCGCCGTTTCCCCATTTTTCCCCGCAAGATTTGCCGTCAATCGAAGCGCCACCATCTCCCAGACTCCGTCGCGTGGCTGCCGTGGGCGCCGCCAATGGTGCCAGCCCGGCGCGTTCCGGCCAGGCACTCGCTGACTCGCCATCTATGGGTGCATCAGCCATGGCCAACGTGCTTTCGTCGCACGAGAAGCCGCCGCCACCCTTCCTCTCCGTCATGGCGCGCGCGTGAAGCAGAGGGCACGGTGGCGGCAGCGTGTTGGAGGCCGCGTGCAGGCGACGGCCGGTGCGCACGTGCAGCAGTGGATTGTCGGGGCGCACGCGGCGGAGGGTGCACGCACTGCGTGCAGTGGCTGCTCGGCGCGTGGCGGGCGCTGTGGCTGCACGGCACGGTGGTGTGGTTGTCTGGTTGAGTTGGTGCCGTGGTTGAGGTGGTGTGTGTACGAGGCCGCGTCCTCGCGCCCGAGTGGCTCGGCGAGCCATGTCGCCGCGAGAAGCAGGGGACGTGCGGTCGCGGCAAGGGGCAGGCGGCGCGCGGCAGCGTGGCGGCACGGGGTCGCGTCAGCTCGACGGCGCAGAGCGGCGGGTCCGCGGCCACGGGCTACTCGCAGAGCCGGCGCGCGACGAGGGGCTGCGTTGCTGCGGCAGCTCGTCGGCGCGGGGGTCGCGGCAGCTCGACGGCGTGGAGCGGCGGGTCCGCGGCCGTGGGCTATTCGCGGAGGCGGCGCGCGACGAGGGCGAGGTGGCGCGGCGCGCGGCCGCGGTGACACGCTGTGCGGAGATGCGCGACGACGGTGATGTGCTGGCGCGGGTGCTGCGGAGGTGGCCGGCTGGGACGGCGAGACGAGGAGGTCGAGAAGCGGAGAAAATGCGATGCTGTTGGAGACATCGCTATGAGAACGAGACGCAAAGCTCTGGGCATGCAAGGCAAAAGCCAATTTGCGTCTGAAAAATGGCACTCCTTGTTGGAGTCAGCCTTACGTTGCAAGAAGCTGCATTGCAACTACGGCCAAACTCCAGGATGTGATCGAAATCAGAAAAACCAAAGCAAAACCTAGCGCGCGCAGGCATCCATAAATAGTTCAGATATGGAATCGAACCGAACGGGGAGGAGACCAGCAGATGCAATATGTAGAACAATACATTGACACGAGAATAGATGATGAGAAAGACTGCAGCAATCAACGAGAGAAGAATCGGCAGGAAGGGGATTGTGGGGTGCTTACGGCTGGTGGAGCCGAACATGGCTCCTTCCTTTCTTCTCGCGTGACGGCGGCGCCGACGCTAGCAAGGGAAGGGCAGCGCCTCGATGGCTCACCGGCGGCAGCAGCGGCGGTTGCCGGGAGCCTCCTCTCTCTCTTCTCTCTCTATGATGGGTGGGGCCTCCTCTCCTTCAATTTGTGCCGCGGTTTTATACAGCGACTTAGCTTAAATCCAACGCAAGCGCGCGCGGCGCGTAGCCTCCACGCGGACCGTGACGCGTAGCCTCCACGCGGACCGTGCTCGCGCGCTCGGGCTTATTAGACTAACCGCAACAGCTGCCTGTAACCCACCCTGTACCCTTAATTTAGCGGATTCTTTCATCTGTACCCGTTGCAACAATGGCCTGTAAAGGACCCGCCATCCTCCAGGGTCGCGTCGCGGTCCGCCAAATCTAGGGGTGCCCAGCCGTCCGCCAAATCCGTCGCGCCTCCGCCTCCGCCGCCTCCCCCGTCGCGCCTCCGCGCCGCCGTCTCGTCTGCGCCTCCGTCGACGCGTCTCCCCTGTCGCCGCGCCTGCTCCGTCGTCGCGCCTCCCCCATCGCCTCGCGTCCGCCGCCTCCTCGTGCCCCTCGATGTCGCCTCCTCGTCTGCACCTCAACGCCGCCTCCACCTGCCCGTCGACGCCGCCTCTCGCTGCCCGTCGACGCCGCGTCCACCTGCCTGTCGACGCTGCCATCGCAAGATCCTGGAGAGAGCCACCTCTACTTCGGCAAAAGAGAGGTAATTTTGCTTTCTTGATTCATTTTGGTTAACTGCATCTGAAAATTGCCTGTTCTGAAAATTTGTAGCATGCCATCTGACTGAACATTCAGACCATATTTCCTTTTCTGCACTGAAAATTGACTGAACAAGCTTGGAAATTTTACTCAGATGCATGTGCTAGTTGACTAACATGCAGAATTTTGTGAATGCAATGGTCCCATCTTGCATCTGAATAAATATTTCAGTCAGAAATCAGAAAATGAGTTAGCCTCTGCCAATTTTACATGCATTCAGAGTTAGAGTTTCAGTTGTGCCTGTTGATGTTTTCTCATCCATTATGAGTAACTGTCAGATATGGCACTAGTTTCCGCTTAATCAATAGGAACCATCCATCAGTAGCTAAACTTGCTACTGACATGACACATTATGTTCAGTAAACTACCTTTTATTGAATTTGTGATGTTTTAGCTCCTTAGCATATGGTTGCGACCCTTTTGGGAGTTCTATCTCAGCTGCAATTTCTGCCGGGCTCCTTTTTTTATTGATGCTAGGCCTTCACAAACCTGCAGCATTGATGCAGGAACTTGATGGGGTCAAAGATTTATGTGCTAGCCTAGCTACTGCATAATGAAAACTTATAGTTCTGTGACCTGTGTTGACCTGTGGCATACCCTGACTTCTGTTTGGGTTTATTTGTGCATATCTAGCTTGATTGGTCTTGACTTATTCTAGCATATTCGTATTATAGCACTACTATTTATAGTATCAATATTGACTGCATTTTCTCTTCAACTATGTAGGATGGATGACTGTATCTGATGTTGGAGCTGGAGAAGAAAAGGTTGGCTATAGAGGAGAAGCGTCTACAGATGATGAAGGCTGAAAAGGAAGAGAAGTTAGAGGACGAGCACATATTGGCCATTAAGTTGGAAAAATGTCAACCTTTGGAACGGGTTACTATCAACAGCTACAAGAAGATGTAATTTTGAAGTTGCGGTCCCATCGTTGTGGTCCGAGTCACTAGCTATTCTGTCTAGTATCTGTCTAGTGCTATTCTGAACTGAGTAACATGTAAACATTATTTAATGGTGATACAATGGGACTACTTCAGTGTGTAATTGCATAGTTGCTGTTTTCTTTTGTATTTTTCTGTGTTCACTGGTTCACATGAAGGACAGGTCCAACTGGTTTTGTGTTTTTTCTGAACATTTCAACATATATCTGGTGACTGAAAGTTTATATTGTTCCGTCTTCTCTTTTTTTTTTTCAGAAAGTTTATATCCAATTATGTATATGACAACTATATATCTGGTGACTGAACTATATATTTATCTGAGTTTTATCTTCTTGCACACACCATTGGAAATATTCTGGGAAGTTATGATCAGGTCATTTATATGGAATATCTGTGAGCAATATCTGATGAAGAGCTTCAGTTCAAGCTTCAATTCAAGTGTACAGAATTTTCTTTCTTCTTCTGCAGTGTGCTAGTAAGTTACTAACTGAACTGAACTATAATTTGTGATGATCCAGCTGATATGTGAAACATTATTTAATCAATGCTCTGCCCATGATGCTTGTCAGGCTGTTTCAGTGTTGTTTTACTGTGATGGTTCGAGTAATGATGCTTCAGAGTGTTGCAACTTCAGAGTGTTGCACTTTAACTGAACCTGTATACAAGAATTCAGAGTTGCAATACTGAATAAATGCTTCATGGAGCTAGAAAACAGAGATGTATATAGCTTCAGTCCTTGTGTACATAGCTTCATTTTGCTCGAAGCTAGGTTCTGAATTTGTATGGAATGGAATGGAAGGACAAATGTACGAGAAGCAATTTTTCATGCTCTTCAAATAACCAAGCCCCTCCTAATTTTTCATGCCTATTTCTCAGGCAATGTGATGCCTATTTCTTCGACGAGCTAGAGCTGGAGCAAGGGAGCCGCGCCGGAGAGCAGTGGAGGAGCGCCGTGCAGCGCCGGAGCAGGGGAAGCGCCGTCGCAGCCTCGCAGGTCAGCGCGCCGTCGCCGGAGAGGTCAGCGCGCCGTCGCCGTCGCCGGAGCTGGAGCAGTTCAGCGCGCCGCGGAGCAGGGGTTGCGCCGTCGCCGAGCAGGGGACGCGCCGTCCCAGCGCAGGGGAGCGCGGGAGGCGGCGGCGGGCAGGGGATGGAGGAGCCGATGCAGGTCACTGTTGCAACGAATAGGATTTTAGAGGCTAGAATTTTTTACAGGAGATATAGAATATTTTTTTAAAAGTTGAAAAATAGAATCTATTGTTGCGGTTAGTCTTAGGTCCAGACTAGGCCTGGCCGTCTGCGCCGAAAGGCTGGGCTTCAAAGAAGCCGAAGCGCTCCGCCCAGCCGAAAACGTAGCAAGCAGAGGACTGGGCCCTCCCCAGAGGATTG
Organism: Eragrostis nindensis; assembly: GCA_012490785.1. NCBI lineage: Eukaryota > Viridiplantae > Streptophyta > Magnoliopsida > Poales > Poaceae > Eragrostis > Eragrostis nindensis. The sequence continues at coordinate 370,554 of JAAXCT010000568.1, read as the reverse complement.
GGCCCCGCCTCCTGCGTAGCAAGCAGCACGACTGCACGCGAAACGGAATGGAAGGGAGGAGGGCTCTGCCGCGGCGCGGGATCGGGGAAGGTGCCGGAACCCGGAGACCCTCGTCCCCTCCGCCGGCCGGGGGAGTGGGGAGAGCTCCTCCGCTCCCGTCTCGTACGTTTGATTCTCCTCGCTGCCTCTGCCATTAGCTTGTTTTTTTTTTTTCTCCCAACTGCGCCCTAGTTTCGGAAGTTCGATTGGGACGGCAGTGTAGATTCGATCCCTTGTTTTGTTCGATCATCCATTCTTACTTCGATTTTCAAGCTCGTTGCTCGGATTTGACATTGGCCCGATGATGATCACGACGGCCCCCATGTATGGATGGATGGATGGATAGATAGATCGGTTCGAATTTGGGCTCCACGGGGTCGCTCCTTGCGCATGCAAGGTTGGAGCTCCTGAAATGGCTAGTGCGGTGTTGGCATTTCGGCGTTCTGGGCGCTGGAGCATGCTCCGGGGTTCGGGCGATCAGTGTCACTGACAAATGGGCCCGCCCTTGTGGCGGGTTCGTTCTCCTCTTCCTCTTCCTTCCTTGAAGAGGATCCTATGCAGTACTGTATGGTGCACTAGCAGTCACTGAACATGTGGGTCGGATGTGGGTCGGATGGATGCATCTTGCATCCATTTCTTCCGTTGTTGGTACGGATCCCTAGCTTGCTCGGATGGATTGTTGCTGCTCTTGCTTCATCATCATCATCTTCTTCTTCTTCTTCTTCTTGTTCTTTCTCGTCCGAGCCCTTGAGACATGTTCCGGTGCCAGCGTTGAAGCCCATCGCACTAGCCTTTGATGAAATATAACAGAGTTGTCAGATCTGAGGGCCATGATAATGCACAGTTTTTGGTGTTTGATCGGAATCGATTTGATGGCCTTTTGTTTGTGCGAACATTATTATTAAACAGAAAAAAATCGCAGGGGGTTGAGGTTTTGTTGCCTTGGTGTGATACTCTGCTGTAACGCGCTGATGGGGCTTGAGGATGTGTGCTGCGAAAGCTGTTGTTGAAAAATAGTATTCCGTGGATAGGATCAACTAACTTTTGAAATGAAAAACTCCCATCCTTCCCTCTGCTAGTACTACTACACTTTAGCTAGCATATTGGTCTGATTGCTTTTGTTGACCTGAAACAAAATCTTGATGTCTTGAATTCAACCATCGACGAAGGCCATAATACATGTACCTTAGTAGGCTAGTAGCAGCCCATTTCGGACCGTTCACTTTCCAACTAGTTGTTTTGTGTGCCCTTGGCCCGATGATGATTATGATGAGACCTATGGATCGATGGATTGGTGCACTGAACAGATTTGAGCTTGGTGGGATCAGCCAGTGCTGTTTTCTTTTGAAATGGCTTGTGATGTGTTGGCTTCTCTATGCTATGGGCGCTGAATCATCTTCAGGTATCCAATGCAATGAAGTGGTGAGCTTTCTCACTGACATATATGCTCAACCATATGCTTGGTCCATTTCTGTCTCCTTCCTTCCTTCTTTCTTCCCCACTTGTTGCCCCTACTGGCATGGCCATCGTCGTCGTCGTCCTCCTCCTCCTCTATTCTGCTGATACCTTGAGACATGCTCCGGTGCCAGTATTGAAGCCCACTGCATTATCCTTTGATGATATAAGAAAGTGTATGCTTGTTACACAGTCTGAGGGCCATTTTGGTAGTATAAGCCATTGATAGTTTATTAGGTTTCTTTTTCTTTTTCGTTTTGTGATGGCTTCATCTGCTGGAGAATCAAGAGGCTTCTATTGGAGTTCTTACTAAGAGTAAGCTTTTCAGCAAGTATCATTCATGAAATCATGAATGGAAATTAGTTCTTTGTTGTAAGATGTAAGTTGCTAACCATTTGGCGATCAAATTATTTAATACGTTTATGATTTCCCATCTTCTCCTATTTGTATCTCTTTCATTTTTCTCTGTTGCATCGTAAAAATTTGTATTTCATCATAAATTTTCATTTTCTTGCGCTCTCATTTGTGGAATTGTGGCTGCACCAAGTTGTTTGTTTCAATTGCTATTTGCTAACGAAGGGTAGTAGTTCTTTTTGTAAGTCTTCAAAAAAATGCGTTGCCCAATGATGAAAACTGAATATACAGATATGGCACATTCCTCCTTCTCCTCCTCCTCCTCCTCGTCGTCTCTCCCTCCCTCCCTCCCTCCCTCAGCAGCAGCAGCAGCACATGCCATCAGGACCAGTATGGAATGCAGTAATTTATGCCACTGGTGAATGCTATATCCATGCGATCTGAGGGCATTATGTTTCATTTTTTAACTACAGTGAATGCCTTTTGTTAGGAAATTATATTATCAGTTTCATCATTTTTTTTCTCGAACACGCAGGAGAGCTGCGTATCATTATATCAGTTTCATCATTCTTCTATCATTTGATTCATAGTGAAAGTAGAGAAGTCGCTGTTTTCAGTTCCTTTGGTGGTATTTGTTTGCTGTTATCTTATCTGTGATGTTACACCTTTGCCTACAATTTTCTTATTGTATTTCAAGTGCCATTAGTTTGTTGACTAGCTTGCTTTGTATCTTCAGCAATTGTCTTTTATTTAGCTTGCTCAGTTGAGTTTGTGCTTTCTGTACAGAGTGTGTTGGGCTGTTGTTTGCGCAGCAGCTGCTGTGGATTTGGATTGCCATTGAATGATGTGACATATAGAGCTCATCTGATGCCATCTATGATTTCTGAGGGAATATTTTTCTTATTCTCCATGTTGAAAGAGTTATTGGTGGGTGTGGGTCATCTCACTGCAGGATCTTACGTGTTAATGTGCTGTTCGTATCCTTATATGGGATAAAGGGGGCAAATATGGACCAGCTAGGTAGTATGTGCTAAGTGAAAATGTTATTAACTTAAAATTGACACTACTAGTTTAATCATGAAACTACTTCTTTAATTTTCAATTCTTTCTATTGGAAATCTTACACTAGTTTTATATATTTCGGATTAGACAAAGCATCTTTAATTGGTACCTTTTGTTCTAAGAGAACTTCAATGACGAGTTTGGTTACACAAAAAAGGTGCGGATCATTGCATTAAGAACAGAAATTCAAGAGCCCCCCCCCCCCCCCCCAACCCCCTAAAAAATCAATACAGACAAAGAACTTCGTTTACATTAAGAGTAGGCTTTTTATGCGTTTCTCGAGGTGGAAGAGGGTCCTCTGTTGTAAGTTGTCACATACTCGCATGCCATCCATTTGGTGTCGTAACTCATACATGCATTTTTGTGATTTTCCCTGTTCTCGTATCGGATTTTATACTGCTTTATAAGTTTCTTGTTTTCATGAATTGTGACTGCCAGTTATCATTCGGAAATGTGCTGCCCAGTGATGAAAACTGTGCAGCAGCAGCTTCACATTGCCATTGATGGACCTGTTTGAAAACAGTTATTTCATTCCTGATGTCCACTGCTCTCCATCTCTTTTCCATTGATTAATTCTATATCTGTGAGTTTTTTTTTATTGGTTGTCACTTCCTTTGATTCACCTGTTTGTCGTGGTCTTGTCTGTGACGTTATAGCTTTGCCAGTTATTTCTTATTATCTTCTATTGCCTTTTGTTTGTTGAATCTCTTGTTTATATCTTCATGACTAGTTGTCTCTTGTTTAACTTAGTTAAAAGTTTGTGTTGACCGTGCAGCATCAGCTGCTGATTCGAATTGCCATCCGAGCAGTTGAAGTGCTGGCCTGTTTTGACATATAAGTCATGTCTTATGCCATCGAATATGCAATATCGCTAATTTTGGAGGGCATGGTATTATTTATATTATTTTCATGCTTGTGTGAGCATTTTTGGGATGCGACTCTTCTTAATACTGGTTCTCAGGGAAATAACATGTTGTTCATATTTATTGGGATGGCGACGTGGATTTGATCCATTGGTGTGTTTTCTGCATTTGTTCTATCTACTTTTCTTGCTCATTGCTCAGAATTGTTCTTGGATCAGATGATGAGCCCCATGAATGATGGATGGATCGACCGGAGTTGAGCTTCACGGTGTCACCTTCTGCAGTTGCAAGGTTGGAGCGCCTGAAAATGGCTAGAGCAGTGTTGGCGTTGTGGGTGCTGGAGCATGCTCTTGCGGCAGGTCTGCCTCCTCCCCTCCTCTACCGCCTCTGGATGTGTTTGCATCCATCCAGACTTGGATCCATTTCTTCTTTTGTGGTACAGAACTCTAGCTTTCTTGGATGGATTTCTTCTTCTTCAGCCCTGGAGACATGTTCTGATGCCAGCATCGAAGCCCACTGCAGTAGCCTATGATGGAAATAATAAATCATACCCCGGGCCATCTTTGATTTCTGAGGGCTTAGGATTCCTTTTTAATATTTTTTTCTTTGTTGATATCAACTTTTTATTTAACGGTCTAGAGTTTTGGAATTTTCTGGTGTTTTTGCATTTTAGTCGCTCAAATTGGGTTCTTCTGACCATTTGTCCCAATATAATACCTTTGTCATGGGTCACTCCGGCATTCTGATTTTGTTGTTGTATCATCACTACTATGGATATACTTTCTTTTCGATGATGATGTTCACTTTTACTGATACAGGGTTCACAAAAACACACTTCCAGCATAACAATCATCATTACCGGTGACCTCTCTCATTTGTGGCTATTGGGTCCAAGCCATCTTATTACATACAGGCTTACTGCAGAATGCAAATGTTTGTTAGTGTAAGCAGTTAGCTACCCATTTTTGTATCATTTTAGAGTATTTGCCACATTTCTTGTGCAACTGTTTGTATAGCCTCTATAGTGTTCTGTTTTTTTTTTTTCCTTATCTGGGTGCACCTGTAGTTTGCACATAGTTGATCAGCATTATGTATCTGAACCTGGTACCTAACATTGTGTAAGACCATAGAATCTTATTAATTTATTTATTTATTGAAATCTCTATTTGATTCAAATGCATGCAAACTCCTTTCTCATTGACGCCAAGAAAAAATAGGAGCATCTTAGACTCTTTGAAGTATCCAAGCTACATGGTCTCATAAAAAAAAATGTATCAAAGGGATAAAATGATTAACAATAGTAATGTTTTGGGTTTGTTTGATGATGATTTAATACAAGATATGTTATAGTGTGGATACTTGATCTGGAGTGGACTGTCACCTTCTGCTAGGTAATTCTTCCTGGAAAAAAAAAAGAGAGAGAAGATATTTTGTTGGACGCTTGGGTTGGATGATGGGAATTTAACAAGTGAATGTAGACATACTTCCTGGCCGTCGCTTTTCCTAAGTGAACGTAGATATACTCTCCGATCTCTATTTCTGTATAATCTTCATACATTTCTATTTTCTGTTGTGTATCCTCACTCGTGCCTTCCTGCAATTGCGTGCAGTACGTTCGCCGCAGAGCCTTAGGTGTTTCACCGTCATGGCGTTGCTGGTTACCGTGGTTTACCTGTATTTTCTCAAGCAGCAGTTGTAACTTGTACCGGTCAATATTCTTTCTTATAAAAATGTTTTCGCCTTTCATTGTGTTACTTTCTTGTCTTTTGTCCTCAACTTGTACGGAATTAACATTGAACTCTGGTACTTAGAAGGACGCCCTGAGCCCCTGAACCATCGATGAAACAAAAATATTCGTGCACATTTTATCAGCTTTAAATAATTAACAGTCTGCCTCACCACTTAGTTCTGTATTCATCAAAAGAAAGAAAGAAAGAAACCACGAGGCCAAAAGGATCAAGCAAGCAGATGTCTTTTGTAATGACGATACATTTGTGCACTCTTCGAGTAAACTTGATTATTCTTGTTTTTACAACACACTAACCACTGACAGGAAAACAAAGAGTACCAGGCTGACAACAGATTCAGAACCATTTCTGAATGGCGTGCCTTTTTAAACACGCACAATCTCTCTACAATGGTTTCCATGTCACCTAAAGGGTTGCCAAAGAAAACTAGGAAAATATAAATAAATCTAAAAAAGAAAAGCAAGAACCTCTGTTGAGACTAACAACAGAGCTCGGTGTCTTCTACCATTCCATGGAATTAGTTCTTCTAAGGTCTTGTAATGGTTTTCTCCTTATTACCGGCACTGCCTTTTCCATCAGCTGCAGAAACAGAAAAAATCAACAACACACCACCGATAAAATGTTTACTATACTGCTAAGCCATGGCAAAAAGTATAAAAGATTCTAGTGAATAGCAACAAGAAAGATCATCTGATAGTGTGAATATACAAGATAAAATGTTAACTCTGAGTGTGATGCTTCAGTAAAATATTAAAATGAAGCTACTTTGTAAGCAGAGGCACAATACCGATATTATTATCTGCATACTCGACCATGCAGAAAAGCATGATCAACACCAATGCTAAAGACCAGACGATAACACATACTATGATGCGATTTGACAAGCAGATGAAATAACAGCACATACTATGGTGCAAGAAATATCAGAACTACAGATCAGGCCACGGAGTCTATGATGAGAATAACAGCAGATGAAATGCTGTACTAAGAAGTCCTAAATGAGTCATTATACACAGTTCAAAGCTCAGATTGCAATCGTAGATGTTCAATTCGGAGGTCTTTTATTTTGTTGCTGAAGTACTTAAAAGAGAATTCAAATAGGGTACACAAAACAGCACATTTTCAACATACCAAAACAGTTTTTCGACATGTGTATACAAATGATTGAACAATTATAATATTTACTGCAAATATTAGACTGGCAATGTAACAGCAAGTAGCTTAGGCTAAACATACATACAAGCAATAGCTAACCAAGCTTACCTCCTTAAGTCTCTTTTGGTTTTGCTCCTCCTGAGAAACATTAAAGTTAAAATATCAATCTAATGGAAGATCATAGAGCCAAAAATGAAGATGCAAGCAATATAGACAATTGGTTCATGAAAAAAAATGATTTATTTTTTCTTTAATCTATCTGTAATTATTTTTCAAAGACAACGTCTTATTTAAAGCTTTACGATGGTTACACGAGGGGAAAAATCCTTATGAATTACTAGCAAGGATATATAATGATATAATGAAAAACAATTAAGACAATTTGTGATATATGGCCCAGAAAATAGACGACAAAGATCAAAGATCCAGTTGTCTGGTGGAACATATTCTCTGTTTTTTTCCTCCTTAAGATTCTTAGAGACTCCCTACTCTAGTGGTAACATATTCTCATTCTTTTTAATCTTCATTAGTTATAAGTCTAAATGTACCCTTCAAGCTATATATTACTTTCAAAGTCACATATATTACCACCGCAAAAAAAAAGTCACATATATTAGATCAAAGAAAGCAAGGATGGTTTGGTTTATTATAAGTTCTGCTTAATTTTGGGATGACCAGGTACCATGTATTATCCTACATATAAACATGAGTTGTAGCTGTACCATGAGATTCATAGTATTGCAGCTACCTTTTCATATAGATGGTGATGGTCTACTGATATGCTCATGGAATCATCAACGCACCAGTTAACACGACCTCTATCTATAAAGCAAAATGTTGGAAACAATCCTAGTAATACCCAAGCTGCCCTGCATGTTGTCCTATGGGTACGTAGGCAGCCTATCCAACATTGCACGACACTAGTTTTCCTCGATCCTCCTCACCCAAGCAGAAAACAACAAGAATACCTGATCCCTCAATAGCTCTGCCTGTTCCTCCTCTAGCTGGGAGACCTGCGACTCCAGCTCTGCTACATACGCCTGCATACACGGGCCCAGACAGAAGCATCGGATTAGCCACTGAAACCATCAGTGTTGCACTGCGAAATGGAAATCAAAATGTGCCCGGTGCACCAAATTCTCCGCATCATCGACGCACCTGCTTCCGGTCCCTGGACCTGGCCGCGGACTCGCGGTTCTTGATCATGCGCTTCTGGCGCTGCACCACCGCGCGGTCCATGGGATCCATGGGCGCCCGCTTCCTCACCCTCCCGCCGCCTACCGGCGCCACATCGCCGTCGGGGAACCCGAGCGCCATGCTCGCCTCCACCACCGGCGCCATAGCGGCGCCGGTGTCCCTGGCCAGGAAATCCTCCAGCGTCATCTCGGACGCGCCGCCACCGCCAGCGCCTCTGCCAGTGGCGGCGGCGGGCGGTGGAGGGGGAGCGGGGGCGGAGAGCCCCCCGCCGGCGCGGGCGCCGGCGGAGATCTCCTTCCACACCTCCTCCGACGTCCGACGGGCCGCCGCCGCCGGCGCCGCCGCGGGGAGGGCTCCGCCGGCCCGCCGGCGCCCGGCGGGGGCGCGTCGCCGTAGATGTTGCGCATGATGTCGTCCATGTTCATGGATCCGATGCCGCTGCTGCTCCTGAAGCGCGCGAGGTCCGCGGGCCTGTCCGCGGCCTGCGGCTGCGACGACGACGACGCCATCACCCGCGACGACGCCATGCGCCGGCCGGCCCAACGGGCGGGCGGAAGGTGGGGAAGAAACGAACTCCCGCCCGGCGCGGCGGCAAGCCCCCTCTACGCTCCTCGGTTTCTCGCGAGCTGCGCTGCGCTGCTTTTACCGCCGCCCCGCGCGGCGCTCCGTTGCTTCTGTTCTGTGTCTCGCTCGAGAGAAGGGGAGCGGGGAAGAAGAAAATGCTGGTTGGTTGGTTGGGGAGGCAAGGGACGGACGGAGAGCAGCAAAGTACTCGAGGCGTGGCGTCTCGAGCCGAGGAGAGGAAAGCAGACCGCGACCGTTTTGGAATGGGAGGCCCCCGCCGGCGCGGCGCTTCGGGCCTCCTGCGCGCCGCGCGCGTGTCCTCTCCTCGCCACGGCGCCGTGGCCTGCAGCCGTGCAGTGAATCATCAGCGATCCGCGTGATGTGTCAGCTTGAGCGTGACACGCTTGGAATCGAGCGAGTGACTACTGTGATTGGCCGGGTCCGGGGTTTCGGTGGGCTGGCGGATGGTAACGGTTCGGTTCGGCGCTGCTCCACGTCCGTCACTGTGCTCGCCGGCACGTTCATTCATGCCATTGGCCGCCGGCGCGCGGCCTGAGAGGCCGGCCGTGGCTGGCCGAGAGTCTGGCGGCCAACCAACGGAGCTCGATCGCAGTCGCGTTCAGGCAGGCACCTCGGCGGCTGGGGCGGACGGTGAACTTACTGCGGGTAGTCTGCCGAGCCGTACGTGTGTCGCGTCGCGTCAGAATCGCCCGGCGATGCCAGTCGTAACTCGTAAGCCGCCACGATCGAGCCGGCGGCGATCAAGGATCGTAACATCTCACGACCTGGAATAGTACGGAGTAGTAGTACAACACAAGTTGCTCGGGCGTTTGAAAGTCAGCAGTACTACATGATTAGACGAAACTGACGGCAACGCGCATGCGCACGAGCGCGACTGTTAACTCACTTGGAAAGTGACCGATAACACACTCAGGACGTGACGCATTTTAACGTTGATGAGACGGATAGATAAAGCTCTGTAGACGAAAAGATATTTTTGCTGGTTCAAGCAATGAAGCAACATGCATTGAACCAGGCAGAGCTAGATTGAGATTTGAGATTGAGAGAGAGTAACAAGTTCCTTCTCCGCCGTGCACAACCAGCGCCGCCGCAACTGGTGTGCGCGTGAAGATGTTGCAAGGAAACGGAGTGCTCAGAAATTTGAAAATCTTTGTTGCTTTTTTAATCATAATACTGCAAATCTTGCGCTACGCTGAAAGTTTTTTATGCACACTTGAGATACCGCCTCTGTTGTTGTTTTTTTTAATGACGCCCTGTAGTTTAAATTTGGCTAATGGTCGCAGGAATGGTCGTCGTCAGGGAGTATCCTGCTATCCTAGGTCCACCATTTGGCAGGATTGTTCGATCAGCATTTGCAAGAAAATGATATATCGTTGGTGATATTAGTGTGATAATTTTCAGCTGACAAATTTTATTATATAAGATCCCTATTAACCAGTCAAACACGCCCAAATTTCTTCGGTTTGTTTTTGACCGGCCAAATTTCTTCGTTAGCACTTGGCATTCGGCCGTACTCCGACTAGAGTACCGAACAAAACGTTACGGTCCAGGTCCACCATTCCGCTTCGCCGGCCGGGTTCCCTCCGCCCCCACTCCATTCCACTCCACGTGTCTCTTCCTCCGGCCTCCGCTCGCCGCTCCTCACCTCCTCTTTCATTCATCCCGCGCTCGAGCCAGCCACGCCGCCGCGAGATCGAACCCTCCGCCCCCGCCATGGCGCAGCCCCACCCCCACGGCCGCGGCGACACCATCCCGCTCCACCCCTCGTCGGCGCGCTCCGACATGGACGAGATCGAGGACCTCATCAACGCCGCGCCGTCCCCCGCCGCCGTCCTCCCCGCCGGGCGGCCCGCGTCCCCTTCTCGCGCCTCCATCCCCGTCTTCCCCTCCTCCTCCTTCTCCCCGCCCCCGCCCCCGCCCCCCGCCTCCGCGCTCCCGACGTTCGCCTCCGGCTCGGGCTCCGTCGCCGTCCCCATCGGCTCCGACGGGTTCGGCCCCGAGACCGACACGCTCACCGAGCCCGTCTGGGACACCGTCAAGCGCGACCTCGCCCGCATCGTCAGCAACCTCAAGCTCGTCGTCTTCCCCAACCCCTTCCGCGAGGACCCCGGCAAGGCGCTGCGCGATTGGGACCTCTGGGGACCCTTCTTCTTCATCGTCTTCCTCGGCCTCATCCTCTCCTGGTCCGCCACCGTCAAGAAGGTACTCATCGCATCTGGACACGGTTTCTTAGCTGCATTGCTTTGGTCATGCGAAATCGGGATCCAGTACATATTGAGTTAGGTTCAATCTAGCCGATCCATGCACCATGACACCTGATGGAAAAAAAAGGGACCAAACGCAAAATCTACAAGCAATTCAGTCATTAAACTCCAGGTTTATCATGCTGGCTTGTGGCAAACTCCCCTTACCACTGCCACAACAATCCCCAAATTTAGGCTGGGAGCTGACTAGCTAGTGGGGAACTACCGTTATGACTTATGACCACCAGAATAATCTCCGAATTTAGGACTTAAATCATGACATGATAGATTGCATTGCGTATCTTCCCCTAAACTCTGCCTGTTGTCTGTCTGTCATGATTGTTTGTTCGTTAAGTGGGTTTATTGTTAATTAGTATTCATTGGTGACAGCTTATATCGTTGGACCGCTTTTACAAATGCCCTTAGCAGTAATCGGCCACTTTAGTTTTGAAAGTGAGTTTACCACTTTTGTGGTCACCCAAGGTGCAACATGTTAAGCCTTCATGCGGCAAATAAGGTGGATACAAGTGTCTGTAGTGTAGTAGAAAAACTAGAAAACTAGACTGATTGAATGCCTTCAGCCACACAGTTTCTCCTGGTGTAAACTTTAGGAACTTAAGATATGGTTAGTTTAGGGAGAGGGAAGAACAATTATTGTGTACCTTAACTAGAATGAGGAGCTTGAATAACAGATTAATTAACAGAAATGAATGACATTGCCAAACTGGAAATAGGAGGGTAAACATTGGTTAGGTTGTGAAATGTTCGATTGTAGAAATATAAACTTGCTCCTAATCTATTAAAGTGTATGTCTCGTGATCGCATCAGGCTGGCGGCAAAAATGCAGTGGTGAGAAGGGTTCAGCATCTGGAACTTGTAACACTTCTATGCACTGCTGTGGCATAAATTCGTGAATGATATGCTACCAGAAAACCAACACAAATGTTTGCTGTTCTATCCTACTAGTTTCTCCTTCACACAGCCATCCGTGATGATCGAATCGCTGGTGATGTTGCACAAGGAATCAATCCATGGAAGAGAACACTAAAAGTTTTAACTCTCTCCTTGGCCTTATCCATTGGCCCATCCCAAAAAAGTGGCATCATGGACAGATTGCGGGGACAGGGAAATGACCCTAAAGTATCTTCTGCCTTCTGGAATTGGGTTCTGGTGGGAAGCAGGTTCTCCATATGTGACAGCTGGCTGATAGTTTGGCAATAAGGATAAAAGGAGAAAGCAACTCTCATATTAGTGGTGTTCAAACATATAAGTTTTTGTGCTTGATTTGTACCCAATCTCTAGGTTATTGCTGTTCTAAAAAAACCTCTTCACTCCTGTCACACTCTGGCCACAGTAGTGTAGGACATCCTTCTGCCTGCTATCTGCAATTGTGTCGTGGGCTATATCCTGAAAACTGGGTTTGCTATAGTTTCAGCCACTTACTCTTCTTGATGTCAAAAAGTCATTCCCATGAATGTCCATTGTGCTGAAATAGTGGATAATGCTGTTGGACGGCAGCATGTTTTGTTGAAGAGGCAGTATGCTTTTTCCTTGCAAAAAGAGAACACTCACATGGAGTTTCTAATGAAGTTAATGCTGAGCGCTCGAACAGTTGTACACATACCTTACATCTTCCTTCAAAGTTCGAAAATGATCATTGGTAAGCAGTTCCAGTTATGTCCTTCCAGAATATGGATAAATGCTCAAAATCTCTAGCCACCTATTAGGGACCATATCTAGGCATAATTTCTCATGCTTATAAAATGGAACATGTATATATGTTGATAAATAATCAGAAGTACATGAGGCCAGGCTTTGTGAAAATGAAATCTAAAGCAAAAGGAGAAATTTCAGTGATTAAGGATGTTTCTTCCGATCTTTACATGAGCAGAACATCTTGAAGAGTGTTTGGAAGCGATTAACAATTTGCAGACATATCACGGGTTGATGATATGGCACTGCTTGCTCTTTCCTTCTTAATTTATATGGGATGTGGATCTAGTTTGTTTGTTGTCCACAGGTTTCTAGTAATTTGTTTGTGTTACTTTTTTAAATGTTCCTTTCATTAATCTATAATACACCAGTATTGGTTATTTATTTAACTAGTCAACTATATTAACCCCTTTATTCTGGTTGGTTACAATATTGCGTCTTTCATACAATATGCTGTACAACTTGTCACATGCTAATTTTGATGAGTTGGTTTTTGTTTTGTAGTCCGAAGTGTTTGCTGTAGCCTTTGCTGTATTAGCTGCCGGTGCTATAGTTCTCACGTTCAATGTTCTACTGCTGGTACGCCCCTCCTCTCTTCTACCTTTTCTCTACTCGTTACATGCCATATTGCCATCACATGTCTGCTGCGATACCTCCTTAACATGTAACTTCGGTGATGTCTGTAATGTACGACTACAGGGTGGGCACATCAACTTCTTCCAAAGCATCAGTCTTCTTGGATACTGCCTGTTTCCTCTGGATGTTGGGGCTCTGATTTGCTTGCTCAAGGACAGTGTCGTATTGAAGATAGTTGTGGTAACAATAACATTGGGCATGGAGCTCCTGGGCAGCTTATCCATTCATGAGCGCTGCTGTTAGCCCACGGAGGAAGGCCTTGGCGCTGTATCCTGTGTTTCTCATGTATGTCTCAGTTGGGTGTTTCATAATTGCGATAGATTAGGCGTCAACATATTCGACGGTACTATCAGGATTCGGGAGTTTACTTTCTAGTTGGACCATCGGAATACGTACATTTTTTGTTTAGTTGACAGCACAAGACTTTAGTTGTGGCATCGTTATTGTAGTCTTTGTTGACTGCTTGAAGTTTATGGCTAGAGAAGGTAGATAAAGTTGCAAGGCAATGAAGCGTAGGAAAAATAATAGCTATGTAAATAATTTGGAGTGAACTGCTGGATTCTACTTTATTCGCCTGGTGAACCTGAGGCCTCGTGAGCTTAATTTTTTTATGCCCGGCGGAGCTCAGCGTTCGGTTCAAACCTTCGTGGAAGTTTGGATTGAGGTATACGCGGATCGATCTTGCTTGTGGAGTCAATACGGCGAACTCGATTTCTGCTGGTTGACTTCCCTGATCTTTGCCGCCCTTGATCTGCATCTTTGGCGGCGATCGGGGTGACGAAACTACCACGCAAATGGCCACATACCACATCTGGAAATGGCGTGTATAGCATGGACCTGCCGTCACCAGACCTCTCCTACATCCTGACCTACTCTCGAGTCTTGACTGATTTTCAGACGCGCGCAGCGGAAGACAAGCACAGGTTCATCTTCTGTCACGCGTTCGCCTGCCGTTCTTCAGTGACTTGCTGCAACCTAGCTTGGGATCGATCGACGGGCCTGATTCCATCGGCGTGCAAGTGCGAACTGCCGGTCCTCTCTCCGGTCCAGGTCAATGCATGCCCCTGCACGGCCGCGTCAAGCCGAGATCGATCGGTTTGGTTCAGTACGTCGACGCGTTGATCGATCGATCGAAGTGGAGCAGCGCGTACGTCACCATCAGGAAAACGAAACTACTCCATCCTATGCGCGCACGCCGTGGAAAATGACTTGGCGGTGCGGCCGGTAAGTTTGGCGGAGTTTTTACACGTACGCCGCCGTGGCTGCCTATGCGCATTGTCATGACCGATAGAGAACACTACAATGCTCATACGCCAAGCCGTTGAGGCTCAAAAAGAAGAAGAAAAATCCCAAGCCGTTGGCAGCTCCAGCTACGACTGTCGCAATAAGGATTTCCTAAACTTAGCAAGAGCAAAGCCAAGAGTCCAAGGCGCGAAGCAGAGGCTAAAACCGGGAAGGCGCGTACGTCGCCTTCCTGCCACCTTCCGAGTCTTTCCTCGGCACCTCCCTCCCCGCGAACACGGCACCCGTCTATATTTAAGCACGCACGCGCCTCCTCCGACAGATTCTACAACGACCGCCACCGTGCCACCTGCGTTCCGATCAATCGATCATCACTGTCTCTCTGATCTCTCCTCGCTCGATCCTCGTCGTCGGCGCCGCGTTTGGGTGATGTTCCGGCAGGAGGTGGGAGAGGCCATGGTGGATGGTGAGGCAGCAGCTGGGGCCGATCAGCTCGATCTGGAGGCCGCGGAGCAGCTCATCCAGCTGAGCGGGGGCGACGGCGCCAGGTCGGAGAGCCGCAGCGGGGACAGCGTCAACAAGTGCTGCTCCGGCGCGAATCGGGCCGGTGGGGAGGAGAAGAAGGACAAGGAGGTGGCGGTGGAGAGCCGTCTGAGGAGGAGCAGTGGCGGATGGTTTCCGGCGGGGAAGAAGGGTGGCGACGGCGGTGAGGCCGCCGCCGCCGAGCCGGACAGGAGGCGCGCGGGCAGCGTCAGCAACAGCAAGTGGTCCAGGGCGGATCGGGCCGGCAGGAAGGAGAAGCTCAAGGAGGCGGCGGTGGAGAGCCCGAGGAGGAGCGCCTACCGGTTTCCCGCCGCAGGCGTCGTCGACGGCGCCGGGGAGGAGAGGAGGAGGCCGAGGTTCCGGTGGCTGGCAGACCTGTACATGGAGACAAGACAGGTGTACGTGGCGACCCCTGAGCGCCGCGCGGCGGGTGGCGACGATCCTCCGGAGGGCGAGAGGTGGGGGAAGAGGAAGGGGCGGCCGACGCCAATGACAGGGTGTCGGAGGCGAGCAAGAAGAGAACTATGCTGGCATAGGTAGTGCTAGTAGATAGGCGTGTGGGATCGATCACCGATCGATGGCAATGGCGGAGCTAGATAGATGTAGATAAAGGTAGTAGTAGAATGTAAGATAGAGCTTGCAGGCGGAGAGATGTAAAGAACCGAAGATTGATGCTAGTCCGTATTATCGTGTTCTTCTTCTCTCTCTTTGAGGAATTAACAAAGCTGAAGTCTGTCTGTCTCTACCTATTTTGATGCAAAACATGGCACCAATTAATGACATGCCCTTTTGCGTTGGTTATAAAATCTGCGATGCGCTACTCCGTATTCCCCATTCAACGGATTCAGCAGCTCAATTCCTGCCGGCCAAGAGGCATTTCCTCTTTCGTTTGACAGCTCGATCGATTTATGAACTTCGGATGGTGCTGCTAGCTAGAATCATCATGGACATTCAATTTGTGACAGCGAAGAAGTGCGCGCGGCTCGCACAGCATGGACCGCTCGCACACGCGCGCGTGGCGGCTGGCGCGGACATGGTAGAGAGGCGTTGGACCGCCGGCAGCCGCCGCAGCAATTCTTGCATGCTGCAGCTGTTCCACCGTTCCATTCCACGCGCCTTGACCGGGCATCGATCGAGCTACTACCAGCCTCGCTCGCTTGTCGCCGGTCGATTCCAGTTACTTGGTGCTGACACTTTTTCAATTTGCAAAGCTGCTCGTAATACTTGCAGACTCTGTTTTTTGTTTTCCTCCAAAGGATGACGTGCACGTTGTTCAGAGGGAAACGTGCAAGGAGCGAGTGGCTTGCAATGGCAGCTTGCCAGCTTTGATCATCTCAATTACCAAGCTCAGCGTAATGGGCTGGGCCGCTGTTATCTCTGGTCATGGGCCATACCGCTGACGAGGCCTCTGATCATGGCCGCTTGGATGAGAAGCGATGAATCAACGTCATTTTTATAGCAAAATCAACGATTGCTGCTAAGTTCAAATCACTCGTCTTTTATATATGACACTGGATAATTCAATCTTGTGTAAGTTTGCTGACCCAATGATCCTGGCGGCTGCCTTCGCCCCCACCGATCTGTTAGTTTTTCGGCGATTAGAACGTGGTTGAAGAACATTTCCTCCCTGCTGAAAAAGGGTTCCAGTTGTTTCTATTTACAACAGCCATGGTGTCCACAACAATCAAGAGTTCAAGGCCTCCTCTCTCTCTACTTCATCTATATGTTATCCTCGATTAAATGAACAAAAATGAGAATAATAAAGTCTCAAGTTAAAAGTCAAGAAAACAATAATCTAATAACCTTAATAATAAAAGATAAAAAATCTAATTTCCACACCAGAAATAATAAATATATTTTAAGTAAAAACACTCATTTGACAAATACTTTGGTGAATCCTTTAGTTTCAAATAATTAAGAGCCTACGCATAGGAATTAGGCCATCCCTTTCTCTCTATTTTTCTTTAAACTTCCAAATCAAACTCTTTGTTTTTGAACCGTGACTACGCATAGGAATTAAACCATGACTACAATATCTATAAAGAGTTTTGTTATTTAATCCCGCAGATATATCAATTGCAACATGCAAACTGACACGAGAAATTTCTTCTTAATATGATGACACAATTATTAGAATGGATACACATGTTCGTTGAACGACAGTTTCTTAAGTAACGTAAAATAAATCTTCTTGTGCTTAATACTGTCATCCCGTACGTTTCAAATCAATCTCTTTATTTTGAGTTATTAAACATTGACTACAACATCCACAACATGCAAACTGACACGAGAATATTTGTCTTAATATGATGGCACATTATTAAAATGGATACACGTGTTTGTTAAACGACTTATTTGTCAAGTAACCTAAAATGAATCTTTTTGTTCTTTGATACTGCCGTGCGCACGTTTCATTTATGCATCGGCTTATATATGTCAATTGCTTCTATATTCTTAGTGCGATAACATTTATTACAAAACTATTATAATAATTTAGGACATCACTTAAACTGAACGATACAAGTTTTTTAATATTTGATATAATTTAATAGGTATGATACACTATTCACCTGCTAGTTCACCTGCTAATAGGTATGATACACTATTCAGCTGCGAGTTGCCCAAAACAAGCAAGAGCCGCCTGCGGCCTGCCTGGCTCAAAATCTCAAATAGAAACGCCCTGCTACCCTTTACCTGCCGAAAATCCAAAAGACGGAGAAAGAAAACCCCTAGGCGGCTACACCCCTCGTCCCCGGCTCCCACTACTTTCTTCCCCTCCACCCTCTCTCACCCCCCCGCTGCGGCAGTCGCCGGCAAAACCCTAGATCTCCCTCCCGCTTAAACCCTCGAGGAAGGTAACGTTTCCGGCCCAAAGATTGGAGGTTTCTCTCTAGATCTCTCGCCGACTCTCTCCCCCCCGGTTTCCCAATTGGTTTGTGACCTTTTGTCCATGCAATTTGGTGGTGATTAGTTGCTGCTGCCTGTGGTACAGCGCGGGAGGATGGCGGAGCCGTCGAAGGTAATCCACATCCGGAACGTCGGGCACGAGATTGCGGAGGTGAGAAGGGGTGGGAAAAGGGGAAATCTCGAATCTTTCCGCCTTTGTTGTTTTCTAGTATGAGTTTTAATTCGATTTGGTTGGTATTGCGGCGAAACATTTTATCTTTATCGGTTATTTACTCACCGTGTTGTTCTTTTCGCAGTCCGATCTGCTTCAGCTGCTGCAGCCGTTCGGTGTGGTCTCCAAGATCGTCATGCTGCGTGCCAAGAACCAGGTGAGTTCTTCCTTCTTTCGTGCTCTTGGCATGCTGACTATATTGATTTGCTCGTGTTCCTGAGTTGTTTTGGTGGCACAGGCTCTCCTGCAGATGGAAGACATGCATGCCTCCGTGAGCGCGCTCCAATATTACAGTACTGTTCAACCTAGCGTAAGGTATGATTATTGCCCATTCAATGTGATGTAGATAGATGCACGTTAGACAATGTAAGCATTTATGCAGTTATGACTTATAACATGCCAAATAGATAATGTGTGTTCCTTATAATCTGAGAAGAATAAGATTTTCGGATTTACTGTCCTCAGTCGACGTTGACCTCCAGCGAGGTTAGCGTGGGTGTTGTTAGGGTTTCGGGGTTGGGGAGGGCTCCATCCCCGCCGGACTTAGAGGAGGGGCTTGGGGGAAGGAAGGCCGGCCTGGTGGAGGCGGCGGGGCGAGATGGCGGAGGCGGGAGATGGCGGTTGGGCAGGGCCGCGGCGGGGGAGCTTGACGCCGACGGGTTAGCGCGGCGGGGGAAGCAGCCGCGCACCTGGTGTCAGGGACGCCGCTGGGGACGGCCGGAGGAAGGGGGTCGGGAGGGAGCGAGGGAGGGAGGGAGGGTTTAGGCTAAGGGGTCCCCCGCCGCCGCACCTGGTGTCAGGGACGCCGCTGGGGACGGCCGGAGGAAGGGGGTCGGGAGGGAGCGAGGGAGGGAGGGAGGGTTTAGGCTAAGGGCTGCGAGATATCGAGTGAGAAAACCACTTTTCAGTCGGCTGAGAATTAGTGCCCCCCTAAGATTTTAGGCTTTCTCTTGTGTTTATACTCTTGTTAAGCTTAAAAGTAACCTTGCCTTTATAACTTACTTTCATATACCGTTCAGTATTTGATGGATCATTTCTTTGCATCACTGTTTTTGCCATCTAGGGGAAGGAATGTTTATATGCAATTCTCATCCCACCAAGAACTTACCACTGATCAGAGCTCTCATGGAAGAAATTCTGATCAGGTATGACAGGCAGTTCAGCTAATCTTCTGTCTTCTTTATGTGTGATGCAGAACCAGTTTATTCTATTGCCTGAAATGATCCATGCTTGCCAATATTTTGATAGAGTTTGCATTGCATCACACGGCTCTTTTCTTTTCTTGTTGATATAATTGACATTTAGTTGCACGATAATCACATCCGACTTGTAGGCATGGATACTCTATAGAGCATTGACTTACCCAAAAAAAGAAGTGCTAGATATTCCATGATGTATGCCCACTACTCGTTTATGCCTATAAAACATTCTTTGTAAGAGTCAACAATGTTGGTTTAGTTGGCTGCATGTCTAGGGTATAATTCTTCTTTTGCTTGATTTATTTGTTCAGCTGTCAACCGGACCTGTAATTCTCTCCAGTTGAAGCAACTGAGTTTAAAATAACGTTGCACTTCGCTATCACTGGTGGCAAGGACTCAAATGGGGAAAGGTTCATTAAAGTTGGTCATATTATTGCCGTGTAGTGATAGAACTGGTATACTGAAAAAACGCATTGGCAATTGCTGCTAAATTACAACATCGGTTAGAAATATAATTAGCTGTATTTTATATCTCCTACCTCCTCCTTTAGGTAGTTGAGTTAGATTGCATGTCGTTCCTGCTCTCTTATTTTCCAGCTAGATATGCACATTCCTCCCTATTTATTCTTTTCTTTCTATCTCCTCTTTTCTGTCTCGGTGCTTGGCCTCAGGAGTCTGAACCCAACCGAATCCTCTTAGTTACTATCCACCACATGATATATCCTATAACAGTGGAGGTTCTTCATCAAGTTTTCAAAGCTTATGGATTTGTGGAGAAGATTGTCACATTTCAAAAGTCAGCTGGTCAGATTTTCCTTCTCTCTCTGTCTCTTTCTCCACACACGCACGTACACCTGATATACATTTTCTGACTTTATCCACAAGATTGCATTTGAATGGTAAGGTGGATCTGCGAATTTATATAAGCTTTGTCTATATTTCCTAATCTGGGTCAACTAGGCTATTTAGATCTTGTAATAAACTAGCCATATATTGTACATAGCAATTAATTACAAGCTATTTAAATCTGTCATCCAATCGTTGCAAAGTGGTATGCTTTTTTTTTTTTTTTACCAAAACATTGAATAAAAACTTGCTAACTCCCTTTTTTAACTTATGTCACATTTGTTTCCTGGCAGAGATAATAAATTTTGTTAACTTAACGAAAGGAAAGGTTATTTTTCTTCTCACTTTGTTTATTTGATTCAGGTTTTCAAGCTCTTATTCAATATCAGTCGCGACAAGAAGCTGTGGAAGCATTTGGCTCCTTGCATGTAATGTTACCTGGTTGCACTAATGTCCTTGAAATTGTGGATCTATACCTGACAGTATGCTATTCTTACAAAACAAAATTTTCCAGGGAAGAAACATATATGATGGTTGCTGCCAGCTAGACATTCAATATTCAAAGTATGATGAGCTGTGGCATATCTAAGCAGAAATTCATTTCCCTCCCATTTTCTGTACCTTAATTTCTTCTTGTTTCTTTTTCATGAATATCCAGTCTCAGTGAACTGCAAGTGCACTACAACAATGATCGGTCTAGGTAAGATTGACTTCTCAGGTCTTGTCTTTGCAAGTCATGTTGCACCGTGTGTTGATATCAGCTCCCTTTAGTGACTTGAACATCTCACAGTGTTACACATGTAACTTCAGTTAGAGGCCTGGTCTTTTCTTTGACCAAAAAAAATATTTTATTTGAAACATGAAAGTCACCTGCTTCAAATTCAATATCTTCAGGGACTTCACCAATCCATCATTGCCTACAGAGCAACGTCCAAGAACCTCTCAGGTTGGGTTTTACTTTTCTTGTCTGCGTTTTTTGTCTGGACCTTTTTGATGCTCTGATGCTAAATATTGCTGTTTTCTTGGAGCAGCATGGTTATCCAGATCCAGCTAGTCTCTTTGCCTTCCAACAGGCTGGAGGTAGTGCAGTTAAACTTTAGTTACTTTTTGGATTAATTACCTCACTGCTATTTGCGGAATTAGTACCTGACTTTAAATTTTTCATTTGCAGCTTCATATGCACAGGTTGGTGTCAGAATGGTTTATTCGGTGATGTCGTTTTAGCAAGAAAATCTTTAGCTTGCTGCTTACTTTATGGCTTGTACAATTCCTTTGAGTACTCATACCAAGCATTTGCATTTGTATATACCAGATGGGAAGGGCTGCAATGATTGGAGCTGCCTTTGGTGGAAGCTTACCTCATGGAGTGACTGGTACCAATGAGCGGTGCACGCTTATAGTCAGTAATTTGAACACTGATGTAAGTCTCTAGCTGTTTTACCTCCGTAATGATTTATCTCCTACTTCATTTTGTTATCATCAAGCTTCAGCTAGCTTATTGCATGTGGTTACTTTGTCTAAATTTCTAGAAATCTTATCTTTAGAAAAAGAAGAAAATGCAATAGTTTATCTTGGTGGTTGTTGATGTTTCCTGTTCCTTATAGAACTTGATAGTTATCATAGCTTTCAAGTACTATTGTGAGGTTTAAGATAAAAACTTATTATCGGTACATTCAATGTTCTGTGCAGAAAATTGATGAGGATAAGCTTTTCAATCTATTTTCTTTGTATGGAAACATAGTACGAATCAAGATATTGCGTAACAAGCCAGATCATGCACTTGTTGAGATGGCTGATGGGTTGCAGGCTGAGCTAGCTGTGACTTATCTTAAGGTACATTCATAAGCATTGGAATTTGCGTTCTCAGTTGCATTCGAATTGTTTACTCACATGTTATCTGATGGTACAACCAAACACTTTGCTTGGCTGCCATTCTTCACAGGGCGCAATCCTGTTTGGTAAGAAACTGGAAGTTAACTACTCAAAGTACCCCAACATCACTCCTGCCCCTGACGCCCATGACTACTTAAATTCAAGTCTTAACCGGTTTAACAGCAATGTTGTCAAGAACTACCGGCATTGCTGTGCTCCAACCAAGATGATCCACATTTCTGCTCTCCCACAAGAGATCTCTGAGGATGCAATCCTCAACCATGTGTCTGAACATGGTTCTGTTGTCAACACGAAGCTGTTCGAGGTGAATGGCAAGAGGCAGGCTCTCGTCTTGTTTGAGACTGAAGAGGAGGCAACAGAGGCCCTTGTATCAAAGCATGCCAGCTCGCTTGAGGGGAACACCATCCGCATTTCCTTCTCCCAGATGCAGAGTATATAGCCGATTTTCAAGGGAAAGCTCTTCCAAGCTTTATTTTGGAAGAATTGAACTTAGAATGTGAATCCTATGCGTGTTCTCCCAGACTGCTGCTTTATCTGTGCTGTACCATCCTGACCATGTTTTCTCTTGCCTTAACATGGGGGCCTCGCACTAAATTGTCTCCTCTTTCCCCGTTCAGTTTGTGTTTTTCCTTTTTAGGTTATTAAAGGATTTTACCTCCTGATGTTGTGCTATTCCGAGTTACAAGGCCCATTTGTTGTGTGGATCGTTTGTCTTGTCTTTGCCTGCAGATTCCGTTGCGACGAAGGCACCGTTCAGTATGTTTGATCCCTCTTTGAAGATTTCTTTGTGACGCCCAGTAATGTTTAGCATGCAAGTGAAGTGTCGACAATAAAGATAGAGGAAATTCCCTGTATGGCCTCAAAAGAAATGAGGCTTCCTTCCATAGCCCTCCTAGAACTGAAGTTCCCTATAAGGCCTAAAACAAAATTTGGTTTCCTTCTGTGGCCTTTCGTCACTTGTACCGTCAGAAATCACACTAGAGCCATGCAAAACGACCAAACTGCCCTCGTCCCTTTGTCTCGTCTCCTATCTGTAACGCACGCACAAACGACTGGAAATCGAAAAAAAAGGAAAAAAGCAGAAGCCGCGGCGAATGGAGCCCGGCGGCGGCGCCATCGCGCCTGCCCTGCGTGAGCCCCCCACGGCAGATGGCTGCCCCGGCCGCGCCAGCATGGATCCCATCGCTGGCGGCCCGTCCCCGCCAACGCGCTCGCACCACCATGGATCCCATCGGGGGGCTGGATGGCCCGCCGACACGCTCACGGCTGGACGGCGCCGCCATCGGCCCTGCAGGCGCTGAGGCAGGCTCGCCTGCGGCACCAGCACGGGGTTCGCCGCGGCAGCCCCCAATGGCAGGGTCGTCGGCGCCCCATCGACGAATATCGCCGCGGATGGCGCTGTCGCCCAAATCGGCGCGACATTCAGATGCGTCGGCCCCTGCTGCGGCCTGCTCTCCTCGACGTGCTGCTGCGGCAGGCTTGCCCACGTCGAAGAAGGTTCGGGGTGCCAAAATCTGCGCCGGGTTCACCACCAGGCTGCGCCGGCGAGCCTGCCGCAGCCCGCCTCCGCGATGACGTGGGGTCGGGGGCGCCAAGAGCCGCGCCAGGTTCACCTCCAGGCTGCGCCGGCGAGCCTGCCGCAGCCCGCCTCCGCGGAGACGTGGGCGACGGCCGCAGCCGCGGCGACCCCCGTCGACGACGCGCCGGCGACGCCGCATCTGGCGGGCGCGACGACGAGTCGGGAGCGGGCCGCATCCCGGGCGAGCCAGGCCGAGCTGTCGAAGATGGCCGCGGGCGTGGCGAGCTTGGAGATGGCCGCGCCCGCGGCGACCTCCGTCGAGGCGGCGCGGGCGAGCCCCGGCCTGCGCCTGCCTGCCGGATGCCGCCGCCGCCCTGCGCCATTCGA
Organism: Eragrostis nindensis; assembly: GCA_012490785.1. Lineage (NCBI taxonomy): Eukaryota > Viridiplantae > Streptophyta > Magnoliopsida > Poales > Poaceae > Eragrostis > Eragrostis nindensis. Next base: position 346,757 of record JAAXCT010000568.1, on the reverse strand, counting down.
CCGACGCCTCTTTTTCTTTTTTTTTTTTTCGAATAGTTTTCTCTGGTCTGGAGCGACGGGCGTCTGTTTGCGATGGAGAGAAAGGATGAAGGGTAGAATCGGCAGTTCGAGTTGCTGGAAAGGGTTTTTTGACGGTATGAGTAACAGAAGGCCATGGAGGGAAGGGAAATTTGGTTTTGGGCCTCAGGAGGAAGTTCAATCTCAAGAAGGCCATACAAGAAAGCTTCATTTGTTTCGAGGCCATACAGGGAATTTCCTCAGATAGATAACACTTGTTGATGTAACTTTTGAACAGAAGGTTGCTAACCATCACACCTAAACATCCAGCACAACACTTGTTGACGCATCTGTGCTTGCAAGGTCCAACTTTTTATAGTGGTAAACGATTGGAAGGCATTGCAGGATCTTTTCTCATCCTGCACTTTCGGGTTCGTAGCGTGCAGGATGAGAAAATTTAGTGCGAGGCCCCTCCATTGCCTGACTATTTGCAAACCTCTATTGCCTCATTGCTGTCCCTGCATGGCACTGTCACCTCCGCGATTTTGCAACCAGACGAACATGGATCAGGAGTTTCTATGGCAAATGGTAGCTGTTTTGGCATTTTTGCTAGCATTAAGATAATGGACCAAAGGGGAGTGGGATCCTCCTGCCTGCCTCTTATTTTGAAGCAAATGATTAATTCCATTATGCTTCAACTAGTTACTACATGACAACCCTCCGTGTATCAACGAAAAATCTAGCCATATATTGCATGGCAGTGCATAATTACACCGGAGCTCTCAAGTTATGAGATATCTTGATATCCTACTATGCTTATAGGCGAACGACGCATCAATGTTTCTATCAGCGGCAAACTCAGCCACATCCTGCAATGCGTTCTTCCTCATGTCCACAGCAATCACCCAAGCCTTGGGATCCAGAAGGTTCTCCTTGATCATGAAGTATACAATACCATCATCATCATCCTGCAAGCTGAGCGCGGGTTGACGTACGACAAGCCCCTCGAATGGCAGCATAGGCCTGCCTTCACGGTCCAGCACCTTAGGCAGCTGCTGGAAATGCGGGTTGCTGTCAACAGGGATAAGAGAGAATTCGCGTCTGCTGTCCTCAACCCAAGCATCCTCCAAATAAGTTGCAGACACCGGCCTCTTCCATGTCCTGGTGACCCAACCATCTATGGCGTAGGGGCCCCTGAATCCTTCGCCAGGCTTCCACCGAACCTGCAGCTCGACATACTTGATGATCATGCGGCCTTCTTCGTCTTCGCCGATAGCAATGTCCCGAGCAAGGCGCGCCTCCCCTGGATACTGTGCCAGGCAAGAGGTCTGGAGGCATCGGTACATAGCGAAGTGGAGGGATCGGCTTGCCTTCGACTTTGAGCATATCACAGAAAAGGATACCCTTCCAGAGGTCAACAAATCCCATGGTACCAGCGTTTCCTCCTATTGCAATCACCTTGCTGTTGATATGGTGAAAGTTGCAGCCATTCTGGACCAAATACTGGACCAGCTGCTGATCGTTCAGTGAGATGCTGTCTGTACTCCAGTGAGTTGGAACCTTGGAGCTGTACTGAAAGAGGAGGAACTCCCCAGTTTTGGTATTGCTTGCTCTAGAGAGTCCCGCGACAACATAGAAACCATCATCGGTGGTGTCTCTGTGGGGGCGCAGCACAAACCTACTAATTTGGTCGTAATGCTGTTTGTGGTTGATGCCGCAGCGCAGGATACCAGCATGGGTTGACTCGAATCGCCTAGGGGGCCGCGGGAGCCGCTTCAGTGACGGCCCCCCGCTGCCGGCGGCCCTGTCGGCGGCCTGGTACATGTAGTAGTCCGTATCCTTGTATACGTCCCGGCCATGTTTAGAGCTGACGATGACGCGAAGAAGCAGGAGGTCCTCCTCCGCGGCGAGGATTTGGGCTCCAGAGGGAACTCGGCGTGCTCCCTCCCGGGGCAGAAGACGCAGATGTAGGAGACGCGCGGCGGGCGGGCGAGGCACAAGGTGACCTGGACACCCTTGTTGTCCCACGTAGTGGACAGGGCGGTGGTGGCGTTGCGGCGGTCGGCGACGTAGGCGTGCTCTTCCAGGAGCACCCAGGGGATCTCGGCGCCGTCGTCGTCCGGAGAGAGTGCGGGCGGATGCAAGGTGGCATTTGGCAACCTTGGAGTAAACATGGACTGTTTGCGGCGGGTCGCCATCGATCGATCTCTTCCCTCCCGTCCCGATTTAGCTTGTGTTTAGATGGATCTAGCCTGGTCCCGTATGTAGCGGCGGGGAGGAGACGAAAGGGGAAGCCGAAACCGATGCGGATGGGAGGGAAAGGTGAGCCGGATTCGGCCGGCGGCGGTGGCGGCCGATTCTTCCAAGTAGCGGCAAAGCCGGCACTGGCAGTGGGCAGACCCGAGTGTTCAGCTAACTCGAGTAATTTTCCCTTAAAATATATAAAACTGAGTACTTCTTTTTTTCCCGGGCCGCGTTACTTTGTTTCACGACTGGAGGGCAGGGCAGTAGCACTCACTTTGGAAAGCATCCACGAAACGATCTGATTAAGCGACAGGCACGGAGAGCACCGGGGTGCCAGCAGCTGGTAGCAATCTCGAACCATGACGACGCTACCCCGTCGCCTAACGGCAACAGCCATGACCACTGCCAGCGGTCACCCGCCGCCGCTGGACGCCGAGGATCGAGTTCCGCAGGCAGGGCCGCCTGGTCGTGGACTTCATCGCGGATTACTACGCCGGCATCGACGACTATTACCCCGTGCGCCCGGCCGTGGATCCGGGGTACGTTCCTGGCTCGGCAACTTCCGGAGACGGCGCCGGAAGGGCCCGACGCGCTCGCCGCCGCCCTGCGCGACGTCCGCGACATCATCCTGCCCGGCGTCACGCACTGCCAGAGCCCTCGTCATTTCGCGCACTTCGCCGCCTCGGCCAGCAACGCGGGGGCCCTCGGCGAGGCGCTCGCCGCGGGCCTCAATATCAATCCGTTCACGTGGGCCGCCTCGCTGGCGGCCACCGAGTCGTCACGGACTGGCTGGGCAAGGCGCTGCACCTCCCCGAGAACCTGCTCTTCTCCGGCGGCGGCGGCGCCACGCTGCTGGGGACGTCGTGCGAGGCCATGCTCTGCACCCTCGTCGCCGCCCGAGACCGGAAGCTGGCCGAGATCGGCGAGGAACTGGCGGACGACCTCGTCGCCTACGGCTCCGACCAGACGCACTGTGCGACGCCGTGGCGGGGCGCGGCGTGTGGGTGCACGTGGACGCGGCCTGGGCCGGCGCCGCGTGCGTGTGCCCCGAGTTTGGGAACCTGATCGCGGGCGCCGAGGGCGTCGACTCGCTGAGCACGAACCCGCACAAGTGGCTGCTCGCCAACATCGACTGCTGCGCGATGTGGGTGCGGCGGCCGGACGCGCTCGTGAGACCACGACGTCATCCTCAAGGACCCGGTCGCGGACGCGGCGTCCGGCCGGGAGGTGGTGGACTACAAGGACTGGCAGCTGGCCCTGAGCCGCCGCCGGTTCCGTGCGCTCAAGCTCTGGCTCGTGCTCCGCTGCCACGGCGTCCAGGGCCTGCGCGCCGTCGTGCGCATGGCCGCCGCCTTCGAGGCCATGGTGCGCGCCGACGCGAGGTTCGAGCTTCGAGGTCCCGGTGCCCAGTAACTTCTGGCGCTCGTCTACTTCCGCACCTTCGAGTTATTTTAGATCATTCACCTTTTTTCATATTTTATTGACTTCTTTTTACATACACGGCTATAAAAGATTTTTTTTTTGAGAAATTCATCACAATTTACAGACAATAACATAGTATTTTTGTACTTGAGCGTCTCTAGAACCTATATACGTCTTTTGATGGATTTTTTTTTTTATCAATGCTTGGCACGCTGTTGATAGCCTATGTTAATTAAAACTCAAACTCAAATCGATACGACCAGTGGAAAGAACCGAAAATGAGAAAACTGGATGATTTAACCAGTTCCTAATACTGAAAGGCTATCAATAATTAGCCATCAGCACGGGTAGGCGAGCAGCGGCACCAGCTTCACGGGCCTCTTCTTGCTCGGCATCTTTGCTGATAATACTTTGGAACGTGGAAGCATCCACTTTACCATGGCCTTTATTTTGCATCATATGGAGCCAACATTAGTCAAATTCGACACTATTACATGCTTAATGTACCACTACATGTTTTAGCGGTCATTTTCTTGTTCAACAAAAGATTGTACATATTGAAAGACTTTTTTTTTTGATGGAAACATATTGAAAGACTTCCTGCAATCCAAACGGCAAAAGTTTCTCATTCCTCTGTTTTCTATTCCTGTGGTTTTCTCCCTTTCATCATTCCTGTGTTTTCTCTATTCCTGTGTTTTTTCCTATTCCTGCGTTTTGCATTCCTCTGTTCCAAACGGGGCCTGAATTCTTAAAGATGAGCAACTCAAATCGGTCCTTGATTAGGAGACAAAAGGATTGATCTGAACCAAATCCCCATCGTCCTCCATCGGTCGATGATCCAGCAGGAATCAACATGTTACTAATGTGCAAGCTGTCAGGAGAAACTCGTGCATGCAAAAAGTGAGTTAATTCACTATAGAAAACTGACATGAACTTTGCTTCCATGAACACTGATCGAGTATACATCTCACTCTCAGACGCCATCATTCAACCAGTCAATGATCAGGTTCTCCATCAGGGCTTTTGATAAACACACAGTAATAGACGCGGGGGTCATCTCAGATATTTGGATATCCTACTGTGCACATAGGCAAAAGTCACGTCGACGGTTCTATCTGCAGCAAACTTTGCCACTTCCTGTAATGCATTCTTCCTCGTGTCCACAGCAACCACCCAAGCCTTGGGATCTTCACGATTCTTCTTGACCATGAAGTATACAATACCATCATCACCATGCAAGCTGAGAGTGGGTTGACGTATGTCAAGCTTCTTGAACGGTGGCAGAGGCCTCCCTTCATGGTCCAGCACCTTAGGCAGCTGTTCAAAATGAGGTTTGCTGTCAACAGGGATAAGAGACGATTCACATCTGCAGTCCCGAACCCAACTATTCTCAGAATAAGTACCAGCTGCAGACAGTACCGGGATCTTCCATGTCCCAGACACCCAACCCTCTACGACGGCGGAACCCTCCAAGCCTTCGCTAGGCTTCGACTGAACAATCAGCTCGACGTACTTGATTATGTGACCCTCTTCGCCTTCAACAACAGCAATGTCCCGTGAAAGGCGAGCATCTCCTCTGGGCACCAAGTCTGGGAGGACGAGCTGCGGAGGCAACGCTACATAACCAAGCGGGGGGATGGGTTTCCTGCCTTGGACGACGTTGAGCATGTCACAGAAGAGGATACCCCGCCAGAGGTCGACGAAGCCCATGGTGCCAACGTCTCCTCCTATAGCGATCACCTTGTAGTTGTCATGGCAAAAGTAGCTGCCGTTTTGGATTCGCTGTTGTCTGTTCAGCGAGACGCCGACGGTGTCGGTACTCCAACGAGTTGGGACCTTGGAGTTGTAGTGACAGAGGACGAACTCCCTCTCTCTCGGATAGTGTGCCGTGCAGAGTCCGGCGAGAACATAGAAATCATCATCATCATCATGATCTGTGATGTTGCGGTCAGGGCGCCGCAGGACGAACCTGCTGCTGCTTTGGTCCTGATCATGGTGTTGTTTGTAGCTGGTGCCGCGGCGCAGGATGCCAACATTGGTCGAGTCGAATTTAAAGGGCTCAGGGGGCCGCGGAAGCCGCTTCAGTGACGGCCCCCCGCCGGCGGCCATGTCGGCAGCCTGGTAGATGTAGTAGTCCGTATCCTCGTATACGCGCCGTTTGGAGCTGACGATGATGCGGAGGAGCACGAGGTCCTCCGTCATGGCGAGGATCTTCGGCTCAGGGGAAACTCAGTGTGGTCGCGTCCGGGACAGAAGACGCAGATGTAGGGGACGCGCGGCGGACGGGCGAGGCAGAAGGTAACCTGAATGTCCTTGTTGTCCCACGTCGTAGAGAAGGCGGTGGTGGCGTTGCGGCAGTCGGCGACGTAGGCGTGCTCGTCGACGAGCACCCAGGGGATTTCACCTCCGTCGTCGTCGTCCGCAGAGTGTGCAGGCGGATGCAGGGTGGCATCTTGCAAGCTAAATCCGGACTTGTTGCAGGTCGCCATGCATGGATCGATGTCTTCCCTCTCGAGCTTGTGTTTGGGTGGATCTCAATCTAGTCCCGTATTTGTAGCGGCAGGGGAGGAGGGAAAAGGGGAATCCGAAACCGAAGGTGAGCCGGACTCAAGTAAAGTCTCCTCCAACCAGGGGAAGGGTGGAGATTTTTTTTTTTCTTTTTGTAATTTAGCCCTGTCAAGATTGGGCTTTGCAAAAATAACACTATAATGTAAGTAAAATGTTCAACTCCCAGTCAAAACAAAAAAAAAAAGGTTCAGTTAACTCGAGTAATTTTTCCTCTTCAAAAACTAGAGCAATTTCCTGTTTCCTTCCGCAGGCTACATTGCTCTTTCGCGAGGGATACAGGGCAAATGGATCCTCCAAGTACAACATCCCAACTTCTGCCTCGCTTGCAAACCTTTCAAATATGCAGTTGAGGCGCCATGCCAATCGGCGAGCCCATTACTTCAAAAGGTCACGGTATTCGAGATGAAAGTATAAGCGTTAGATGGATTAACCATTGTCATATGCAAACTCATGGATATCAGCATCAGATACATCCAAAGATAAGATGCCAGCGTCACACACAAAAATACATCATACACGATCCAAAAGGCTGTTCAACATTGAAGGTAAACACGATCTATCATGCTACTGAACTATGAACTTGACTACACGTCTACACCTATTGCTTCAACTGAAGCGGCAAGTTTTTTGTTACAGGCCAGCCTCGGAAGGCAGTATAGGACCATGTCCCTGCTTCTTACACTGAATTCAATTTACAAACTGTAGTTGCTTCACTGTGTTCCATGTCCCTGCTTCTGGCTCCATACACTGGATGCAATCTACAAACCGTTACTGCTTCATTGTACTGCATGTCCCTGCTTCTTATATAAACCCAGACATATCAGGAGTATAAGCAACCTCACCTCCACAATCCTGCAATCCGACGCACAAGTCAATATATCAGTTCTGTGCTCCAAGCTCCAGAAAATTTTACTGACACATTACAACTTCATTAGCAAACAGCAATTTATCCTTCTTTCGCATTTGGGCCAATGAATAAAAAGCGTCCTTGAAAAAATATTTTTCGAGTGATGCTTGCAGCAGAAGGTTATACCTGATCGATCTTCCACGTTCATACGGTCATCACCCTGTCTAATCGGATCTGGCTCTTATGAGTTGTTGGCTCTAGTGATGTGATCACCTGTGGCATAGTCATTCCTCCAGAAACAATAATTTCTGTAGAAAGCGTAAAAGCAAGATCATAAGATATGAGAACCCTATGGTGAGGTTGTATTAGCACCAGAAACATAATTGATCTGAATAATTCCTAGAAGGGTGGAACAATATGATAATAGCTTCCTATCTCTCAAACTGAATCGTTCGAAAGTAGTTATTACAGGAGATGTAAGATCTTTTCTTTTCACTGGACAGGAGTTGAAAAGAAAATGCTTAAATGGAGAGCAAGGAACCAACCTATGCCTTCTCGAATGGACAGATTGGGCCGTATAATTTCGGCAGAGTTTACCAAAAAGATGTCACCGATATACAAATGATTGGTTGGCACATAAACACTACACAGTTCTTCATCACCTTTATCGGTCTGCAATGAAATAATAGATGATCACCACAGAGTTCATCAGGAAACATCATCAATGTGTTGAACTTGAACAAACCATAGAGAATCAGAATGACCAAATCAATTTGGGATTTTTGATTATTTGCTACAACGAGACCTAAGTCCTATCTTAATAGTCATGCAAGAGGCGCCTATCTTATTAGGTTACAATATATAGGACCCACAATACAGCTAATACGATAGGCTTAAACAGGGATAACTATTATCAAAAGAAAAGGAGAATACAGGGTATAGCGGAATGAGTCTTGACAATCATGCTTCTGGATCATGCAAAATGTGCAAAAAGTACCTGAAGAACCATGTTTGAAGTAATGAATCCAAACGCATATTCACCAACACGAGGATGGCTAATTATTGCAACTTCTTTAAATGCCGTTGTATTTTGATCTGTCAAAAGGAAACCTTATAATAAGAAACATTTCTGACTGAAGAAGGAACTACAAGAAAATCAGAAATAATGATTAAATTGATCAACTTGTTTACATCTACATAAACAGACATCTAGTGCACATAAATATGTTGGTGTAAGAGGTGTCATATGATTCATATGAAGCAAACAGAAACAATATAGTCCTCAACAGCACATGGCTTAAAAATAATATAACAAAACTCAAACAGCTTCAGCTCCTTATGAAGTTCAGTACTCATAATGTTCAACTGATTTAAAATTCATTAGTTTTAGGTATGGAGTGGTGTGCTCTGTGCTGGCAATGAAAAACTAAGTGAAGCTCCTAAAAAAATGTGCAAATGACAGCTTAAAAGAAAAGAAGGGTACAAATGGTCAACATTCTGGTGAAACATAGGATCCGAACTGTGGATGAATTACATTACCTGGTGAAACAGCTGTGCTAACTTGCTTTGATGCAGAATATATATGCCTCACAAATGGCATTTTCTTTATAAACCATTCTCCAACCCAGAAAACAGTTGAACCCACCCAAGATGACACAAATATTCCAATGAGAAGTATAAATACCAGGGAGGTCAAGAACCCAAGGCCTGAAAAATTGACATTAGCATTTGTCATGAACAGAAAAAAAAATGAATTTGAGAAAGAGCGCTTAGATGTCCAAATCATGAATGTTCATGAGGTATTCAACAAGTAATTTGGTGACTAGCGAAAGTTGAGGGACAGCATTTTATCCCAAAAAAAAAGCATCACAAACTAAATTTCCTAACTCAAAACCAATATTTCTCTTAGTTCCTATTTGTATTCCTTCTGGATTTAAATGTAGATGAAAATACAGATAAGAGCCATGGGAAAAAATGCCTTGTAAATAAATACTCATAAAAAGGGGATTAAATATGCAAATTAGCAAGTTTCTAATACTACAAACGAAGTAATATACTATGACAAGAAGAAGACATGAGAACAAACAATTACCAAATATGTCAAAGCCAAGTTTTGCGTAGAGTGGACTGAAGAAACCATCAACAAATTGAATAAACCACCATGTGAGGAAGAATGTGACAGCGATAGGGAAAAGAACTACACTGCAAAGAAAAGATAGGCGAAGAGAGGATATTAGCCAAGATATATTATTGTAGCTCTTGCAAAATGTATGAACTAATCCTTGTGAAACATACCATCCGGTCATAAACTTCCTTGACACCCAGCTTTGAAGGACAGCGAAGCATGCCTGTTAAAGTGCATCAAGTATGAAACAACTGGTTGGGAACAATCTAGAACATGAATGATGTACAATGCATTAGGAACAAATAGTTATTTGGTACTACCACATTTTGCCCGCACTTTGCGTAACTTGAACAAATTAATTACTAAAGCCGCGGATGATGCAAAACATATTGCTGGTTTAACAAATAAGCCTTTGCGATTGAAAAGATGACAAGATAGCAAGATATGTATGTGGTTCTATCTCCATTGATCTTATGTAGAAATTCCAGTCACAAGTTGGATCAGTTCGGATTTTCCAGAAACTCAAGGGCAGTTAGATGATCATATAGAATTCTATGCTTAGGTGAATACTGTTATCCAATAAATTAAAAGGACTAGTTCTTCCCTCTGTTGTGTACTAGTACAGAAACATGCTCCCAGTCCAAAAGTCGTTAGATGGCAAGAACATTGGCATAAAATTTCGTCACGGGTCAACTAAAAATCCCACATCCAAAGGTTCCGCTGCCTACTTTACGCGGTGCAAGATCTGCTAGCGCACGCATTACAGACGGAGCCGGCACTGGAGCAGCGCGGCCGCGCCGGCAGGAGGGACTAGATCCGAGCGGCTAGAATCCAGTTGAAGGGGTGGATTGAGGCGCGAGACGGATCCGGACCTTGCGGGTGGACGTGGCGGGCGAGCTGGGCCGCGGCGGCGACTTGACGGGGTCCTCGGGGTCGACGGCCGCTGCCGCGGCCTCCGCCGCCGCCTGGCCGAGCGGCACGGGCGCGTACTCCTTCTCCTCCGGCATTGGGAGCGAGCGATCGAGGGCCGGGAACCGCTTCCCGAAGCTCTGGAAGTTTCTCGCCGGGTCGACGAGAGGCAGGTGGGTGGTTCGGCTCCGCTGGTGGTGGCTACCAGCAGCGGCGGTAGCTGGTAGTACTACCAAATTACCAAACGGGGCCTGCGGAGGCAGTTGGTGGCGGAGTTCGAAAGCGACACGATGGCTGGAGTGACCGGACTGCCCTTGCGTGGGTCTTGGTGATTGCGGACGGTGCGGCGCGGGCCCCGCTTGTCACTGGGATGCGGGCACGTGCGTGGGCGGACGTGGCGTGGGGCGGCGGGGTCGGTTCGGTATCGAGGCCGCGGCAGTCGGCGCGGTGGCCGTCGTGTTCGGTTCATCCGCGGTTACCTGGGCCGGTCGCTGGCTGAGCAAGAATCAGTATTCAGGAGCAGCCGGGTTCGAAGCAGACGTGCGTGTTGGCGATCGGAGCAAAATAGTACTTTTTCTGTTCAGAAATATAGTGCACATTTAGTTTTATGTAAGTTAATTTTTTGAACTTTGATCAATAATATTTAAAAAATCATAAGAGTTGACAATATAAAAATACTTTTACTAGATTTATCATGAAACGAACTTTCATAATATATCACTATTTTACTTTGAAATAATATATATATATATTAAAATATTATTAGTCAAAGTTTAAAAAATTTGATTTAGGACAAAACTAAATGTACACTATATTTCTAGACAGAGGGAGTAGTAGTATAATGGCAGCTCCCAATAAAGGGGATTTTTTTAAGTAAATTTCACAAACCTACATTTATTTGCCCTTTTGTATCACCAAACTACAATTTTTGAAGTGCATTTCACAAAACTACAACTATTTCAGCCCTTAGTAACACAAACCTACATCTTTTGTAGCTTGGTCTCACCTGTCACTCACACACGTGCCACACAACCTAGTCCCACTTGTTAATCACACATGTGCCACAAAAGTTGTAGTGTTTTGTTATTAGGGGTCAAAATAGTTGTTGTTTTGTGAAATAGACTTAAAAAGTTGTAGTTTTGTGATACAAATGTGCAAATAGTTGTATCTTTCTGAAATTTTTCTAGAATTGACTAATGTGAATTGTTATAGTTAAAGCCTTAAAGGTTAATTGCAAATTGTATCCTATAACCCAGCCCTAGTTTGATATCTCTATAAGTTGGTATGTTGTAAAAACCACCCTCATCTCACTCCATCCCGGTGTAGATTGAAATAGCCCCGCAATTTGCATATGATCTCCCAAATAGACTCAAAACATGAGATTTTGTTTAGATTTTGTTTCCAAGCATGAGCCCAATGACCATATTATTGGATCGGTTCGCTGGTACGATGGGAGAGATTGTTCACTACAAATTTCAATTATATTTAGTAATACCTCAGAGTATTTTTGGATGCGTACGTGACCGCTACAATCATGACCTCAAAATCGTATCGCATCCCAAAAACTGTCAACGCAAGAAAGGCTCTAACCCACACGTAGTATAATGGATTGTTGACTTTCAGACATCACCTTTGACTATTTGTCTTATTCGAAAAATTTATGAAATAATATTTATTTTCTTATGATTTGTTTTATCAGTAGATATACTTTAAATATAACATAATTATTTTTATATTTTTATAAATATTTTGAATAAGACGAATTGTCAAACGTGATGTCTGAAAGTCAACAATCCTTTATATTTAGAGACGGATGGAGTATATAAGTATGGACGGGGCGACAAGAACATCATCGTTTCTCCCCCAACTCCTCATTGCTCCACCGACTCCTAGCTAGTACGTGATGTAGTTCAATCTTCTGTACGTTCAGGGGCGACGGGTAGCCCTAGCTAGAAAATGAGGAGCCTGGTGTACTTGAAGGCTTTGCTTCCGTTCCTTGTGCTTTTCGGCTGCCTACATGAGAGCAAAGATATACATAGTATTTTGCCTCCCGGCACATTGCAGTGGCAGCGGTCGGATTAACTGCTACTGATGCAGTAATGCAAATCATCAACAGAGTTGCCATCAGAAGCTTGAAGAGTGCAAGGCCAAGTGCCCTATGTGCAACCCCAATTGTTCGCCTATGCCGCCCTCTCAATTGCATGAAAGGATGAATGCAACTCTATACTAGTACCAGGAAATCATGTTATTTTGCTACTCAACATGTACTAAGGTGAATTGTTACCGTTAAACTAGTAGAAAAAAATTAAAGTGAAAATGCACACGGATGACGGATCATTGTATGAACCATGCTAACTTTCTTTTCTTTTTTTAGAAAAGAAAATACACCTGGCGTACGTTACAAGAATTTGACGAGAGAAACCATGTCATACTAACATCAATGTGACTTGCATTGAGAGTTGTAGTATTGTTTTAGCAGCTGCAGCTGCTAACTGGATTAGCACAAACCATCATATTACCAAGCATGGCAATGCTACCAATTAAGCAGCACCACATGAGTCGCCAACCAAATATTCTGATTAAAAAAGTTATTTATGACGTGCCTTTTCCATTAACTTGCACAAAATTAACCACCGTAACCACGTGATTAGTACAGGATCAACACCACCAAACAACGAAGAGGAAACATCGTGCAACCTTCTCTGGATTGTTGCACGGGGATACAAGTTGATCGAACGAGATCTCGTCCTGTCGCCTTCTCTACCACTGCTATTTTTCTTTTGATCGAAGATTCCTTCAATTAAACGAGAAAATTAAACAAAGAGAATAAGATCATCATCCCATCCAGAGAGTACCGCCGTGTCGTACGGACTATTGCGGTGGCTGTGTGTAGTAGCTTGATGAACCGGACCAAGCCCCCGTGGTCGCCGGATAGCTCCACGCGCTCTCCGCCGGCCAGGCCCACTGCGACGCCTCGCCGTAGCCCGGAGCAGAGGAGGCTGACGACGGCACGGAAGCCACGGTGACGGAGGAGGCGGGGAACGAGAACGAGCCCGACGAGCTGCTCATGCCGCCGTCGTAGTAGTTCTGCTGAGGAAAGCCAGCGCCATGGCCGGCGCCGCCGCCTCCCTGCTGCAGAAGCATCTGGTACTGCAGGTACTCCGAGACCGCGCTGGCCGGGTACGCCGCCGCCGGAGCGGCGGGGATCGCTGCGGCGGCGGCTGGAGCGGTGGCGGCGCTGCTGCTGCTGAGGCGCGCGTCCTCGGGGAAGTTGAGCTTGGCGCGGCTGCCGCGGAAGCGGAGCGCGGCCTCGTCGTAGGCGCGCGCCGCGGCCTCGGCGGTCTCGAACGTGCCGAGCCAGACGCGCGCCGCCTTGTGCGGGTCGCGGATCTCCGCCGCCCACTTGCCCCACGGCCGCTGCCGCACGCCGCGGAACCGCCGCCCGCCGCCGCTCGCCTCGGCCGTCGGCGCCGTGGGGGACTGCTGCTCGTCCATGGCCACCTGCTGCTCTTGATCTCCTGTATGTGCGTGGACGAAAGGTGAGCACGCTTGCGCAAGGATATTCATGCGGGGCGTATGGTGAGAAGGGCACAAGGCAATGGATATATAGGGCGTTTTACGTTTGACTTCTGCCTTGTTTTCGCACCATCGGGTCGTATTTTTGTTGTGGTGTATTCAATACGTGCATATCCGTACCTACCAGTTGCATACCCTCCTATCGTACGTCCCAGGGTAAAACTAATCAGTGGCTTAAAGTTACTCCATTAAGGAAAAATCACGTGAAAGAGATTATAGCAATAGAATACATCATCTGAGTTTAATTTAAATGTGACTATGCTTAATTAGTTCCATTTACAAATAAAGAATCTCATCGTATATGAAAAAATATTGGACGGAGCGTGTGTAGCAAATGCACGAAAACAACAAATCCTCCTAGGGAAATAGCCTAGTAGCCAGATCGAGCATGTGGATGGCGATGCGGCATGATTAAGTATCAAGGTATAATCAATGCGCACGATGTTTTCCTAACGAGTATCTTCATGTTGCAGGTATTTTCCTTGTGTTGCACACCAGCACAGTGAATGAGATATCGCTAGAGTCTAGTGGATTGCAGTTTGGTGGGAGTTGGACGAGGTGATGTGTGCTTGCCTAATCTTTCTTGGCGAGATCCACATGCAAGATCATTTGCATGCATGCTATGCACACTTGGAGTCGACTCATACAGCCTGTTCGGCTGCCTATTTCGCAGCCAGCTTCTTTGCTGCAGCTACAGTATTCCAGTTATTTCTTCAGCAGCCGCTACAGTGTTATCAGCCTGCCGAACAGGCTGACAGTTGGTCGTGCAGATACCGGCAAATGGTTTGGTTTCTCTCCGGTCAAATCGACAATTTAGGCATTATACGCATTGGATTTGGTGGCAACGCAAATGCAAGTTCCATTCCTAACCTACGTGTATGTTTTGTTTTATAGTATCTCCAACATCAAAAGAGTTCTTTAAAACAACAGCAAGAAAATTTCGCATCCCTTTGCTCTGTCCCGTTTGAAATAAACAAAATCTGTGGAAGGAATCGTGGACACGTAGGATCGCCTCGTGCCTTTCATGGTACTACTTCTTTCGCAAGGAAAGGATATTCATTCATTTGAAACGATTTCGTACTGTATTATTAGCACCAACTTTAGATTCTTCATTCATGCACGACTAACACATGCAAAACACGAAACCGTTGCTAGAAGAAACCTCAACTAAAGAAAGTGTAAAGGGGCAAGTGTGCAGTGCACACACGTCACGCCAAGGTGTTCTTTAATTAACTTGAATATTTTTTTTGTTGGGATTCCTCATTGGTTTAATTACCAGCAAAAATAACGATCTCTGAAAAATAGAATAATGCGTGGTTGCTCGCTCACCTGCTGCGAACTCCGGTGTCGGTGCGGGAGCAGCCGAGTAGTAGCTTCCCTGCGGCGCGTGCACGTACCCGCCGCCAGCGGCGGCGCCGGCGCCCCACGGGTAGTCGTCATCGCCGCCGGCGACGACGTGGGCAAGCGCCGACACCATGGTGGACATCTCCAGCGCCTGGTACTCCCCGGACAGCACCGGGCTCTCCGCGGCGCCGTCGTCGTCTTCCTCCGCCGCGGCCCAGCAGCCTCGTCGTGCCGCCATCTTCTTTCTTACCAACGCGCGCACTCGATCACGGATGCACGGTCGTCACGGGGCTGAGAACTGCAATGCCGCCGCCGCCGCCGTTTCGCATGCAACTTCTCTGCTGGTTAGCGGCTAGCTCTAGCTATGTAGCCGGCACGAACGTACGAGACGTGCGGGGACTTTGAGTTGACGACGACACGAGATGGATGGATGGTGATCGATTCAAACAAAGCACACACGTTGTCGATCTGTTTGTTCGTGGCACGAGACTGACCGAGATCGACCCATGGGATGTGTACTCCTATATATAGATGGGCAGAACACATGGGTGTGTTCATATGCAGACGAACTATACAAAGTGGTACTGTACAGAGATCTATTTGGATGAGTTGAAGGAGAACATGTGCTCGATCGACGAGACGTTTCGTTCTCCACCACCGCCGTCGCGCGCGTCTCTCGTCGTCTCTGCCGCCGCCGGCAAAAGGTGGGGTTCAGATTGGACTGAGTCTCGCGCGCTGACTGCTATCTGCTTGTGTTTGAAAATTAAAGCTGCATATGGCCTGTCTGTCTGTCTGTCTGTCGAGCCGTTAGTTCTAGCTCGGTTGAACCTGATCAACCCCGGCCGGCCCCGCCTCTGCGACCCTTGCAGCACGAAACCACATTGATTGTTGACCTGATTAGGTAAACTGGGCGATCAAGCTTTGGTGGTGGTTATCTATAGTAAATCTTGTGATTAATTGTATTAGTATGAGAAGTCAAAGCATGATGGCGCGGGGCCTTGCCCAGCTCTGGACGCGATTAATTAGCGAGTGAGAGTACTAGCTAGCGTGGACACATCCACTTGCAATTTGCCGACATGCATGCATGGGTCAGTCAACCCGGGTCAAAGCAGTGCTCTATCCGTTCGTAATTACTACACAACTACGTACGTAGACGCCGTTCAACCCATTGTACACCGTCAACCTTTAAATATCTTGCATTGGATGCCACTACTACACTCTTATTCAGGTGGTCGACAAACACGTTAATTACTTACACATGGTTGGTCCCCGTGACTGTGTGCTTCCTAGGAAGTTTCGACGAAACTCTCAGCAATCCAGATAGGGCAAGCTTTTAGAGTCGTTACGTACCCATCTAATATGGATGTCTTTCGGAACAAGTTCCATATCTAGCATTACGACGGTCAAGCAATTAGAAGCTGGAACAGGGAGGGAACGTACGTAGACGTAGGAAGAAAAAACCGGACGACCAGAGCATGCATCCTGCAGAAACAGAGCGACGAGAGAGAGCAAGTGGTAGAGCGGTGGTCGTCCGAGCAGGGCATCCAGAAATAATGCGACCGAGCCAAGCGAAGGGCGGATCGACGTGGTTCATGCACGCGCGCGGCTGGCGACGCGAACTTCTCTACGGAGACACTTGTCGTCCGGCCATGTGACGCGGCGTGCGAGGGCCTAGCTCGTCGCCGCTCGTGTGTGCGCCACCGCGCCCCACGCCCCCGGCCGCATTTCCCCTCGCGCTGACGGGGCTCTCGGCCCTTCGTCCACGCATGAGCGGACGACGACTACGGAAGCAAGCAGCTAGCTGGGCACCGGTACGACGCAAAGATCACTTGCTTCCTGAACGTTCCGGTACGGAGGATTTGCACCGGCTCCTCGATCGCTCGGACGACGTACGACGAACTTCCGGCGTGTCGCGTTTCCACGGGCCGAGCTAGCTAGATAGCTAGCCAAGTCTTCATTCTGCGATCGAATGCCGGAACGCTAGCTGCATCCCGCATGCATGTGTGGTAGAGCGGTACTGGTCGTCGGAGCTTGGCATATGCGACATTGCGAGCGTACGAGCGCGCTGACCTCAGGTCGATCGATCGGTTGTCGTTGATGTCATGATGCGTGGCATCTCGATCGATCGCCGGCAGACGGCAGTCTCCAACCAGATCATACATACTTCCTGTTGCATGCATGCACACAAACTCAACCAATTAACTAATTAAGCACCGCTTCGCGATAAGAAAAAGTAACTAATTAAGCACCGAAAGCGCTACTTCCTCTTTCTTTTACTAATGTCAGTATCTGGATGAGACGGACGGTGCGTACTACTACTATAATACTCTACAGATCGATGTCGCCGCCCCCGGTTCGAGATAGACAGTGCAGTCTGAATCAAGCGCTGTATTTTTACAATAGTTTTGCTCTGGTAGAAACAGTTCATACTTGCACGTACGGGCCCCACTTCATCCCCGGAACGGAGAACGGAGACGCTATCAGAGCATAGGGGTCGGTGGTGGACTAGAGCTACTGTACGGTCAACGGGTGCTGAGCTATACACTACAGTTTGTGGCGTATAGATCAGATCACAGTAGTACTGGTGTCTGTATAAAAAAGTGGGGAACTCCAAAGGGAAACGCGTGACGGCGTGAGAGCGCGCGTGCGCTCTGACGGTCAGGCTAACCCAACGACAGACATGCCGTATCAGGCACACATCACGAACACACATTCCTCTTAAGGTTCAGAATAACAAACACGCATGCGAAAATGCAATACAAACACCGTCAAAACTCTGCAAAAGCAGAGGTACTAGTGTTCGAACCGCTTTGACGGCGACTCTGAACTCGCCCGAACGCACGTGTAATGTCATTTAAATTTTTAAAATTTTTGCATCTGGTTGGAGGATCGAGCGCTGCAAAGTGCGTGGGGATTGGGGCTGGGAAATCTGATCGAGAAGGTCAAGTTTCTAAGCTCGAGGAGGCCAACACGCACGCATGCTCGCAAAAGAAACAGCAAATCCACGCCACATTTCGTCAAACAGCGAATCGAGTTTGAAGTTCTCGATCGATCTGCCCAGATCGGTCGATTCGTACGGGAGCTACTTGAAAACTCGAGGACAGGAGGAAAACGAACGATTTGTCCCTGGAAAGGCGACGCAGGGTTCGGCCACGCCGGCCTGAAATGCGTGATATGGAGTGATTGCAAAATAAGGCATGCACAGGCGTGGAGTTGAAACCGTTGTTGCTGAGCTCGGGTCGGTTTCATACGTCTCAGTTAGGTCTTCAGGCTCATGCTGCTGTCTGCGTTATTAAAAAATCATCAAGACACTTCATGTGAACAAAAAAATCAAGACACTTGATCTTATAAAATTGAGGGGCGCGCAAAGCTTGTCTTCGAAAGACGAGGCAAGAGGCGTTGCCGAACACGCGGCGAAGTCAGAGCCTTTTATCACAGAGCATCATGAGAATAAGATACGAGCTTTGCTGGAGTCAAAGCTTTGAAGCAAACAGTTCAAACTTCCAAATTGGCTGGTTTTTTTTTATCTCAGACACATAAATAGATTAACCGAGAAAAAAAAGGGTCCATTTACATTCCTTTTTGACGGTCTTCTGATAAAAAAAATGCATTCCATATGCTTGTCTTCTAAGCGAGTGAGCGTGCACTGTCCCTGATAAGTACTTTGTTGAATCTGTTGATTGATCTGCATGTCAGGAAGACTTGCACGCATCGTCCGGGGTCAATAGGCCTGCGATGTGAGGGGCCTATTCATGGAAACTTGAAACACTGCAGGAGACTGTGTGCATGTGTAAGTTCATACTGGAGCGACATCCTAACACGTGCATGCATGATTCTCTTGAATCAAGTTTTTCCAGAAGGTACTCCCTCCATGACTAAACAAAATCATCGTTGTTGTTTTTTTACTTTTCACACTCCAACCTGACGACCTTTGACTACTGCTTCTTTTGTCAACAATTAAGTATACTTGTACATATAATAGAAATTATTATTAATGTAAACTAGGGGCAGTGCAAGGAATTTGGGACCATGAAAAGCGGCAAGACATCATTAGTAGCCACAAAACTCTTTGAATACTACTCGCAAAAAAAAATCTTTGTATAAAAGAATTACATGTGTACTGAATCTCCTGTAAAATCGTACTAAAATACTATGGTGAAAACATTTATGGACTTGAGTGGCAAGCCCTTGTAGTCTCCAAGCGTTCAGGTTTTGATCCAGTGGTCGTTTTGCTCACTTGGAGACTTAGAAAGAGCATAATAACATAATTTTCAGATTTCAAGCTCTTCAACCCGTGCCCCCGGCTCAGGAGATTATTAAGGACACATGCTTAGGCCCCTCACACTTCTAGAAGAGAACAAAAAAGAAATTAGAATCTTGTCCTAGTCTTAGGTCTCATTGGTTCTTTCCTAGGCGGTTGCTTTGTTTTCCCTTTATTTCATTGCCTTTCTTGGGTCACGTGACTCACGTCCCGTAGGGAACTACTATTACCTTCTTAAGAAAAATGTGCTCCATGCATTCTAAAAAAAATCTGATGAAAGCATACGGACAAATCTGTTAAACTCGCTTTAAAACACACACACAAAAAGATATCGAAATACTCGGTTCGAGAAAATGTAAGAATATAAACTAATATTTTTTCCTAATTCAAAATTTATTGTGCTTTCTGGGAAAGAAAATGGGACAGAGTGGGTGCAAAGGAATTTCTGGGAAAGAAAATAGAGTTTTTGCTAAAAGAGAAGAAAAGAGAGTAGCGAGATTGCATTTTAACCTTTCAAAAATAGGAATACATGCATTTTGTTACAACTGCTTTCCTATATTCCAAACGGCCATTGGTCAAATAAATCTTTAAAATTAAAATCTTCTAAACTTAATATATACTCATCAAATCCATACCGAGTTTCATTTTTCAGGATAATTAACATGGCTCAACTCAGCGGTAGAAGTCAACCCGCTGATTCAACGCCAGCTTCTTGTTCAAACAACATCAGCTACGATGTCAGGGCTCGAATGGATAACGGCATTGCTACGTTCCATGCACAATGCAAACCAAGACAAAAGAGTCTTCTGGTCAAACGGTACCCAACACAGTCGCCTCTTCTTGTTTCCTACTTTGCTGCTGGTGTTTTATGGGGCCTCAAGTATCTTTGCGATTAGAAAGGAATTGTGAAATCCAATGTGGGAATCACACGGAATTTATGCGAAACGGACAACGGGCCATGGACGAAGTGGCTGGTACAGTGAGGTCTTCACTGAACAAGGTAGTAGCTTTCATGGAATTATGACTGCCAAACGTTACATACACTCAATTTTTTTAAAGGGTCTCAGGCAGGAATAAGCATTAACAAAAACGCGTCAAGAAAGTTGAAAAGGAAAGTGGCATCCTCGCTGCCGCAAGACTGTTGCACTTGCAGTTGAAACTTGAAAATGGTTATAGAACTAAAAAAAAAAAAAAGCAGATTCTCACAGCTGGGAAGAGTTTTTGCTAAAAGAGAAGAAAATATAGTGGGGTAACAAGATTGCTAGCCTCACGACTGCGAAATAGGAAGTCGATGAGAGCAGCATAAAAGACAAGTTTTCTTTTTAAAGTATACTCGTGCAAAAATAGAAGGAAGCACCTAGCTGAACAAAGAGCCAATGTATAGAAGAGAGCTCCTACCCTGCAAACATTTAACTACATAGTTTGCCGCTATGCAGGTCCATTCTACTAGACATACCAGCGCATAAACTCCTAGCAGGCTCAAAACTACGGCAACGCTCCAGTGGACTTCGCCAACGCTCTTCAAAACTGGCAGCGAGTGGGAGTCACTTTCAGAACATGCTGCGACTGGCATGCAAATGATTAAAAGGACCAACTTCCAAGTATTCATTCAGTTGCAGATGAACTCAACGAAAACAACCACTGAAAAAGCCATGCATATTCTTACTGGCCTCAGCTTTGGTTTGGTCTGAGGCATGGACCTGGCGATTGCGAGGTCATCCGGTTTGTCATTGTCAGCAGGCTTCATGCTCTGGTCCTCCAATAAGTCGTTTGCTGAATCCAGAAATCAACAGAAGATGCTCCTCTGAATGAGTTCCCATTGCGAACAAGAGAAATAACAACCTTCAAAGAGTCAATTCCAGAAAGAAACAAATGGTTAGTCACGCTTGCAAACAACGGGATGATGACAGCTTCTTGTTGCATGCCTGCAACTTCTTGGATGATGAGTTCAGGATTGTCATCTGAATCACAGTTTTATGACGCCTAACTCCACATAAATCCAACTGTATTGCTGACGCATATTTACTATTGGATGATGAAGGCTAGTTGAGATGCAGATTGAATATTTTCAAAGAATAGTTCAAGAGGAATTCACAGTTGGATGAGAACCCTACAACATTAATTAATCAGGATGCACGCAACGGCCGCAAAAAACGGATCGCCCCCGCGTCGCCCTGCAGGGCGACTCGGGCGGAGCCCAGCGCCGCCGCCCCTAGCCACCAGCGACGATCCCTCTCCCCCGGCCGCCGCCAGAGCCCAACGCCGGAACAACCCGTGCGCCGGCGAGGACGGCGGCGGCGGGGTCGTTTTCTTTCTTCCCCATCTCGTTTGGCAGACTCGAGCAGTTTGGCTTCACGACGTATTATCCATGCATGCGCACCTTCCTGGACTCCGGCTGCCATCGTCGTCGTCCATCCTCTGTGTGTGGCGGGGCGGAAGCCTTCCTCCGCGCGCGTGAGAGGCGCGCATCGCAGCGGCGGCGGCAAGTTTCTTTTCTGCAGTTGTTTGATGCGGTGCGTGGCAGCGGCAATTGGCGGCGACTTCGCCGCGGATTTGTGTCGCCGGATGGCGGCGACTTAAGTGGTGGATCTGATCGCCGGAAGGCGGCGACTGGGATCCATCTTGCTCGCGCCATAGCGGGGATCCGGGTCGTCGTTGACGGCTTTCGTATCTCTTGCGAGGGCGCGGCTTGTGGTGATGGAGGCATGTTCTGTGCCTTCTGCCGTGCAGCGTACTGCGACGGCGGGAACCGGGTCGTCGAGGCCTCTCATTGGCATGGCGGCTGGGTTTTTCTTTGCGTGGACGATGATGATGCTAGCATTGTTGATGGCGATGGGATTCCAGGCAACACCGGGTGAAAGCTCGCTTGGCTTATGTGCCAGTGCCGACGACGGTAATGCTCTTGGGTACTACATCCTTCTTGAAGGCGTCGTCGAGGTGTTATAAGGATGGAAGATCTCCAGGTGAAATCCTAATCTCTTGAGATGGATGACGGCGGCATTTTTGATGTCGTGACCTTCTTGAAGGCGTCGTCTTGGAGATCTTTCATGCGAGGCATGGATTCGTTGTTGGGTCATCCTTTGGAGTCTACTTCGACATCTCCGACATCTATAGACAGAAGATGATGCAGTTGGGTGGTCTGGCCTTAATCAGCAGATGTTGTTCGTCTTGGATTGGCATTGTCTGAGCTTAATGATGGAGCTTGCAGAGCGACCGTACTCGAAGAACCGCATCAATTACGCTATGGAGATGTCTTCTTCTTTTTTTTTTTTTTTTCTTTTGTTAGTCATGTAATGTGTATCAGTGTGCACATGAGCACTTCTGATCGGGGCCGACTCATGTCGATGGTTGTATTTGGCTGTAACTTTCTTAGAAGCCAAGGCCAATGAGGTCGTAACTTCTTTGAGAGCCAAGGCCGGGATTAATGCAATCTTCCCATTATCTAAAAAATGGCACAAAATCATGAATATATGACACCAAAGGCACCATTTTTTTTACTAAATAATTGTTCATACATTTCAAGGATTAAAATAAAATCAAGGCAGTCAAAGTCAAAATGCAGGACGGGCATTTTTTTCCTTGCTCTTTGGCTGTGCCATCATGACTTTAACAGTCTTGCATTCCAAAATGCTGACACATGTTCGGAATGCACAGATAACTGACTACTGAGTTTCAGTTTGAGATGGAGGTGCAGCATCAGTGCCCAGCACACTACTTCCAATTACATCTGATGCATTTCTTGTAACTACATCTGATGCACTTCTTGTGAGTATATCTGATGACATGTCCCAGTTCCCACTTCTCCGATCCCAGCTCGAGTGTCGAACTCGCACATCACTCCCAACTGCAGGAATCTGTGTGGCTATGCCTCCCAGATCATTGCTGCAACGACCACTCATTTCAACATCAACATCCTCGTAATTACGCCGCTGAGAAATCTTCAAGAAATCACTACCAATTTCAAGATCATCTTCTACTTTCGACCTAGGACCACCAGCTGGTTCCTCTTCTGCCCCCCTACCAAAATTAACTGTTGGAGGTCGCACATCCTCTTGTGCATAGGCCCGGAACTTGTGTCTAGAAGGTTTAGTCTTACTACAGAAGACTTCAAGGAAGTTATTCAAACAACCTCGATCATAGACATTAGGCCTGCTGTCTGATCTGTATCGAAAATTCTCATACGTAGTCTGCAAAACAGAATCATCAGAGCAGAAACGTTAGCATTGCTTATTTCATTATTATATACTCACATTAGACTTGCCACATAAGAATTCAAGGAACCTATTATCAAGCCTGCACAGATGATAAAATCCTTTCCCTATAGATATTGAGACATTTAACCCAACCACATCCTGTTACATCACAAAAACACACGAACATAGATATGTGCATGCTGTTCGGTACATCATACAGTGAACTCTTAATAGGTGTGCCTAAAAACCGAATGCCTAAAATATGTTAGATAAATTCATTAAACCAAAATGATTTTTGGTACTATCCATGAAGCAACACAAAAATAATCTATAAAGTGAAATCTTGTTGGTTTTAGGACATAAAGCATCTCACTTTTTGTACGTTCTTAGCATGCAAGGCATCACAAGACTATACGTTAAATTAATATCACCAAGCATGTATCAACACTTTTTGGTTGATACTTAACTTGTTCAAAAGATATATCAAAAGAACTTGCATTCATGAATGAAAAAAAAAAAACTGTTGAGGAAAAAAAACAGACAAGCTACTAGATCTTGTATCAACATACTGACCTGGTTGGTGCTAATGAGGTACAAATGAAATCCAGTGAGTCCACCAACAAACCAGAGAGCAATGAAACAATATAACAGAAGCGCCCCAGAAGCTGGAGAGTGTTTCAAAGCCTTCCATACTGTCGGATAACCTTCATCCATGAGAACTTTGATGTACAATGCTGACATTGCAAATACATAAATGCAGAGAAGAGTCGAGGAAGAAACAAACATGAAAAAGAACCGGTAATTGCGCTGCACAACGTAAAAGTGAGCCAATAACGATCAGTATACAAAAAGGAAGCAGAGAGCAACAGAATCTTAAATTCCTAGATCAACACGAAAGAAAGTTCTGAGCACATTTTTTTTGTTTGCCAATCTCAACTAAATATATCATGCATTTGATCTTGTTGCGTAGAGCGGATTTGAGTGGCATTACAGGGACGTTAACAGGTGTTTGGCTACTGCATACATACTATCATGGATCACTAATATAATGTGTTATTCCTAGAATATACTGCCAGTGATGCATGTGTGAAACTATTAGCACGGAAAATGGCCAACTCCACCTAATAGAAACATAATCATGTGCTTATATTGAGCAAACAACAATTGAATCAGAATAGTGTCTACAAAGTGGTGTTTAGTTTTATAACGATGACACTTATAACAAATAAATGCAATAGTTTACATCTTACGTATAATGTATATTAGGTAACAACACAAACAGTGTTACTATGTGATGTTGTACCAACTAAATTAACCAATTTAGACTGATATTGCTGAACTACCTCTGTCCCAAAATAGATGACGTTTTAGGAACTGGGCACAAGAATTAAGGAGGGATGAAAAGTAGAGTGTGCACAGAAAACGAGGGTGGAGGGGGAGGAGGAGGAGATAGTTGTATTGGGAGGCGAGAGTGACACCCATTGTGAGACAAATTTTGAATCCTAAAGTAACATCTATTTTGGGATGGCGGCACTATTTCTTAACCTATTTTGTCTCTATGTAATAGAGTCTTAAGTTGAGTCCAAAAGGAGACACTATCAAGCGCCACATGACACAATTTCATCAATATCGTCTGACCAAAATCTAGAGACATAAATGCACTGAAAGAGGCATCACAGCGTACATCTTTAATCTACAATAAATTTATACAGAATTCACTATGAATATCAATAACTTACTACAAATGATGCAGGAGTAGATATAAGCATTCAAATAGCATTAGTTAACTATGCTACAAATGATAGGTTTGTGAGTGAAACGATTCAACACCAAATGGAACCCAAACAACATAAGTCATATTCTAGTCTCCCTTATGCAATTTAACCATTTGAATTTTATTTGTGCTTTAAAGTAGTTGGAATTTCCTCAACCAAAAGAAGCCTGACTTATGTCATATTCCCTACGGTTTTTCTAATGCTGCTTAGCTCAAATTGAGTGTACCATATAACAATGTGAATCAAATACATCCATCAGCAATACCCAAGAAATGTATTTCTTAGAACAGAAATTCAGTAAAGAAAAATAACTACAATATCGTGTTATTTGTCTCATGGCGCATAGTATTTTAGGTCATCAAAACATAATCATATGAAAGTATTATGCCTTGTTTTTGGCAGAAATATGGAAGTAACAGTCCAACTTCATGAGTTTGTGAAAGCATTATAACAATTATATCATAAGGTTTGCAAGATTTTAGTTTAAGAAGATTCTGTAACTCTTCTCATGGTGTGTCAAGAAAAAAAAACACAGAGTATGAAAGTAACATGCATAATTTTTGGCAGAAATATGGAAGTAACAGTCAAGGTGTCGAAGAGTTTGCTGAAGCATTAAATCACGCACTGTGCGCTTTCAGCGGACAAAGAAGATTCTGTACCTGTCCAATGCATTGTCCAACCCATGGGCAATGATGATCAAAGCGCTCCACGCAATTGTTGCATATCGAACAGTGAGAACACCGAGGAGGCCGATATATCATACAGGTATCACAGTACTTTACTTTCACAAGCATCCCGTTAATCATTACTTCCTTTATACGGGGAAATTGCAGCCTCCCTGGCGTGGCTCCAGATAATGAATTCCCATATGTAAAATCTTCCTCCGGTGGATGCAATGCGCGAGGTACAATCCCTGGATCCTGAGCCGAGGTGATCAATAGCAACACAAGCACCTACAATACACACAACATGAAAAGAAACGTTTTTGCTCAGTTGAATGCGTTCCCCAAATAGCCAGTGATTGCTACCTGTAGGAATCAGTACAATGCACTTACATAAATCATAAACACAATTGCTACCGCAAAAATTGCATATCCTGCATTGTAAGCTGGGAAATGGTGGCGGAGATGTCTAGCAACGAACACGCAGAAGACCAGGACCGGGATTACGATGAGAGAGACAGAGAGGATCAGGGACTTGGCGTCAGGTCCGAATATCAGCCTCCCACCAAAGAAGAATTTCTGCAGAAAGTGAGCCAACCACGTCAGAATGCAACCTCACCGCACACGGGCACTTTCACATACACAACACAGCGCGCCGCACGTGATATGATAGCAACGACATCCAAAGTGATGCATTGTTCATGCCTGGATGCTCTAAGAATAGTACATACTGACACAGTACAGAGTACAAGAGACCAAGTCCACCAAAAGATACAGCAAGCAGCGGAATTTCCCAAGAAAGAACCCAACAGCGTATCCCAAGATTCCCAGTTCAAGAAGCGAGAAGAGGAAAAGAGAGGAGCAGAGGCAAAAGAAGGCAGGATCTTTACATTGTTCCCTTTCCAAGTCTCGTAGACCCGCCGCGGCGGAGCCATGGCCGGCGAGGTGCTCTGCTCCGGTCAGCTGGGCCACATCCGACCGCCTCGGAGCCGGCGGCGGGGACGAAGGAATCGACACGCGCACGAGGAAACGGGCGATTTGAAAAAGGCGAAGTGGAACCAAGCGAGGAGAATTGTTGAGGAACGGGAGGGGAGAAGCGGCGAGGCCGAGCAGGGAAAGCAGACCGCTTGCGTCGCCTTTGTGCGTGGGGGACGGGACGGTGGTGAGGTGTAAAACGTAAGCTTTTATTTTTCCACGGGAAAATGCGTAAGAAATTGGTAGATACAAGCTGGCAGAGGGGCCCGGAGAAGAGTATGCTCAGCTCCGTGCTGTTCTTGCATATGACACCCTGTATGTTACAGAAACTAGATGCGCTAGTATCCTGTCTTTTCTATTTACGGAAGGAAACAGTAGGAAATGTCTGAAATGGTATGCTTTCTTTTACGTGGCGTTTGGCAATCGGGAAATGAAGGGTGGGATAGGGATAAGAAAATAGAGCGAAGAATCTACACCATTCATTTATCCATCATATCAAATCTCAACCATTCATTCTCTCAAGAATCATTTCCTAATCTCAATCTCACATCTCATTTCCCGTTTGCCAAACGCCACCTTAGATAATCTGACCTGTTTGATAATATCATACTCCCTCCGTCCCACAACAAATGGCATCCTAGAAAATTTCAGACAGATTAGGAGTAGAGAGAAATGACCCCCATACCCCTCATTATTAACAGACGGTTTAACTAATCCTGCGCCATGCACCGAATCAGTTTCCGCAAATGCACGGGAAAATCCCTTTAATTACGGTGGCCCCACCTAATTAATCAGCGCCATGCACCTGATTATCCTCCCACCTGGCGCCAAATGACGAAACACACAGGCGCCAAAATCAAAACGGCGGGCCACAGCAGAACGAAATCAACACCTTCTGTCGCAATTGTCTTGCGATGCTTGTCCCACCAAAGTCCTTGGCGCCGCTCGCGGCCAGGCACAGGGCTGAGGCACAAGCTCCTGCAGGCGGCGCGAGAGCTTCTGCCATAGGTCCTCAGTTGGCCGCCGCCCTTCACTGACTCGTCGCCGCGCCTGATTAGGCCGGCGCCAAGAGGACGCTTGGGCACGCCGTCGCTCCTGAGTTGGTCGCCGCCAAGAGGAATGTTGGGCACGCCGTCGAGCCCGCCGCCCACCGAGTCGCCGCAGCTAGGTACCTTGGACGAGGCTGGGAGCGTGGGGATAGAAGGAGGGCGAGCGCCGCCCGCCATGGAGGGCGTGCTAGATGGAGATTGAGGATGCAATGGGGGGCGATGCGATCTTGCCAGGCCTGGCTGCGATGGAGATTGAGCAAACGGAAATAGATATACGGCTGAGTTGATAACGGGAAAGAGATACGGTTGAGTTAATAACGGAATTAGTTTTCCTTACGTGGACCTGCAGTTGGCTACGATGCCATTTGTTGTGAGGCAAATTTTAAATCCCTCAATGCCATTTGTTGTGGGACGGAGGGAGTACGAATTGTTCAGTTCCCATTGGGAGGGAAAAAAATACTGCTTTCTGGAAGATAATCTGGACGAGCTAGGAAGGACGTGCTGCACAAATGAAAAGACATTTACAACCACAAACCAAAAAACATTTACAGCCACCAATATTGTGGACGATTTACTGGATTGACATTTATAGCCACCAATATTGTAGTGTGGATAAAATTTCGAAAAAGAACTGCAAGAAATGTCATGTTTTTAGTTGGTAGGTTTGTGAAGCTGTAGTGATATAAAGCTTTCCCGAATTAGAGCGAATTTATGCAACATATTGCTGCTGCCAAACATCAAAACATCCTCCATACAAAAATCTAACATTTATGAGGGGCTATGTGCAAAAGATGTCAGTCCAGCAGCTCCAGCAAAAGGCAAAGCAGCAGCAGAGACTGCTACACCGAGTCTACATGGGACGCCGCCAGTACCAGGTGTGTACGTGGGCCCACGATTGGTCAAACAGCCAGGCACTGTTAGTGCCGCACCGTGGACCGGGACCAGCCAGCGAAGCGCTGGGGGCATCGAAGTTGAGAGGGGACGCGGGGTGGGCCCAGAGAACAGAAGCCAGAAGAGGCCTACGGGGAAATCAGAGCCCTCTACTAGCTAGGCCAGTAGCGTAGTACTTGCTCGCTAATCTGGGTAGGAGTGGAGAATGTGAGATGATTTTGCTCGGGAGCTGATGGCGATTAGATAATAACCGCACGTGTGTCCGCGCCAATCCACTGGCGAAAACGCAGGAGTAGAATAAAGTAATCTTTTTTTTTAATTACACAGTACAACTCAGACACTCACAACGCACGCACACTCACCCCTATGAACACACGTACACAAACCCTACTCCTATGAGCATCTTCGAAGACTGGGCCGGCAAATCTAGAGATACGAAGTCACCACTGGTGCCTCGCTGTCGACGGGAGCGTCGCCTACCACTGAAAGAACAAATGCCGTTAAATTCTTAAAAATTCGCTACCACAGAATAATGTAATCGATGTTTGACGCTTTGTTAGACCAGAGCTGGCTGTTCTAGTGCTCTTCTCATTTTTAAAAATTCGGCTCCCCGGATATTTGTCCTACGGAGTACTCCATATCAAACACCAAAGTATTTTTTTTCTCTTAAAGAAAGCATTATTTGTGCATGTACGAGAGAACAAGGCCGAGATTGGTTATGTACATTCTGTATAACATATTCCTTTGGTTAATTCTCGAACTTTTTCCTTTCTCAGTCTTGTTGATTTCTACACGTAAACTGAGTATGGTGACAAATATCGTGAAATGGAGAGGGAAGAACAACTGAGTTAATCTTAAGACCTATATTGAAATACCAGAATTTGGTCAGCACCACGAGAACTTGGATTGTTTTATACTGGAATTGATGTAAATCCTCATGCTGTATGTCTTGTCAAGAAATGCATATTGTAAAACTCATAGGTGACAGCAGGAAAGTTTTTTTTTCTTTCTGAGAGAATCCAGCAAGAATATGCGGCGTAGGAAAATATTCATCGAAAAAATGTACAGAAAATCTGAAAGATTTAGGATCGTATGGAAAAAGATCCTTTTCGGCAGTCCGGGACCAGGAAGGACACAACTTTGGGTCTCGCTACACAATCTGCAGGCAAACAGGGAGAAACTGAATGGAACCTGAGCTAAAACTTTGTCCCCAGAATGAAACACTTTCTCCAACAGAATCAAGGCCATCTCGTTACATTAGATTTTGCATTATTCATGTACCGCACACATTCAAATCAGATACATCTCAGGTTTTCTGTTCATACCTACCTTTTAATCATGTCCGGCCAGTGCATCCAAGTGTTTCTATCCCTATCAATCTAACCTTTCCTCTGAACTCATAACAGATGTGGTCCATGAAATCAGATAATAAAATCAAACTCAGAATCTACTCATTGACAGCACATTTTTAGAGAGTTTGGTGGCGAAGTGT
Source organism: Eragrostis nindensis (assembly GCA_012490785.1). NCBI lineage: Eukaryota > Viridiplantae > Streptophyta > Magnoliopsida > Poales > Poaceae > Eragrostis > Eragrostis nindensis. Next base: position 316,427 of record JAAXCT010000568.1, on the reverse strand, counting down.
GGGAATGTGGGCCATTGCATAAACATTCTGCCAATTGCTATCCCAAGACTTTTAGAACAAGCAAGCCCGCTTTTTCGGACAGATAAAATAAAAGATGCTACGAATAAAGGTAAAGCAGTTGGGAGTACTGAGTACTGACCTCTTGCAGCTTAACTACTGTGGCATCACATGAGCTGGAATACGGGCTGGATAGCATCAATGCCGAGCTGAGCTTCTTGCTTCCTTTGGCCTGGATTCCAAGACTACCGACAGGTCAAGATGCCGAGAAGAGATGACTCTACTGGAAACAAAGCAAAGATTTCAGTGACGGTCGATGGTTAAAACCTTTCATGCATTACTCAGCAGATTGAAAGCTTAGTGATATCTTAGCTAGAAAGTAAGTTAGGGAACAATTAATATACCTGAAAAGATTAGCATATGCGAGGAACAAAGTACTCTGTGTCACTTTTTCCTCCTCATTTTCATCTGTCAGATCGACAACACCTGTACAGTAAACATATGCTTGGAACAAAGTCCTTTGTGTCGCTTTTTACTTCCCAGTTCCATCTTTTAGATCATCAATATCTGTGTATTGAAAAACAAAACGATCAGAGAACACATGTACACATGTCGATAATATGACAGGTGAGTGGTGCATAGTACGATGTGCATACACAGATTAACAGCCAACACATTTACAGATAGAATGCAATAATTCAGAACAACATGACATCGGCTTTGAAACAGAAGGCAATAATATGGAAAAGGCTTGGCTATGATTAGTTCTTACTCGGTTCTTACTGTCAAATGTAAGTGTTTATAGACTCACAGCTAAATCAAATACTTTGCAGATGGAATTAGTGTAATAAGCTTTGGTTCAAAATCTAGCAAATGTTGGTTCATCAAGTCCCTCTATTAAGAGGCAAGTACTCAGTGATTGCCCTTTTATTCCTTTCTTTTTGCATGCCTCTAAAGTGAACTCGGCTTCCATGAGCTAACAGACTACTCAGGAATCTTGTCCATTTCACCCCGTGTTTGATTGACCCATGAAAAGCTGCAATACATCATACTAAAAATGCTAGGTGCTTCAACTGAACCCAGCAACATGCACATGTTTTTCATCTCCATTGAAGTAATAGCCTGTCTTGCTGCTGCAGTGTGCTGCAAAAGCTATCTCCATGGAAATCCACGTTTAGTGGTCCAACCGAAATACTGAATCATAGCGCAATATTTTTGGCATCAGTTGTAGTATGTCACAAAAGACTGAAGGTACAGAAGATAGGAGGCAGTAAGAAAATATCAGAAAAAAACATCTAGGGGACGCTAACTAGAAAAATCCTGTTCTTTATGTATGTAAAACAGGCAAGTATTCTGTACAGCATACCCTGACACACGGAATATATATGGCACAAGCAAAACAGCTCACCTAGAACTCCTTGTTCTCTAAGAAACGAAGTTTCTGAACCACACTGAACTAATTCATTCTTGCTGATGGACTTTGTGGCTATATCAAATGTGGGAGTACAGAAAAACATATGGATTTGTTTTCTTCTGTGCAAGCAAAAGCATGTGGAAAGAGGAACATGCTATGACATCTACAGTTAATAGTCCATGTCAATCATCCTTACGGCTCCTCAATAATGTTAAGCTCTTTCAGCTACACATAAAATGGATAGTAAAATCCTGACAGCAGAGGGAATCCCTCCGCTGTCGGTGTTCTGTCCGATGTGCTCAGCAGCTGTGAGGCCACGTCGCCTAGACGCTGGTGTGGCCACCTTCCTCAGCCGCCACGTCGGCGTCGTAGGCCACCGACGGGCCGTGGGCCGTGGAGATCGACTAGTAGTAGTCTTGAGCAGATAGCGGTAAGAAATCCGCGCCTCTCAGCGTTTTCGCGTACGTGGCCCGTCCGTACGGCCGACACGTCGTTCTGAGGCCTTCTTGGCGCTCCTGCAGCCTGCCGCGTCCGTGCCCTGCGCCCGTGCCACCAGAAGCATGGCCCCGCACGCTGGTTTTCAGCCTGGGCCTTCGTCGATTTCCGTCGGTTGCCTTTCCGTGCGATAGCGCGACAAGGCCATTTGTGAGCCTGGATTCGGACTGCCTTCCTCCAAAAGGCCGTGGCTTTGGCCATTTGTCGGCCATGCTTTCAGAGCTCGGCCTGTCATTGTGTTGCTTCGGTGAGACAACCGCTACTGTGACTCTCGCCTTTCACAGCTGGGCGCGGCGTAGCGCGCCGACCTGGCTAGTATATCTATACTCTGATGGGACAAAGCCTAAAGCTTCCCACAGCATTTAGGCCGACGTGGTTGCTTATGGTGCTGGCACGTAACATCTCAACCCTCCTGCACCACCGGTCCCACACTCTTCGTACGTTGGTAGCCGCGCACTGGCCATGGGCCGTGCCTGCCGCCAAGGTGCCAAAGGAACGGCCAGCCCGTGCCCGGTCCTGGTTTTGCTACCAGGCTGTTCGCCGGCCTTAGAGACGACGTCAACGGGCCAGCCAGCACTGCCCTCCTCCAAATCTGCCGACTGAGCTCTATTGTAGGGGTAGGCAACAACGTACTAAATTCTATGGTGGAGAAAGAGCATGAGCTAGAGGAAAGATGATGTAGGATGAGAGGAGCATGTGGCCTTTCTATTTTGCTATTCCCGGCTGCCGGCTCCTTCCGCGCGGTGGTGGATTTGTTGGGACAGGTTGCATCCATATGGGGCTGTCAGAGGGATGTGGAGAAGCTTCATGTATTGGAAGGCATGGCGACGGGGACGATGGGCATCATTGGATAAGGACGAGCCAGGCCAATCTTGGTTGGTGCTTTGCAATTCAGCCCTTGGTTTTCATTTAATTCATATATATAGTTTTCTGTTGATTCAGCTGAAACATGGGGGTGGAGAAAAGAAAGTAATTTCGTTTTGGAGGTATGATGTGCTGCCTGCTTGGGACTTCTCTACGTGCATTGTAGTCCTTGCATTTAAGCTCTTATCTTACTATGAAACTATAAAATGATTTTTCAATTATTAATATAGAATATAAAGTAAAACAAAAACTAATCTATCCTTTTCTGATTAATATCTGTTAGTTCTAAGGAGGGGTGCTGGACAGCAGCTTGCAAGTGAGGCTCTTCATTACATGGCACACTAGGTGCTATTTATAATACATGGGGGGCTGGCTGGCTGCTACTACTACAAGCTTCCAGAACATGCCAGCAGCTACAGTAGGTCGGCGCTACAGTAGCACTTCCACAAGTTTCCGGAACACACTCTACTAGACTCCGGAAACACACTACCTGATTATTCTACAATATTCCAGACACACAAGGATTACTTCTAACAATCTCCCCCTAATCCTTGTGTTCCTCACTACATGGGGAGCACGCGCAGGAGCTTCCTCACCACGCGACCCTCCTCCATCTTCTCCGGCGACACACACCACTCGACTTCGGCGACACACGCCACTTCTCTCCGGCGATTCATGGGGAGCACGCGCAGGAGCTTCCTCACCACACGACCCTCCTCCATCTTCGCTGGCGAAACACGCCACTCTTCATCTCCGGTGACACACGCCACTCTTCTCCGGCTCCGGCGACACACGCCGTCTTCTCCTCCTCTGGCGACACACGCCGGTTCTCACCGGCGACACACGCCATTGAGCGCATCATCCCCAGCAGGACCGACACACGATCCACTAGCTTGCAAGCACGGACCGACACACGGTGCGGCGACCCAACGCACGCCACCTTGTGCTGGCCACTACCAGCACCCTCCAACAAGGTCTACATCCAACCTAGGCTCTTGATACCAATTGTTAGTTCTAAGGAGGGGTGCTGGACAGCAGCTTGCAAGTGAGGCTCTTCATTACATGGCACACTAGGTGCTATTTATAATACATGGGGGGTTGGCTGGCTGCTACTACTACAAGCTTCCAGAACATGCCAGCAGCTACAGTAGGTCGGCGCTACAGTAGCACTTCCACAAGTTTCCGGAACACACTCTACTAGACTCCGGAAACACACTACCTGATTATTCTACAATATTCCAGACACACAAGGATCACTTCTAACAATATCTTTTCTATATGGGCGCGGCGGAGCGCGCCTATCTATCTAGTAAATCCTGACAGCGGAAGGATTTCCACTGCAGCTGTTGTTTTGGGTGATGTGGCTCTTTTCTGTGCAGCCACATCATTTTAGAGCTGATGTGTTTGTCTAGGAGGCGGCCACGTCACTCCATTTTCACTTATGCCCATCTTCACAAATCAGCACGCATTTGCGTTAAAAAAAACATGCGTTGGGCTGTCTCTTGTGCCAGCCTGAGTTTTTTGTTGGGCCAAACTGGTGGTTGGTCCTATTTTTTCAATCCATCGAGTAGTTGGGCTGCCCCAAGATTGCACCTTACTTACTTCTCCTAATTCTTAAATAGGGCAAAAATATAGTACTACTTATAAGATTCGAAACTATCACCTATGCAAAAGCTTGCCTCTTGCCCCAGTCGGATTACTCAAGTGCTTGTGATTCTAAACAACAAAATATTTTGTTATACAGGCGCAGGATAGCGCGCCAACTTGCTTAGTAGTATAATGCTAGGTATGTATGTGGTTGAGTGCATACAAAAACTGGAAAGACATTATTATTGGTGTCAGACTTGCAGTTAGTGAATCTTTAAAATTCCATGTGGAGGGAATACAATGTAGTGAAAAAATATAGTACTATGTATGGACCTTTTCTCGAACTACTACTATTTGGCAAGTAAGAAGTTGAAGGAAATAATTTGTCATAGTACCTGCAGAGCGAAGAATACATAATGAACTGTATCACCAGCAGAGCATTCAGCAGTGACGTTTTATAATTAGTTCTGGTGGCAATAAACCAGAGTTAGTGTAAGCAAATAGTGCTATTACCAGCATGACAAGCATCTACGTTGATGACACTTTATGTCTACTTCTTGTGTTCAACAGAAGACATCCCCAAGCTCCCAATTGATAAAAATGAGCAATAGTGTAGAATGGAATGAATTTGGAATGTCTTGCATGCTTCTTTCCTGAACCAGGGAAACAATGTATCAGTTGTGCAGTACTGCAACACAGACTGAACGGAAGTTGTGATGGGACCTACCAATGATAAAACAATGATAACAGATTACTGCTCACCTGCAAATCAACCTAGTTCAAGAAAAAAGGTAGCATTTTTCTTTCGTAAAAAATTCATATAAGCACCTTAATAACCATATAGGTCTATAGAAGTTTCCTTTATGACAGATAATGGATACACAACTACTTAGCGCAACTCTTAGGTGACAAGTTCGTCCACTCCAGAACATAAATACTTCACATAAGATGCAACTATACTTAATAATTGTACAAAACAGGTGTTGGTGTTGTTCACACTTCATAACTTATGCCGCCGGAGAATCATTTGGTATGAATACATTAAATTATAAATTTGGACACTGAAGCGACTTCAGAAAATAAGTTCTTAGGATATGATAAGTAACTCTCCACATACCCATATATATGACATGCTAAAATTCCTACTGCCCACATTGGCAGATTTATCATGTGACTTTGAACTGTCGGTAAATGGACATGCATTTGTTTGTATGAGCACGTACTTCAACATAACTGTAAAGTCAGGTAACATGTTGCTTCAATAAATCCTAGCTGCTGTACAAAAAAGAATCAAAATACAAGAGTGGATCATCTGCCAGATCTCTTACAAGTGAAAGAAGAAGACACTGTTTTCAATTGCTAACAAGCTAGATAGTGAACACAGCAATTCAAGATATCATGGGCCAATTCAGCAAAGCAATGTGTAGCTTACCTTTCCAGATATATGAATACTTACTGAATCAGTGCTAAATATCTCCTCAGGCATCAATAAAAAAAAATGGCAATGGTGCCATGCGATTCCTCACATTGTAAGCCCAAAACAGGAAATGCCGTGTACAATCTGAAGGCTGCTGGAGCATCTGTACTTCTGAGATACATCTCTTAATCAGGTTCATCAGGTCATAAAAAAAGTAAAGTTATGTGCATATATAATTTCTGAGTATTCGTAACCCACATTGCCGCAATGTAACACGGCATACAGTTTCATACAAATTGAACATCCTATAGTTAATGAAGCTTTTTGATTTGCGCAAAGCAAGAGAATCAGGTCGGTTGTAATTTCAAGTGCTTTCGATCTTCAATAAGGCATGTTGAAGCAATTTTTTTTCAAAACTAGCATACAGTTTTACAGCTATGAGGGAACTAGAAAAGCACTGATGACTAACATCAGTTAACATCATGCTATCCAACTGCTGCTTTAGTACTTAAGATAAGATTACACTAAAGACAGCTCAACACTGTAAGAACCTCCTTATTCTTTATCACCATGGTCATCATCACTACGATCACATTCATTACAATCACTCTCATCATCCTCACTATTTTCCACAATGTGTGCATGGGAATCGGCTTGCAACTTCTTGAAACGGCCTATAAAGTCAGTTGCTTCTGAAATTAGAGCATTTTTTGCAGCCTTCAGACCACCATCTTGCTTCTCATAAAAAGTTTTCTCGGAATTAGCAGCTTTGGAGCCTGAAGTCGTTTTGTGAGACCTTTTTTTGTTACCTTCTCGCCGAGACAACTGGTTAATGTACCTCTCATGTAAGACGGCATTCTTTACGGGCTTCAGAACTGCTGGGCTTGGTTCAGCTTGTTTAGTTCCCAACCTTGAAAGTGGTTTCTTGGATGCAAAAGAGCTTCCGCTGCACTTGTTTAGAGAACCTGAGCTCATATAACTGTCAGGAGTCCCAGGAGAATCCTCAAGAGAGATGTTCAATTGTATGGCACTAGGTGAGGTTTCAAATATTGAGAAGTGATCAGCCTCTTGAGCTTGGTCAATATGGCAATGCTTCTGCAACAAATGTCTCACTGTCTTCTGTGCTGCCAGGCTCTTCTGTTTTGCAGTCCTTTGCCTTACAACTGTAGGTTCCAAGAGATTTGGAAGTTTTGCATCAGATAATGTGAATTTTCCTAGAGGAGAAAATGATTTACTTGCCCTGGGACGTGGGCCAATTGGAGTGGGTGTTGAGAGGTCCGCATGAATTCTGTTGAAGCAATCTTCAGCGGATCTCCCTGGCACCTGAAAAGAATGCTGTCAGAAAACAATGGACTAATAAATGAGAAGGTTGGAACTCCACATTTACGAAAAGACATGATGAATAACAAACAGGCCCCATCATTGGATTATTTAAGTGATATACAAAAAGGAAGACAGAGTTATCTCGAATTTCACGGTCAATCCCACTTCCTAAATTCAATTTCGTTGAGTCAAGTCCCAACTATGGAGTTTTTCCTTTCCTGTAGATGTCATATTATTTGCATTCCTCTTACATGCCCATTGGCTTACAAGATTAACAAAATAGTATACTACTAACAAAGTAAAGCACTAATTATTACTGAATAGACATACTTTTCTACTAAAACGATACATTAGAGCCTTTGTATATATTCAAAAAAGAAAGATTTGATTGTCCCTGTATAAACTTTTATACAGAGAGCATTAACAACCATATTTAGCTACTTTCAGCTAGAATTCTCATTTTCTCAAATATACGTATCGAGATCATATATACATTTGTTGGAAAGGCCTAAATGCAGAAACTTTGACGGTAAAATGGGATTGATTGGACAGATTAAAAGAGTAGACAGGCTCAAGTCAATAAAATCCAACTTCGAAAGGCTTGAATATGGCTTAAATGAACAAAACTAGACTTTATTGACTCAACGGCATAATCTTAAATAACTTAGGAGCTTAAAGTTGCCTAAACGGTGCCACATGTATTGAGTAAATAGGGACATTCTTAGAAATTGTAGACAGAATAATTATGAATAATAACCTGCATGCCTGCCTACCTACCTAATAGATAATATACCAAATAACTAAATTTTTATGTAAGTTGAATACTTCTAATAAGAACACAAACTAAACACTGCAACGGAACATCACAAAGACTAGCACCTATTTAAAGCATTCTCAGTTACTAACGCCACATCGAAAATCATGACGTTGTAAGACAAGGATATTATTTCAGTTTGGGCCATAATGCCTATTTGAAGCATTTTCATTTTGTAAGGGCTGGAGCTGGATATACCATTTTTGAAACTCTCTTCCAGAAATGTGGAGATGGCCGAGCAGTAAAGTAAGCTTTGCGCAATGCCATGTCCTGCTCTTCTGTCCAATCATCTGAATCAAGACAATGTTCCGTTCCTTCCCTTTCAATCGCACTTGCAGCTTTGTTGTTTTTATCAGCATTCATCAATATCTCATCTGCAATTTCAATCTTACAATTAACAGAATTTCTAGGTTCATTGCTAGGCGCAAATTCTTGGCAATCTGGAGGCAATGATTTGGGATCCTGGCAGCTTTGTCTCTTTGATGACAACTTCCCTCCAGTGCCTCTCTTCCTCTTTCCTGTCAGCACCTCACAATGACTAGGTTGACCTTGACAGGGTTCCTGGGGCTCTTTCTGGCTATTCATCCTAGCCAAAGACTTAACTCCGGCATTTCTCTTACTCCTTTTCAAACTCTCTTGACTTTTATCTTTCCCAAGAGCTTTTTCAGTCTTTCTGCTATGAGCAGCTTCTCGGGGATCTGGCAGCAATATCTGCTTCTCTGAATCCTTATTCTCTGTCTGGAACCGTGGGGATCTGCGGAGAGGTTTGACTGCCACTTGGTTATCCCTGCCCTTAAACTCCTACAAGATTGAGTATAATTACAACTCTATTTTTCACAAAAAAACCGTGAATCAAATTCGGATTGAATCAAGCCTTTTAATTAACAAAGATGACAATATTAGGATTGGACAGGCACAAAATGGATGGAAGTCACAAAAACACTAAAACAAGAAAGAACATCTCCTACCTCGCTTACGTCATCGATAACAATCGGGTGCTCCAGATCACTGCCAGTGAGCCGCGGCGATCGGCGCTGAGGAGCCCTCAGCAAACGAGCAGCTCCAGCACTACGGCCTCTCCTCATATTTTTGGGGGAGCCCCGCTTCTTGGATGTTTCGACCTCCTCTGCCTCCTCCTGGTTCTTGGCGCGAGAAGGGAGCCTCTGCGTGGGCATACTTTGAGGTGTTGCGTGGTGAGAGCGCAGCCGCCCCTTCCATGGCGTCCCTCGGGCGACCGGGGTTCCAGGTTCCTAGTTCCAATGGTGGATCCAAAACTAAATATTAGGTACAGCGGCAATGGTACAAACTTGTATCAACAGAAAAACAAACGAACGAACAATTTCTTTCACACAATGACCACATCTGTTGATTATTAATTGATTCATCTGAGCATTTCAAAAAATGAGGGGAATCTGATACGGGAACATGTATGAACAGAAAGGGGGGGAAATCGCTCGGCTCACCAAAGCGGCGGACCGCGCGGGCCTCATGCTGTCCGGCTCGCCGCCTCAACGCCGCGCCCTCCGCGGCTGGCGCGTGCGCCGCCCTCCGCTGGCCAAGAGGCGGCCGGCACCCACGCTGCAGGACGCAGCGGTCAATCGGCAGCGCGGCGCTCAGGGCCCAACCCCTCCGCGGTGGCGCAGTACCCCCTCCCTGGCTTGTGCCAGCCTCCTCGCGGGCCCCGCCTGCTCGCGGCGCGCGCCGCCGATAGACGAATCTGCCGGCAGCTGCCACAGGCTACCGAATGCGCTGCTCTGCTTGGAGTCTTGGACGCCCTGGTCAGGACCTGAAGGAAAATAGAACGGCTACACCAGTTCAAATCGTGGCTGCTGGAGGCTGGAGGCTGGAGCCTTTCGAGTGTCCAATGTCGTTTTTGCCCTTCAATTTCGATGCTTACTGTAAAACAAATAAATGTGCATCAAGAAATTCATAAGTATCTTTCTATTTTTTAGAAATGGAAACTATCTTTCTTTTACCTTTAGCTTTAGGTCTTCTTCGGAATGCTTGAAATTTTGTAGCAAAATTATACGAAAACCATTTTGGTTCTCGTGCCATTGAGAACAAATTTCACATTCCAAAGGAGGTTTTTTGTTTCGTGCTTGCCTTGGTCTTAGTCTTTTTTTTCCCTTTCTTTTTCTTATTACTTACCAAATCACTCGGTGCATATCCAAATCATATTCATGCATCACTCAGGTTCATCTTTCCAATATTGGTGGTATACTTGGGCCATTATTGGGCTGGCAGCTCTCCAATCCGTCCAGCCATGGCTGGTTTTTTGCTTCGCTTGGCGGCTTTGTGCACGGCAGTCATCACTGCAGCGATAGTATTGCGCGGACCGACGCGCGCGAGCGCGACCGCGCGTCCATCGCGCATGCAGCCCGGCCCATTTAGTCCTTATCCAGACGCGCGCGAGCGGCGGGGCGGCCGGCGGTGGAGCGCGGGGTGAGGGTGGGCGGCGCGACGCGGCGGCGAGGGCGCCGCCGCGTCGCTGGCGGCGGATTAGTGCAGGCGGCGGAGCTCGGGGGCGAGGTGGTGGCGGAGCACGGGGTGGGTGCGGGCGGGGCGATGCGGCGGCGAGGGCGCCGTCGTGTCGCGGCTGGTGGTTATCGCCGGCGGGGTTAGGGGTTCGGGTTGCCAGGGGCAGCGACGGCGGGGACCGACCTCCATTTCCGACGGCTATAGAAGGTTTTTTTTGGGGGGGGGGGGGGGGCCGCTGGGGGGGGGGGGGCGGCGGCGCGGCGGGTGCGGCGAGGCGGGGCTGGCGCCGCCGGAGCCGCGGGCGGCTGGAGGGCGGTGGGCGGGGCGGGAGGGGCGGAGGTCGTCGATGTCGAAGAAGAAGGTGGCGCGGCGGCGGCGGCGCTCCGACCGGCGTCGTTCCGACCGCCTGTCGGACGCGTGGCGGCCCGGGGGAGGGTACGCGCGATCTGCTAACGCGCGTACAGACGCGCATTAGCCGCCCCCTCACTGCAGCACTGATCCGAAACTCTAAACTATCCTTTTTCTTTTTCCCCTTTTCTACTATTTTTTGCGTGGAAACTTCAGATATAACCAAGTTCTTTTCCCCCTTTCCTACTATTTTTTGTGTGGAAACTCTAAACTATCCTTTTTTTTGTCTCGTTACAAACAATAACCTTGCACTTGCACAAAAGAATGGATAGAATATAGTACTTCCTCTGTTTCAAAATATATATATTTTTGTCTCTGTATTAGGTTCATTAAACATTCTCTAAACCTGAAGAAACATATGTCCAGATTCATAGAACATTTTATGAATCTGGACACTCGAAAACATAGCTAAAATTGCATACATTTTGAAACATGGGAGTAGTACATTTTTTTTTGTCAGCTTTAGCCTTCCGTTCGAAGTTCCAGGTCACAATTTATCGGGAAAAAAAGTCCCCATTCATGACCAGCTTCGTCTCGCTAGTTGCACTTGCACCAAGCCTCATTGGCATCTGAATAAACAGTTTCCACCGCCACCACCAGTCCACACCACAGCGCTGCTCCGCCATGAGGGCATCTACAACCCACAGACAGCTGCCGTCTGTAAGTTTTGTGAATCTGCAACACAGACGGGTGAATAGACAGCTCATACAACCCACAGACAACGTCTGTCTGTATAGCTGTTTAATGCCCTGCATGCAGTTTAGGATCAATCATGAATAACATTTGTGTGTACCATTGTGTTGCTATATACCTCATGAATAATTCATACATCTAAATTTAATAAGCACTCTCAATATTTTTACTTTTCAATAAACAACAAATATATTCATATAGCAAATAGTATTATGATAGTACATATCAAATTGAGTCCTTCACACGACATAAACTATTTCTTTCCTTTGGTCTTCCATATGTGCTCGACTAAATCATTCCTGAGTTGAACATGTGTTGAGCGTGCACGAGTAGCCGAAATATTGTCCTGGGATCTGAAATATTTCATCCAGCGTAGGAGTATCTGAATTTTCATTCAGATCGCCTTCAGATGATGATGACATGGCTATAGACAAAATGACTACCACATATGCAGAAATGGCTACACAGGCCGGATTTTATATATGCGGCCGAGTCAATGTGAATAGATAAAAGGACACCAGGCAATGTGAAGCATCTGTTCACACCAGGCAATTGAAAGCACCCATTCACTTTATTCATGCGCAGGAGGCAATGTGAACTTACACATGTTCACACGAGAATAGATAAACAATTGCACATGTTCACACATAAATAATTTAACCATAAATTGTTGTAGTTGTCCATACAGAGTGATATTGCAACTGTCCATGCATCAGAGCAAGAAACAAGTGCTAACTGCTACTGATAACTGCATAACTGCTAAAACAAGTTAATAGCTACTGCTACTGATAACTGCATAACTCCACCCTCCGAGCTGATTCCTTGATCGCATCTGAAACAAAACACAAGGAGTGACGCATCAGGAATGATATCACACCATAATTGCTAAAACAGAACTACAGATTAGCTAAAACTCTAGAATTGCCTCACCTCAGGCTAGTTGAGGAAATAATGTCCTCCTCAAAAACTTCAATTCAGCAACATGTTCTGCCTTTTCTTCGTCTGTCATTAGCACTACATCTTTAGCAATGAGACAGTTATAAGTGTCCATCATCTTTGCTTTAATCTCCAAATTCTTTACTTCCTTTTCAACGAGTTTTGCCTCTTTCTGCTCCTTTGCTGCTTGATGGGCTAACTTAGATGACTCCAACCTCTCTGCAGAAATTTTTTGCTGCACTTCCAGCACCTTCAGTCTACTTGCTTGAGCTTCTTTGAGGATTTGCACGTCTTCATCATCATTTGAGCAAGGCTTCGGCTTATACTTTGCCTTCTTTGCTGCTTTTTGTCCTATTGGTCTTGGGATCTCAACATCTTCTATGTTGTCCACTTCTTCCCTTCCCTCATCTCCGCTTGAGTTGGATGTCTTCCTTTTACGGGCATTTTTGAGCCCATCATTGTAGGTTACCCATTTTGGCTCATTCCGGACGAGATTCCATACATCGGTTAACACAAAATGTCCAAGCTTCAATTCTTTGTTGTCCTGTTCATAGAACTTATGTGCTTGCTCAATCCACATCTGATCATTCCACCCACTTGTATTTAATCTTCGAGATTTCAGCCAGGCACTATGAAATAGATCAGTCCACTTGTTAATCTTGTGCCATCTATCCTTCACTTGCTTCATGTTCCTTTTCCTATGACTTGGTGTTGTCAAATTGTACGTATTAGCGACATCAGACCAATATTGCTCATTCCTTTTATCAGTACCAGAGATAGGATCCATTGAATTTTTCAACCATGCACTCATCTACAATTAAATAGATACATAGTAATTATAGAAGAAGACATATGATACGAGTATGAAACATACTAATTATAGAAGAAGACATATAGATACCAATCTGTAATCTTCATCTTGTGTCCAAAGAATTCGCTTGTCGGTCCTACCAACTTCTTCATTGACAATATCTATATGTGAAGTTCTTCTAGCCAAGTGAGAATTTTCAGGAAAATTAGGCTGGTTCTGAAATAGATTCATGAAGCCTCCTGGTGGTACGGGATTTTTATCCCTGCAAGAGCAGTACATTCAGTGAAAAATTACAGTGAATAAAGGCAGTACTACCAGGTTTCCAGTTCCAAATTACTTAGAAAATTAGTGTTATATTAGATACACCTGAATCTGAAAGAAAGGCATCTCGTAGCTAATACCTAATTAGACCAAAGGCGTTATGAACTAGCACCATACAGAACACTCGTAGGTATTACAATTGACAGAATAGTGTATTCCTGTGGATGAGCTTCAGTTAAAAAAATGCAGACTGGGAATGAGGTTGGGCTTAGCTTACCATTCCGTCGGATCAGAAACTGGAGCACGCGTCCATGGATGAGCTTGATTCTCGAAGGTGAACGAGCTTGGGCTGCCGGAGAAGGAGGATAAGTTTGGGGTACCCGGGAAGAAGCTGCCGCAGGACCTTGGAGTAGCAGGGAAGGAGGGATCCTCGCTAGATCTTGGGGCCACGGCGAAGGACGCCGCGCCGGAGACGGGGACTGCTTCGCCTTCACCCAACACAGCTGTTCCTCTCCTACCTCTCGCCATGGCCGCGCCCTTGCCGAATCGCGCCGCCGGCGCGCCCTTGCCGAACCGCGCCGCTGCCGCCGGCGCGCCCTTGCCGAACCGCGCCGCCGTCTCAGCGACGAGGTCCTGCGCTGCTGCCGCCTCTTGCTGCTCTGTTGGCATCTTGGCTTGCGGTGTGGTCTATCTTTGCCTGGATAAATCGGAGAGCGGGGAGGATATGGTGCCGCCGCTACGCGCGCGGGAGAATTGCCGCGCGAGGCTCGCGCCAAAACCTCGCCAAATCCACACCGAATCCAGGTCGTCGTCGCTGACTCGCATCCATGCCTACAACGCGCGCTCGGCATCGTCTCGCACCTGGGAGCACGAGCCGATGCCGTCGTCTCGCGAGACGACGGCTCGGTCGTCTCCACGCCGCGCGAGGGTTCTTTCTGCAAAAAAATCATCATACAGACGGCATCCCGACTCGCGTTGTAGATGCCCTGAGACGCTGTTCCTGACGAGAAAAAAGTGCAACGAAGAGCAGTAGCGCACGCGGGCCAGAGAGAGGGACAGGGCTCGTGCCGCTGCTCTCCGCGATCCGGCTCCCCGGGCAGACAGCGCCCCAGCCTACGCGCATGATGATGGCCAAATTATGGCGACGCCGACGATGATGAGCGCGAAGCACGGTGATGGTCAACACCGCCTCATCAATCGGGTGTTGGCTTGGTGTCCCGCACCCGGACCGCATCGGTCCTGCCGCCTGTTGAACTTCGGTGTATTTAGATCCCCTGCTCCGGCCTCTGCTAATAACGTACGCCTTCACAAACGATCAGAAATTATCTACTACTCCATGAGATGATGAGACGCAAATGCTAATCTACGTACGTCAATCCTCGCATTTGTCAGAAACCAAGCGATTCCTGGGGATCGATTCAAGGCTCCCAATGTCAGAGTGCCAGACCCATGGATCCTGCCCGGCTATTATACGTGGTGCTGTACAAGGATCTTTCTGTGGAAACACTTGTCCATGCACGAACAGAAAAACCAGGCCGATAGACAGCGACCCATAACTGAACTGTGGCAATTCTCCCTATTATTTGCTCGCAAGAAACCAAGCAAGCCGTGACCGCGCCAGATAGTAGCACGACACACAACACAAGAGGTCTGGTCCTAGCTCCTCCTTCCTCGCATCGCCATTGCCCATGGATCGGCTCGGCACCTCGCCTACCTACCCGGGAGGCTCAGGGGGGGCAGCCCCATAAATCCACAGGTGCAACAATGCAAGTCGACAGTTAAGGGGATGGCAAAGAAGCTTCTTTCGATCTGATCTGATGATGATCATCCGGCCCTTCCGCCGTTAAGACGCGGTACTGCTGCGTGCCTCCTCCGGTAATTAGTGTAGCTGGAGTGGAGTACTCGATCGGATCAGCTAGCGCACTGGTGGAATTGAATGAATGGCCACTGGCTCAGCGCAGCGAGCATCACTGGACGTCGATGGTCCATATCTTGATGATCCGTTTCCGATCGCGTAATTGAGGCTGCCGTTGGTGCAAAGCAAGCCGGACTGCCCCTGCTCTACCGTGTTGTACTTGCCTCTGCTCTCAGTTGCTCTCTGCGCGGAAATGAATTCACGTACTAGGAGCTGTCCGTCCGTCCGTCCACCGGTCTTGCATGCAGCAGACGGAATGATAATTCAAGCGGGTGGAGGGAGATCCGGGGATGTAGTAATGCCGTGGTGTCGGTGTATTGGGGACCAGGGTTCCCACTCCCCCGGTCAAAAGGCCGGCCTGAGCCCATCTTGGGCCAAGGAAGGCAACCACGCGCCAAGTGGGCCGAAGCGGCCCAGCACGGGGGCGCGGAGCGTCGGGCCCCGCGCGGCTCGCAGCCGCGAGCCATGGGGCGTTGCCACGTGGCTACGCCCTGCGACCCCCGCGACCCGCCGCGGGACGCGGATAAGGGCGGGGCCCCGCGAGCCTGTG
The DNA here is from genome assembly GCA_012490785.1 of Eragrostis nindensis. Taxonomy (NCBI): domain Eukaryota; kingdom Viridiplantae; phylum Streptophyta; class Magnoliopsida; order Poales; family Poaceae; genus Eragrostis; species Eragrostis nindensis. Next base: position 300,464 of record JAAXCT010000568.1, on the reverse strand, counting down.
GGAACCTGGCACGTGGCGGCGGTGGTTCGTGGCGCCTTAATAGCGCCGCGCCTCGACGAGACGCCCCGGGATTTCGTGCGGCTACAGTACGCGCGGATCCGGGGCGTGGGGATCTCCTCGCGGAGGGGTCCCGCTTGTCAGCGACAGCCCGCGCGGCCGGGTCGCTGGACTTCAATGCGCGTGCGCCTCACGCAGAGCCGCGACTGATGGGTGTGACCCGACCAGTCGCAGCCCTGTAGCGCACTGTTCGGCTGACAGGGGGGCGCGGGCTGACGAGCGCCGCCTGTTGCCGTACGGTGCATCGCTTGGACCGGGGGGTTGTTCGGTGCATCCGCCCCCCTTTCCGCGCCTCACCACTCCGGGCGCCGCGCGCGTGCTGTACGAGCGATGGGACAGGACGACGGGAGTCAAACGAATGATGAAGGCAGGCGAGCGGAGGCCGCTGACACTAGACAAGACGTCCGGCATCTCGGGCGGAGAAGGGTGGCCAGCCGGCGCCCCCATAACGGCCCATGAACGGGTCTGGCCTCTCCTTGCACTATAAAAGGGAGTGCCTTGTACATGAAACAGACGACACTTGAGCAATATCAGACAAGCAGGACGTAGGGCTTTACACCTCTGGTGGCCCGAACCTGGGTAAAACTCCTTGCGTTCTTCCTCTTTCTCGTGCGCGATTCCAACACTTAGAACCGTTCGCTCCCCTCCGAACCTCAAAGGGAGGCCGTGCTAGGCCCCCATTTGCCGTGGTTTCCACACCTCGACATTTGGCGCGCCAGGTAGGGGGGCGTCGTAGTTCCTGTGTTCTTCCTCGCGTCCGCTCTTCCTTGCCATGGCTGGGCGAGTCAGTCGCAGGTCCTCGAGCAGCGAGGACGTGCACCCTCGGCGCCGCTCCGTCTCGGAGTCGGTGGATGAGGAGATCATGGCGGACCAGCCGCCTACGGTGAAGGCGGCCAAGGGCCCGCGTCCTCCCCGACCTGCTCGGCTGAGCGGGGCGGAGGGCGCGCGCCCCCAGCACCGCACTCGCTCGCAGACGGGTTCCCAGCGGCCGTCCAGTGGACGAACCGTTTCTCCCGAGCACGAGCAGCGTCGCGCTCCTGCGCGGCGCCTCTCCTTCGACAGCCTGACCCCACCGGCAGCACTAGACCGGGCAAGGGATCTGCTGCGCAACCCACCGCCGGAGCTGGCGGAGGGCTCGCCAGCTGGGCCCTGGCTCCGGGACGTCGCCAAAATGGTGGACACGGCGCGGCGTCAGGCGAGATCCAAGTCAGGACTGTCGCGTTCGCGCGCGAACTCCTCTTCGGAGGGCCCCACGTACGTGCCCACCGAACGCACGCACACGGGAACGGAGGACTACTCCTTCTCCGTGACGACTACCCGTCGTGGCCCGGACGACCTCCGGCGGAAGCTGGGGGGACGCCGCCGCGACGGGGAAGACGCTCGCATCAGCATCGAGCGCTCCCGGGAGCGGCGCCACGAAAGGCATCGCGCGCAGTCGTCCCGCTCGACGCGCGCGCCATCGTCCGGCTCGTCCGCCTCACCGTCTCCGGACAGGAGACGGCGCGCGGAGAGCGAAAGTCGTTGCGTCGTGTACTCCGGTGGATGCGCGGCCCTCTCCAAGAGGCTGCGCGCCGTAACGTGGCCCAACAAGTTCCGCCCCGACATACCGGAGCGGTACGACGGGACGGCGCCTCCCTCCGAGTTCCTGCAGATCTACTCCACCGCGGTACGAGCGGCCGGGGGCTCGGAGGACGTGATGGCCAACTACTTCCACCTCGCGCTCAAGGACTCGGCGCGATCTTGGTTCATGAACCTGCCGCCCGAGTCGATCAAGTCGTGGAAAGGGTTGTGCCGCGACTTCATCGTCAACTTCCAGGGCACCGCAAAGCGCCCTGGCACGCAAATCGACCTAGACAAGGTCATTCAGCGGAAGGACGAGCCGCTGCGCAAGTTCGTGCAGCGTTTCAGCCACGTCCGCAACACCATCCCCAACATTGACCCGGCGCGGGTCATATCGGCGTTCGCCCACGGCGTGCGCGACAAGGACGTGTTGGGCGAGCTCGGGGTCCACGAGCCCCAAACCGTCGTGGAGCTCTTCGGGTTGGTTGACCGGTGCGCGCGCCGGCAGGAAGCGCAGGCCTGGCACGACTCCGACCCGGAGAAGGAGGACGAGGACGACGACCGTCCCCTGTCCCGTAAACAGAAGAAGAAGCTCGCCAAGAAGCGGAAGGCGGGCGAATTTCTGGCCACCGCGCCGACGGGTGCCAAAGGGGGCAAACCCCCCACGGCCCCGAAAGCGGCGAAAAGTGGCGAGAAGTCTCCCCCCACAGGGAAGTTCTGCGCGTTCCATGATTCCACGTGGCACGACCAAACGGAGTGCAAGTACATCCTTGCCAACGCGGAAAAGCGCAAGAAACGCAGAGAGGAGCGCGCGGGAAACGAGAAGGGGTCCCAGGAGGATGGGGAGGCCCTCCTCTTCCAGGACCACGAGGACACCGTCGCGGTCATCTGCGGCGGCTCCGCGCCCATCACCTCCAAGCGGCAGGTGAAACTCCTGCGCCGCGAAGTGTGCGCGCTGAGCACGGGGACGGCTCCCGCCCGCCCTGTCAAATGGTCAGAGGTCCCGATCACCTTCGACCGAAGCGATTTGGTCGGCCCTGACAACTCGGACGGCCGGCTCCCGCTCATCGTCGCGCCGACGGTGTGCAACAAGAGGGTCGCTCGCACGCTGGTCGACGGCGGTGCGAGCATCAACCTCATCACCCCGCAGGTGTACGAGATGCTCCAGGGCAGCAAAACTGACCTGGAGCCCTCAAGGCCCTTCCACGGGGTCCTTCCGGGACGCGCCCAACCCTTGGGGCGGGTCACGCTCCCAGTCACGTTCGGCACCAAGGACAACTTCCGCACGGAGAAGGTGGTATTCGATGTGGCGGACATCGACCTCCCGTACAACGCCATTATCGGGCGCCGGCCCTCAGCAAATTCATGGCGTGTGACCACTACGCCTACCTCACCATGAAGATGCCGGGACCCAAGGGCGTGATCACCGTCCGTGCCGACTACAAGAGTGCCATCGCGTGCACCGAGATGATCCTGGCGGCCGAGAAGGCGGCGGATGCGGATCCGGAGCTTGGTGGCGTCCCGGAGGCGGTCAAGTCCGCCCCCAAACGCTCCAAGATGACGGCCGGCGAGCCGGTGAAGACCAAGCAGGTCGCCGTCAACGCGGACGGCTCCAAGACCGTCACCATCGGGGCCGAGCTCGACCCCAAATAGGAACTCGCGCTCGTCGCCTTCCTTCCGGGGAACGCGGACGTCTTCGCTTGGGAGCCGTCCGACATGCCCGGCATACCAAGGGAGGTGATCGAGCACGAGTTAAAGGTCAACCCGGCCGCTCGGCCGGTGAAGCAAAAAGCTCGGCGCCAAGCCCCGGAACGAGAGATGTTCATCCGGGAGGAAATCTGCCGGCTCCTTGAGGCCGGCTTCATACGAGAAGTCCTGTACCCCACCTGGTTGGCGAACCCGGTGGTCGTCCCCAAGAGCAACGGCAAGCTCCGCATGTGCGTCGACTACACCGACCTCAACAAGGCATGCCCCAAGGATCCGTTCCCGCTGCCACGCATAGACACAGTAGTTGACTCAACCGCAGGTTGTGACCTACTCTGTATGTTAGATGCGAATTCTGGGTATCACCAGATCCCCATGGCTAGGGGAGACGAAGAAAAAACCGCATTCATGACCCCAGCGGGGTGTTATTGTTATGTGACCATGCCTTTTGGTTTGAAAAACGCGGGCCCTACGTTCCAACGAGCAATGCGCAAAACACTTGATGAGCAGCTCGGGAAGAACGTAGAGGCCTACGTCGACGACATCGTGATCAAGTCGCGTGAGAGCGAAACCCTGCTGTTCGATCTGAAGCAAACGTTCAACAACTTACGCGACAAACGGGTCAAGCTCAACCCGGCGAAGTGTGTGTTCGGTGTCCCTGCGGGAAAGCTCCTCGGTTTCCTGGTTTCGCACCGGGGGATAGAGGCCAACCCGGAAAAAATTCAGGCCATCGAGAACATGCGCCCGCCCACCTGCCTCAAGGACGTCCAGAAGCTAACAGGCTGCATGGCCGCGCTTGGCCGTTTCATCGCAAGACTTGGCGAGCGCGCTCTGCCCATGTTCAAGTTGATGAAGCGGAAGGACCGTTTCCAATGGACTCCTGAGGCCGAGGCCGCATTTCAAGAACTCAAAGCTTACCTCTCCTCGGCTCCCGTCTTGGTCGCGCCCCGGGACAAAGAGCCGCTCCTGCTCTACATCGCGGCAACACCGGCTGTGGTCAGCGCCGCGCTCGTCGCTGAACGCGAAGAGTTCATGCTCGACGAACCCCGGCGGAAGAAAAAGCGCGTCGACGCCGCGCCGAACCAAGACGGAGGCTCGGGGGCTGCGCCCATGCCCGTCCTCGACGCTCCGACGTCAACCAGCGACATGGCTCGCCCGGGGGCTGCAGCACCGCCTTCGGACGAGAGCTCGGGGGCTGCGCCCACGGCCGACCCGGGGGCTCCGGCTCCGACGTCAACCAGCGACATGGCTCGCCCGGGGGCTGTAGCACCGCTTTCGGACGACAGCTCGGGGGCTGCGCCCACGGCCGACCCGGGGGCTCCGGCTCCGACGTCGACAAGCAACACGGTTCGCCCGGGGGCTGCAGCACCGCCGTCGCACGATGGCTCGGGGGCTGCGCCCACGGCCGACCCGGGGGCTCCGGCTCCGACGTCAACAGAGAGCGCAGCTCTCGCGCCCGGCATCGGTACGAGCGACGCCGAGATGAAGAAGCGCATGGTGCAGCGCCCCGTCTACTTCGTTAGCGAGGTCTTGCGCGACGCCAAGACGCGCTACCCCCAAGTGCAGAAGCTCCTCTACGCGGTCCTCATAGCGTCAAGGAAGCTGCGGCACTACTTCCAAAACCATCCAATCCGCGTGGTCACCAGTTTCCCGCTGGAGACGGTGTTACGCAACCGCGAGGCCACCGGGCGAATCGTCAAGTGGGCGGTGGAGATGTCCGAGTTCGAGCTCGAGTTCACAACCTCCAGCGCGATTAAGAGCAAGGCCCTCGTAGAATTCGTGGCAGAATGGACGCCCGGTCCTGTAGTTGAGCGAGAAGAGCTCACCGCGCGTCCAGCCAAAGACGAACCTTGTGAAGGCGACGACATTTGGACCGTATACTTCGACGGGTCCCTCACCTTACAAGGCGCCGGCGCAGGAGTGTTGCTGGTGGCTCCCACCAAAGAGGAGCTGCGCTACGCCATCCAGCTACACTTCAAGGCCACCAACAACATGGCGGAGTACGAAGGGTTGATCGCGGGAATGCGGATCGCCGCAGAACTCGGCGTCAAGAAACTCCTTGCCAAGGGCGACTCGCAGCTTGTCGTCAACCAGGTCTCCAAGGAGTACCAATGCTCGGACCCCCAAATGGCGGCGTACCTAGCGGAGGTCCGACGGCTAGAAAAGAACTTCGTCGGCTTCGAAACACGCCACATCATGCGAGGCGACAACACCGAAGCCGACGCCTTGTCGCGGATTGCCTCCTCCCGACAAGACCCACCGTCCGGGACCTTCGTGGAGCAACTCGCTCAGCCCTCAGCATTGGTCCCGGACATGGCGGACGGCGCAGATCACAACGGCGCCACTACGGCAGAGCCGCCCGCGTCGGTCGACGCGGGCCCGCTGCCAACCGACGAGCCCCACGTGCTCGCCACGGATGTCCCGGGTACCCCATGGATGGAAGAGCTTGTGGGGTACCTCCGCGGTGAAGTCCTACCCGAGGACGACGAGCCCGCCGAACGCCTCGCCCGGCAAGCTCGGCGCTACGCCCTTGTAGACGGGCAGCTGTACCGCCGGGCGGCGAACGGAACCCTCCTCAAGTGTATCCCGACGGAGCAGGGCAAGGAAGTCCTCCACGCCATCCATGAGGGCGAGTGCGGGAGTCACATGGCCTCCCGCACGCTGGCCGGGAAAGCCTTCCGCCTAGGCTACTACTGGCCGACAGCCCTCACGGACGCTATCGAGTTAGTGCAACGCTGCAAAGCGTGCCAGTTCCACGCAAAGCAGACGCACCTACCCTCGCAAGCACTCCACACCATTCCCCTCTCATGGCCGTTCGCGGTCTGGGGTTTGGACATCGTGGGACCGTTTCCCGCGGCTGTGGGAGGCCACAAGTTCCTCTACGTCGCCGTGGACAAGTTCACCAAGTGGGCTGAAGCAGAACCAGTCGTCCACATCGACAAGAACTCCGCGGTCAAGTTCATGCGCGGCATCGTGCCACGCTTTGGCGTACCGAACAGACTAATCACTGACAACGGTTCCCAATTCACAAGCCACGCCTTCGAGGCGTATTGTGAGGAGATCGGCATCAAAGTCTGCTACGCCTCTGCGGCACATCCACAGAGCAATGGTCAAGCTGAGCGCGCCAACGCCGAAATCTTACGCGGCCTCAAGACCAAAGCGTTCGACCCCCTGAAGAAACGTGGATCGAAGTGGACCGCTGAACTACCCAGAGTGCTATGGTCTCTCAGAACCACGGTGAACCGCGCCACCGGCGAAACACCTTTCTTCCTGGTGTACGGCGCCGAAGCAGTCTTACCGGCCGAAGTGGCATTCGCGGCTCCACGAGTTGCCCTATATGACGAAGCAACCCAAGAAGAGCGTCGCATGGACGACATCAACTTCTTGGAAGAATGCAGGCATCGCGCTAACATCCGGAACGCCCGGTACCTCCAAGGCCTACGTCGATACCACCAATCCCGTGTCCGCCCCCGATCCCTCGAACTGGGCGACCTAGTTCTACGCCGCGCGCTCGACCACAAAGGCAAGAACAAGCTGTCCCCGATGTGGGAAGGTCCCTTCTTGGTGACTAGGGTGTCGCGGGGTGGCGCGGTGCGCTTGGCTACGGAAGACGGCCGCCCGGAGCAAAGCGCCTGGAACATCCAGCACCTGCGCAAGTTTTACCCTTAGCGGCGTGCGTGTCTCACTCGGCGGCTCACAATCGAAGACACTTTGCCTCTCCACTAGTGAGCCCGGGGGCATCGCACTCGTATCCACCTTGTATCGTTATTTCTACGATTTTCTGCTAGTAATAAAGTCTCGTTTTCTCCTACTATGCATCTTTTGTTCTCTGTTCATAACCTTCCCTCGCTGATGAGCCTGCGCTTTGCGGGCAACATGGCAAGAACATCACCCATGTCAAACATCTCGTGCCAAGGTCGATCGGCTCAGCCAACAATCCCGCAAACACTTGGGAGGGCAACCCCCGACCAAAAACGCGGATGCAAAAGGCCCAAGCGATCACCAAAACACAGATCGAAAGCATGGTGTTGTTCGAACCAAAGCCAAAAGCAGAACGGATCATCACGAGATAGGCAAAAACACAGGGAGCAAGGAAGAAAACCACGAAACTTAATTTACACACTTAAACATTTAAAGTTGTCACCGCCCCCTACTTGCCGGGGCACCAGTTCTGTTGTTGCAGGAACGGACAGAAGTCAACTATTACATGGGGCACCTCCCCTATGCCGGGCTCGCAGGCCCCTCGTCCCGGTCCGGGACGTACGCCCTCACCAGCTCCTCGACCACCGGTGCCACGCGGTCCTGGTGGCGCGTCGCCTCGGCGGGTTCAGGGCCGGCCAGGAGCAGGTCGGTCGGGAAGTCGGGGACGCGCTCCAGAACGACGGTCAGAAGATCGGAGGCAACGGCTCGGATGGCGGCCTCGCCCTGCTGCGCAAGCCGGCCGCGGACGTCCGCACCAAGCCTCTCGAAGAACTCCGCAAGCGGCATCAGCGCGAGGAGGATCTGGCCGAGGGAGGGTTCCTGGTTGCCGGTCCGGAGCCGGGCCATGTTCGCCCTTTCCAGGCCGCTGTTGATGCGGCGGAAGATGTCGTGCGCCATCGCCGAGAGCCGCCGGCGCTCCGAGTTCCACTCAGGATCAGCGACGGCCCCGGGCGGAGTGGCCTCGCTGGAAGCAGCGCCTGAGTCACGCAACCTCTGGTTCAGGTCCTGGACCTGCACCGTGAGGTCGCGGATCTTGATCTGCGCGTCGTAGAGCGCGCCCGCCCTCGCCTCGAGCTCGCGAATCCGCTCCAGCTGCCTCCTCTCCTGCTCCGCCCAGCCTTCAGCGCGGTCCTCCAAGGCCTTGATGCGGTCGGCCGACCGGCGGATGAGCTCGTCGCGCTGGTCGATCGAGCCCTGCATCTCCTGCCGCACCTCCGCGCGGATCCTGACGGCTTGCGCGCCGGCCAACCCGCGGGCTTCCTCCAATGTCGCCTGCGCGCGGTCCTCCCTGGTCTTCATCGACTCCTCGTGGGCTCGGACGGCGGCAGCATGAGCATGCTCGCGGGATCCCAGGTCCCGCGCCCGGGCGGTCAGTCGCTCCTCCTCGCGCGCTGCAGCTCTTCGCGCCGGGTGTCGAGGCCGGCCTCGGCGATGTCCAGCCCCTGCTCGCGACGCGCGACGGCTTGTTCACGCGCGGCCAGTGCCCCCTCACGCGCGTCCAGCTCGGCGGATCGGGCATTCAGCTGCTGATCGCGCTCCCGAGCGCGGTCTCGCGGCGCCGAACCTTGTCCTCGCAGAGCTTCACGACCTGCTCACGGTTGTCGAGGCGGGTCGCCCGCCGGCTGTTCTCCCGGAGCAGCTCCTCGGCGGCAGCACGGTCACGGGACAGCTCCTCCATGCTCTCCCGGTGCTGGAACTGGGCCGCGCGAACAGCACGGCGGAGGTCCTCCTTGGCGGCGGCGACGGCGGCCTCGCGCTCGGCCAGCCTTCTGCTCTCGTTCTCGGCGGCGTCGCGGAGGGACTCGGCCATGCGCAGCGCCTCGGCCACGACGCGGGTCATGGGCGGCACCGGTCTGCCCCCACCGGCAATCACCTCCTCGACGCTGGCCGCTGCGGAGCTCGTGGCGAGCCCTGAGCCACGAGCGCCACGCGCCGCGCGCGATGGGCCCAGGCCACCACCGGGAGCAGGCGACGGCGGCGTTCGGTCGGGCGAGCGCGCCTCGGAAGAAGGCGCCGCTGGGCCCGGGACGCTGCCGGACGACGGCAGCCCGCGGGAGCCGCGGAAGGAAGCTGGGATCGGGCGCGCCGGGGCGGGCGGTTGCGCCTCCGAGTCCTGGACCCCCGGCCCAGAACTTGACGCAGGCGGCGAGGCGGGACGGAGCGGCGACGGTTCCCTCTCCTCCTCACACCGTGCCGCAGGCGAAGCGGCACGACGTTCCTCCGGCTCCGACGGCCTGGGGGCACCGGAACGCGCCTCGGACTGAGGCTCCGCCTCGGCGCGAGAGGTGGGCTCCACACGAGGGGCATCCGCGGCCGCAGGCAGTGGTGTCGCCGCCCCCGACCTGTCTTCGGCCTCTGCCTGGCCGTTGCCCTCGGAGCGGGGCGCGCCATCGGCAGTCGCAGGGGTCGGACGCGGTCCCCTGACACAGATGCAGAAAAAAACTCAAGACCAGCGCACACCAGATCTAGGGCAAAGGAAAAACCCGGGACAAGCATGCAACGCTTACCGGCGAAGACGCTTGTACTGTGGCCGAACTCCGACGTCCGGCACCTGTAGCACGACGGGAGGAGGCGTCGGGCTCCGGCCCCTCTTCGAACACCCGGTGTCGCCGGCGTCCCCACGGGCGGCGACCGGCCCGGTGGTGTTCGAGGACGGCGGGCTCGGCGCGGCAGGTTTCTTCCCCTTGTCGCCGGCGGCTGGAGCGGGCCCTTGCGGCTCCGGGCGCGCCGTCGAACCCTGCGGAGGGCCGGCGGTGTCACGGACCCGGAAGGCTTGCTGCGGCGCCGCAGTCTCGATCAGCCCGGCGTGGTTGATGTTAGGCATTGCCGCCAAAATGTCACGGCGCCGGGGGTCCAGATGCAGCGGGCGCGCGTCATCCGGATACCTCAGGGTATCCGGGGGGTTGGTGTCCGTCAGGGCACTGTACGCCGCCCTCTCCTCCGACGGCGTAAGATCGGAGTCGGACCCCCGGCGGGTCCGACCAACGAAGTTGAAATCGGAATACCTCCACGTCAGCTGGGGACGATCCCGCAGCGGGGCGATCCGCTTTCGCAGGAAGTCGTGGATCACGATCCCCCCGTGGAGGCCGGCAGCGGCAAGGATGGCAATGCGGTTGGTCACCCGCTTGAGCCACGAAGGAAGGCGAGGGCAACTCTCCCAGTACTCCGAGGACTCGGTCGGCGCGGACCGCGGGAAGGAGAGACGGCGGAAAGGCTGGCCGCGGCGGAGGTAGAACCAATCCCTACGCCACTGGTCGAACCGAGCCCTGGGCGTGAAGTCGATGTACGACTCGGACTCGCCCTCGGCCCGGCGGCTGAAGCGGACGCTCCCCACGGGGTCGTCCCTCCCCATCGGGCGGAGCCGGTAGTAGCGTCGGAAAAGCTCGACGCACGGGCGCACCCCCACGAAAGATTCGCAGAGGTGCGCGAACACGGACAGGATCAGGATGGAGTTGGGCGTAAGATGCGCCAGCTTGATCTTGTACTGCAGCAGCACCTCCATCAAGAAAAGAGAGAACGGCGGAATCGCCCCGGCCAGAACAAAGGAGAGGAAGGAGACGATCTCCCCTCCATCGTGGTCCGAGTTGACATCGGCGGTCGCCGCGCGCACCACGACGCGATCCGGCCCCTCGGGGTCTGGCAAGTGCAACCGCACCTGCTCTAGATCCCCCTCCTCCAGAAACCTCGACACCGGCAGAGCTGGCCCCTCCGGCGCTGCGGCCGCAGGCGGAGGAGCCGGGTGCACCGAAGTCGAGCGGTGGCGGCGACGAGCTTTCTTGTCTCCGGCCATCGGCGTGGGGAGCGAGAAAAGCAAGAACTCTCAAAACCCTGGAGCGCAAGGGAGCAAGAAGACGGAGAGCGCGAGAAGTGCAGCCGCAGCAGAAGAGTGTGGAAGTGGAGAAGTCGGAACGCTGCGCCAGTCCTTTTATCAGGACGCGGCAGGCGAAACGACGCCCCGTAGACGACAGAAGTCTGCGTGGGCCCCGCCACTATCTGGGCGAGCGGGCGCCGCGCAACTGACCGGGCCGCGGCGTTTCGCCTCCCGACGGAAAAACGGCGCGCGCATGGAAACCTACCCAACGAAGCTGACGAATGGGCCCCGATCGACCCCAGCGTCCCGCATGGCGTCCACCGGGGCGGGGGCTCCTGTCGGTGTATTGGGGACCAGGGTCCCCACTCCCCCGGTCAAAAGGCCGGCCTGAGCCCATCTTGGGCCAAGGAAGGCAACCACGCGCCAAGTGGGCCGAAGCGGCCCAGCACGGGGGCGCGGAGCGTCGGGCCCCGCGCGGCTCGCAGCCGCGAGCCATGGGGCGTTGCCACGTGGCTACGCCCTGCGACCCCCGCGACCCGCCGCGGGACGCGGATAAGGGCGGGGCCCCGCGAGCCTGTGGGAACCTGGCACGTGGCGGCGGTGGTTCGTGGCGCCTTAATAGCGCCGCGCCTCGACGAGACGCCCCGGGATTTCGTGCGGCTACAGTACGCGCGGATCCGGGGCGTGGGGATCTCCTCGCGGAGGGGTCCCGCTTGTCAGCGACAGCCCGAGCGGCCGCGCGGCCGGGTCGCTGGACTTCAATGCGCGTGCGCCTCACGCAGAGCCGCGACTGATGGGTGTGACCCGACCAGTCGCAGCCCTGTAGCGCACTGTTCGGCTGACAGGGGGGCGCGGGCTGACGAGCACCGCCTGTTGCCGTACGGTGCATCGCTTGGACCGGGGGGTTGTTCGGTGCATCCGCCCCCCTTTCCGCGCCTCACCACTCCGGGCGCCGCGCGCGTGCTGTACGAGCGATGGGACAGGACGACGGGAGTCAAACGAATGATGAAGGCAGGCGAGCGGAGGCCGCTGACACTAGACAAGACGTCCGGCATCTCGGGCGGAGAAGGGTGGCCAGCCGGCGCCCCCATAACGGCCCATGAACGGGTCTGGCCTCTCCTTGCACTATAAAAGGGAGTGCCTTGTACATGATACAGACGACACTTGAGCAATATCAGACAAGCAGGACGTAGGGCTTTACACCTCTGGTGGCCCGAACCTGGGTAAAACTCCTTGCGTTCTTCCTCTTTCTCGTGCGCGATTCCAACACTTAGAACCGTTCGCTCCCCTCCGAACCTCAAAGGGAGGCCGTGCTAGGCCCCCATTTGCCGTGGTTTCCACACCTCGACACGTGGCCTCCGTGTCCGGCTGACAGCGCACGGCACACTCCAAGCGGCATCACAAAACTGTTTACCTGCGCCTCGTCAGAGGTCAGACGCTGTCTTAACGGAGTGGAAGGAGTAGCTGGAGGAGAGCGAGACGTGCGTGCTGTCATGCCAGCTCGCCAGTTTTGGCGTGGTTAAGACTGACTCCAACAGGCGTGAGGCACTTTGGACAGGCAAATGTGAAGTGCATAGCGTGTACAGGGAAGTGGTTACGGTGCATTAGTCAGTCGTCTCCAACAGCAAGAGGCAAAAATGGCGGAGAGGCAACCGGGGCGCGCCGCGCTCGCCCTCGTCCTGCACCGCCGCGCCCCGCGCCGCGCTTGACCGCTGAGTGCAACTCGCCGAGACGAACTCATCGACTGCAGAGTGAGAAGAGGCACGAACTCGTCGGACTTCTCGGCGACTTCCATCGCACAAGCAGCGAAGATTCTTCAGGGCCACCATAGTCATTGCAGTCCTGGTGTTAAAAATCGACTTCATCCTCTTCTCAATGGAGGCCGAATTCTCCTTCAAGGAAGACAAACCGAAGTTACGAATGGATGAACACTCATTCAATCAACCACAACAACGCATGATTCAATTAATCCGGTAACATGTTTACCTTATTGCCTGTTCTTCTTCTCGTTCTGCATCACTCCGTGATACATCAAAGTCTGAAAGTCCTCATCACGCTCTGGGATATGGTCACCGTTAGCGCCTGCTCCACCATGGCCGAGGACTCCGTGGCCACTGCTTCCACCATGCGACGGTGGCGAGGGCGCAGGCGTTCTTTGGCAGCGCGAGCAGCGTGGCGATGCGGCCACCTGGGGCGACGGTGCTCGCGTTGCCGGCGTCACCGAGAGCCAGCGGTGCTCGCCCTCCCGTCGCTCCTCCGCGCGCCGTGCACCGCCGTGGTCCGGGTCGAGTGCGAGGAGAAGCCAGCGGCGGCGGCGGCGGCTGTTTGGTTCTGTTTTGTCTTATAAAGTTCGCGTATGAAACAGTCCACCATTGCCGCAGAACTCGCGATAGGGAGCTCGATCTCGAGCCTCGACAGCGATGCGCTCGATCCCGACCATCAGAGAAGCAATTCGACCAGCTCGTCGCGCCTCTGCTCGCCCCGCGCCGCCTCCGGCCGCTCGTCGCGTGCCGCCACCTCCACACGCCCAGGCCTCGACGCGGCAATGCTGCTGCAGCTCCGAGGCGCGCCCGCGTGTCCCACGCGGGGACGCGTAGCCGACGAGGGCGTCGGAGGCGGTGCGGCGAGGCGTGTCCCGTCCTCGTCTTCCTCCTTCCCCACCTCCGGCTCCCGCTCCTCCGGATCAGCGCCAGATCCGTGGGGGCGCGATTTGGGCGGCGCAGCAAGCTCTTCCGGGCGCGGTGCCGGAGTGGAGCGCGCGGCGTCGGCGACCTCCGCCACCGGGTCGAGCATCGTCGGCGCCATGCGGGTCGAGCATCGTGTATGCAAGCACGGCGCGGCCTCGGTCACCCCAGTGCGCCGCCTCCGCTCTGCCTGCGCACCGCCCCTCTCCTGCTCTCCTCGCGGCGCCACCTCCGCGCCCGCCACGCCGTCGCCTCCAGGCTGCGGCTCCGCCGGCGCTCCACCTTGCCCTGCTTGCCTCGCGGCGGCCACGTGCCGCACGAACCGAGCGACGGACCAAATGCATTTGAGGAGAGAGGGAGTCCAATTTTACATTCCCTCTCTCCTCAAAGGCAAAATGTCTGCTGGTTTTGGCTCCTCTGTTGGAGCTGATTTTTGCTGTGAATAGTAGTGATTGGTGATGCATATTTGGTTTGCCTATGCATTTGCATAGTCTATTGGCGTCAGTCTAACACCGGCCCTTTTGCCTCTATAGCATGATGAGAGGCTCATGCTGCTCCCCTGTTTTGTGGAGGAGACCTTCGAGTCCTCTGTTCATAGTAACTGCTTATCCGCAGGACACTTCGTGGTTATCCCAAGATATACAATCCTACATCACGGCGATCTGTCTATCCGTGACGCTGGGCTAATCAAGAAGAGAGGCTCCGCGTGGCGGATCGTATCCGGGCCCGTTCAGGACGAGCAGATGCTGCAGTATCTTATTAGTGCAGTCGCGAGGACGGTAAGTACGTCCGTCCTCCGGTTGCTCATAAAACCCGCGCAGGGATGATGCACAGGGTTAATGCGTCCAGGACGCTTGTTGATGCACACAGTACGTCCAGGCGCATGCTACGTTGTACTAATACTGTGCACATTATCTTCTTCCCCAAAATGGTAGGGGCATGTCAGATCCTGGAGCGAGGTTGTTCATCTGCAGGCCTCGGAGCAATAACGTCCATGCCACTGATGAAGAGTCCAAGACTGTTTCTATGAAACCGATGGATGCAGGATACTATACCGAATTACTGCATGGGCCTCTCTCTCTCTCTCTCTCTCTCTCTCTCTCTCTCTCTCTCTCTCTCGCTTGCTCGAGTCGCACGCACAGTTGAGAGAGGCGACAGGGGTGCCTGCGGCCCCCGCAGGCGGCGCCGGCGGTCTCCATCGCCTCCGATTGCCTGTGCGTCGTCGCGAGGGGGTGGAGACCGGTGGCAGCTGGTCGGCGGGGGGAGTAGTTGGTAGGTTCGTCCCTAGGTCTAGGGTTAGGGTTTCGGCCGACACCGTGGAGGAAGCGGCGACGGCGTCGACGGGTCCGAATAAGGTCCTCCGAGCTCGGCCGCGCCCCGCTGGCGTTCCGCTCCGGCGCCGGCGGCGAGCTCGTGGGCTTGGGGCTCTCGTCGTGGAGTCCCTGTACAGGAGTCCTTCGCCGGCTCCTTTTCGCTTTCGCATCTGGCGAGGTGAGGAGGGGGCCGGCCTTTTGGTTCGAGGATGCGGAGGCAGCCAGGCTTCGTCGGTTGATTGGAGGACGGACCGGGCTCGTGGCTCCCGCGGCGGCGACGGTCGTCGTCGGCGAGCTCAGGTTCGTGTCGGTTGGAGCTCAGGGCGCGGCCCCGGCCGCTTGGGCTTTCGGCTTTTGCTCATCTCGGCTTCCGAGTGTTTGTTGCGGCTCTTCTCAAAGCCTTGGTGCGATGGGGCTCTTTCCGGCTTCGGGTTGGTGGCGGCGGCTGGCGGCGCCGGTGGCGACGGCCGCCGGCGGAGTTGGTCGCCAGGCATAGGGTCCAGGGACCTTTCTGTAATTTCTTCTTTTCCTAGGGGCCTGTTTGCTTTTGGTTCGGGACAGCTGTACTCCGTATCCTTGTACGATGTGCCTGTATGTGCAAGCGTTTGTGTACTCTTTCCTTAACTATAATACAGGTATGTTTGATAAAAGAAATTACTGCATGGGCCAGCCAGCAGACCGCAAGGACGTTTTTTTTTTTTTGGAAGGCACAACAGCGGTTTGGGTTGTCAATTTGATCCAATGCTTGTAGCTGTAATCCTTCGCTTTCTTGGCCCTCCTACGTTGGTAGAGTAGAGTAAAACACAGTGGTATAGGGGACACTGATTAATTGCCATGTTTGGTTGACGCTGTCTGTTTCCTCTCATTGCTCAAAGTCAGCACTACCTCGTCGGAATCTTGGCACTGACGCCACCTCCATAGTCCATACTCATGATGGTGGATCCATCCATAGAGGTCATCGTGCTTTGTGGCTGTGAACGCAGAGCGCTGGCGGGGCGGACACAGGCAGCGGCGTTGCTCATTTCGCATCAGCGGCGCGCACATACATCTGCCGGCGCACCGAGAGTTTCGCGAGCAAAAGGGCACGGGAACGCGCGTTTCCGCTCCGCTTTTCAGTTCGCCAGGCGAGCCGAGGAGAGGGCCAAGACGTTTGTGATTGCCGTTTGCCGATGCGAATGGGTGGAGGCTGCGACACAACACACAAGGCGCCAACCTGTGTTTCCATTACGTGGTGGCAGTACAGCGCCGCGCACGTATTGCTCACAGGTGGAGAACGTATAGAGCCAAGCAGGATGCTTGGTGAAGAATCATGTCGTTTGTTCGTTAGTATCTTCGTGAGGGACCGTAGCGGTACGTGTATATAAGTATGCCAACGGGACGCCTCAGTGTCACCGGTCCCCTTCTCGTAATCATCTCTGGCTTCTTTATAGAGTATACTTTCTTGCAGGTAGATTATCCGTACATGGCCTCAGCAATCAGTTTTACGGGAGATGTTTGTTTGAGCTCGTCAATCCTGTTATTTGCCTCTGGTCACTTTTGTAGCGTTGCAGTGAAACATTTGGCACATCCACCGGACATTTTGTCCCGCTGAACCTAAAAGTTGTTTCCATCAAACAAAAAGCTGAAACAAAAAGCTGAAACTCGCTGGCTAGGTGTAGGCAGGGTGAACAGGGCAAGGAGGAGTCCAGACTCCAGAGATTCCCTGGAAACGCTTTTGGACCAACCGCTTGTGGACGCCCGAAGCTGCAAATGCAATGTCACCCGTCCGATCATCCATCGACAGTTACGATCAACTTGGAGAAGCCGATGCAGGAGGCCTCACCAAACTTTCTGCCTGCACGTTCCAACTGCACCGCATCGCAGCCAGTTAATCCGATGTTAAATGACCTCAGATCCTCGGTTCTGACTTGCAGGTACTGTAGATTAACTACGCCAAGCCAGTTTAACAACCCAAAGCTTCGCCTGCCAGTCGGGCCCACGCGCACAGAAACGGACAACCTTCCGTGCCCAGCGCGCTACCCCGGGCCCACAGAAACCACCCACACACAGTCTGGGCTAAACACTCTCGTGTCGTGTCGTCTCGTGCTCTCGCTCTACTCTGCTCACTCGCTCCTCTCGCTATCGGCAGCGAAGCAAGCAGCGCCAGCGGCATCACTTCGCTTGTGAGCAGTGGAGTGAGCTTAGTGAGACTGTACCATGCAGTTGTAGGCTTGTAGCGCGCGTGAGACGAGTAGGTAGGAGCAGCGCCAAGTGCGCGGCCGCGCGGGAACGTCCGTCCATGCAGGCTGTACGAGCGAGCGGCGTCCGTCGGCCGGCAATGTCGCCGCCACCGCCGCCTCCTCCGCCGCTGCTGCTGCGCGACCAGCTGTCCCGCAAGACGGCGGTGCTGGGGCTGCGCCTGTGGGTGCTCGTCGGCCTCGCCGTCGGGTTCGCCTTCCTGCTCCTCCTCGGCCTCATCTCCCTCCACCTCGCGGCGGCGCGCCGGCGGCGGCCGAGGAAGGGCGTCCCGCACGCGCCGGCGGCGCCGATGTCCCCGGCCGCCACCATCCCGCCCGTGTCCAAGGAGATCCAGGAGGTGGCCGTCCACGTCGGCTCCCTCCGCCACTACCTCGAGATGGGCGCCGCCGCGTTCCTTAAGGACGGCGGCGGCGGCGACGGCGAGTCCACCGCGCACGGCTCGCAGCGCGTGCACATCGAGGCCGGCAAGGACCGCCGCATGGTCGTGTACGCCGGCGGCGAGGCCGGCGACGCGGCGGCGGCGGCGGCGGCCGTCGGGCCCGAGGTGTCGCACCTCGGGTGGGGGCACTGGTACACGCTCCGGGAGCTGGAGGAGGCCACCGCCGCGTTCGCCCCCGAGCACGTCGTCGGCGAGGGCGGCTACGGCATCGTGTACCGTGGCGTCTTCGCCGACGGCTTCCACGTCGCCGTCAAGAACCTCATGAACAACAGGTGCGCCACTGCCAAAAAAAAACCTCACCTTTTCTTCACGTTCCGTGCGTTCTTGGCAGAAACAATTTGACCCGTGTGTTGCTCGCCGCAGGGGACAAGCCGAGAGGGAGTTCAAGGTGGAGGTGGAGGCGATCGGGCGCGTCCGCCACAAGAACCTGGTCCGCCTGCTGGGCTACTGCGCCGAGGGAGCTCACCGGTACAGACCCCTTGCTCGCGCATTGATGATACTACCTTCATTTCGTATAATAATCACGTTGCTTCTTATGGTAACTTGTTTGGTGTACGTTCCACCTACGTACCATTTGTTGCTTGTGATCTCAGGATGCTTGTCTACGAGTACGTCGACAATGGCAACCTGGAGCAGTGGCTTCACGGCGAGGTTGGGCCGGTCAGCCCGCTCTCCTGGGACATCCGGATGAACATCGTGCTCGGAACAGCCAAAGGGTGCCTGAATTTCCAATGTTTTTGCTGCGCTCATGTATAATTGAGTTTGGTTATGAATTGATCCGTGTGTTTGGGAAAATTCATCAGGATTACGTACTTGCACGAGGGGCTGGAGCCGAAGGTGGTGCACAGGGACATCAAGTCCAGCAATATACTGCTGGACAGGAGGTGGAACGCCAAGGTCTCCGATTTCGGCCTCGCCAAGCTCCTCGGCTCCGATAGCAACTTTGTCACCACCAGAGTGATGGGCACATTTGGGTGAGTTGGTGGATTTTCAGATACTGAATTATGTGATCCGCTCCGGTGAAGCTTATACGATGCGAATCTTGAAATTCCTCATTCTGTTTTGGCAGTTATGTGGCACCAGAGTACGCTAGCACCGGCATGCTGAATGAGAGGAGCGACGTGTACAGCTTTGGGATCCTCATAATGGAGATCATCTCTGGTCGAAGCCCGGTCGACTATGCCAGACCTCCGGGAGAGGTTAGGACTGCTTGCGGTTTCACGACGTGACGAAATCATTATGTGTGTGTGCTACAAATTTTGCTTACTTCATGTTGCTGTCTTTCAGGTTAACCTTGTAGAATGGCTCAAGAACAAGGTGACCAACAGGGACTATGAAGCAATTCTGGACCCAAAATTGCCGGAGAAGCCGTCGTCCAAGGCGCTGAAGAAGGCTCTGTTGGTGGCACTGAGATGCGTGGATCCCGACTCGCAGAAACGGCCAAAGATGGGACATGTAATCCATATGCTCGAAGTCGACGATTTCCTGTACCGAGAGGTGAGCCCTGTTGCTTCTTTTACGTCGTTATTATCAAGTCAATCATAGTGCTCATTTGCTATCAAAGATCAAGAACATACTACTATATCCATGCTGAAGTCGATCCCAAGTTACATATGGTGAAACCAGCGCCTTTGCCGCTAACCAACCATAAAAAATGGGGTGCCAGTTAACCTTTACAAATGGTTGTCAATATTAAAATGACGATGCCCTCTGCATCTGGGTTTTAAGAAGACATAGGCAGCAGTGGATCATTTTTAAAATAGCACACTGGTGGCTCTGATTACTAGCTCTGGGTCTGACCCAAGACCAAGCGTTAAATACTGTCCTGAAACTTGTCTGAACTACCCGTTGGGATGTTAGTGAATCTGCCATGTTGAAGAAGTATTTAAAGAAAACTTCGAAATTGCAGTGTCGGCATGTTTTATTGGCATACTACTCATTTTCATGAGTTGTATCCCCTGAACTGGTGTAGTAACGTGCTCAGATGCAGAGATGCGTCATGCTGATATAGCTACAGACTCTTTTACGTTGTCTCCACTCTATCTACTGTATGTCACCATGCATTCTGAACAGAAGTTTCAGAGAACTGTCTCGTTTCCCCTGTTTTTTGAGTTCAGCACTTCTGCAATCTGCTAGTGTGCCATTGTTTCTTTCCTCTCTTTTAAGCTCTGTTTTTGTGCGCACTTGCCTGCAGGATCGACGAACTCTTCGGCCGGGCCATGGCAGCCCCCTGGAGAAGGCACGAACGCCCGGGAAGCCGGTGGCAGGGTCATGTGACAGCAGCTGCTACGAGGGCAACACCACCACGGCCAGCACGCCCTCGAGATTAGTTCAAGACATGTAGCTCAGCTCGGAGATGCTGCCTGAAGTGCTGAGCCTGTGACTCTGTTTCGTCGGTGTCGTTCGATGTGGTTCTCTAAAAACCTTGTTGATGCGTTACCTTTTCGTGGAAGCGTGCGCGGTTGACTTCCTAGGTCTGGACAGGCGTTTTGACGTAGCTTTGCCGAGGTGTTTGTATAGTGAACTGTTCAGAGCATATGTTCTATTCACATCCTGATGTTCAAAATGTGTGTGCAACTCTGCATATCATATCCAGTGCCGTTAACCGCATGTTTATTTGAGGAACCAGAAACCACATTTGGGAGTTGGGAAATGGTACGGGGAGAGGCAGGAGAATCATCCATTATGGGTACTATTAGCTATAGATCGGATCATGATGGTTTGGGATTTTCGATTCAGCCACTAGCAAGTTGCCAAGTTGGGCTAGGTAGCCTTCCACATAGGCAACCCATTTCCACGACATCTCGACGAGGACAAGTCTGGCCACGGCTAGTTGACGGTCGAGTGCGCGACTTCCCCGCGACGTCCGACGGCGGCAAGCGCTACGCCACGATCGGCTGAGGAAAAGGCTTCTGACGGGAGACAGGAAACACCTTTCTAGCCTTCGCCGCACTCTAGGCTGATCGAGCGCCCTGTTCTGCGATCCACTCTGTACGACACAGCAGGCAGAGCACTCCCCTCAGTCCCCTGCCACACGGTGACATCTGAAAGTGGCTGGTAGTGCGATCGAGAGATCCCCGTCTATGGGCAATTGGAGCCAGGTTCTCGAACATGATCATATACGAGTAGGGCACTTTACTTCCCTTCTAGTAGTGGTTTACTCGAGTATTAAGCTGTCAACCATTCGCGCCGCTGCTTCTGCTGCTTGTACTCCATCTGACCCAGCTGATTGTGTGAGCTGGTGCTTAATCGATGAAAAAAACCAAAAAAAAAAAAAAGAAAAAAGAAGAAGAACGAAACCAAACGTTTCGCGAAAAGCCGACGACACAGGTCAATGTTGAGTCTGATTTTGCCGCCTTTGGAAAAGTTCGGGCTTTTTGGCATTGCACCGATGCGCACATGGGCTGGGCTGATCCCAACGTGAGATAACCGAATTACCCGGACCAGCAGCCTGGCTTCATGTGCGACATGAATTTGGATGGGCCGGAGTAAAAATATCTAGCCCTTGAATGTGCTTCTGAGATCAAAACATTAAGCGGATATGATCCTCTCATGGTGACAGACGTTTACTTAAAGGTAGACCATTGGCTACAGGGGTGAAAAGGATGGGTAGACTCACTTCGGAAAAAAAAAAAGGATGGGTAGACTCTTGGAAGACAATAGCATATTTGAATCATCAATATGTTCCTTACAACTTGAATTATATGATAATTGCTGTGGTAAACATATCTAAACAATATTTCAAATGTTGTAAAATGCAAATATGAAAAAAGTTGGTAGTTCGGTGTAAATTTCCTACATATATTTACCAATGGAAGAAATAAAACCTTTTAAATATTAAATTATTCATGTGGCTACTTGAACATCTAGCTCACATAAAACTGTTAGCTATACAACGACTAGTGATAGTTTGCAACAACATTGCAGTAAGAGACTCCACTGAACTGAAGATGTGAAGTTGAGTATTTTTGGAGCTGCGATGTGGTGCAACTGGCTAGGCCTTATGCCTCTTATTTATAGTGCAAGGAGTACATACCAACATCTATTAACTTGGGTAGACTTGACTTTACTAGACTTGGGTAAACTTACACACTAAGAGACGAAACTACAAGGAAATCACTATGCATATGTATGAAAACTACTAATAATTATTATGCTAAATCACAAGGATTATATGTCTAACAGAAACAAAGATATGGAATGAGAATATACATTGCAACATCTTTACATAAGATGGAAGTGGAAATAATGCACTCTCCCCTGTCTCTGATATTCTAAAGTCCATGCATTTTATGACAAATCATATACTCTTTTTTATGCCCCCATCTTTAACGCTCCAAAGTCTGTCATATTTTATCGCAAAAGAACTAAAAACATGATAAAAATCAATCTCATGAATTTAGCTAAACATTGGGATAGACCATCTTTGAGGGTTGTTCCGGTAGAACATGGACACCAATCGAAGTTTGCTAGTCAAGTTGCTTGTGAAGTTGTTTGATTAAGTATATTTATTTAATTTTTAGGCCATAAACCAAACAAAAGATCAAGAAGTGCATTTTCTTGGCATATCAAAGCGATGCAGTTTGGACTTCATACCTAGAAAAAAGTAGCATCAGAAATTTCACAACAAATTGATGAGTATAAATATATATTTTTTTTTTGCGATTACACAATACAACTCAGACACTCACAACGCACGCACACTTATTCTTATGAACGCACACACGCAAACCCTACCCCTATGAGCATCTTCGAAGACTGAGCCGACAAATCCTCAAGATTGACGAAGTCACCACTGGCGCCTCGCTGTCGACGGCCATGTAGCCTCCTGTTGAACGCACAACGTCATTAAATCCTCAAAAATCCGCTCCCACAGGGAGTCGAACCCAGGACGTCAAGTGCTACTGACGCTCTTGTAACATATTGATGAGTAGAAATAAAGAGTTGGTGATGCCATGGAGAAGCAAACATAAGAAGCACAAGCACTTTATCCGAACCAAGATTGAGAACGGGAAAAATAACCTCATTCTTAAAAATTTGAACCTTCTAGAGCAACCTTAGGTGAAGTCAAACACCTCGTGTCTAAAATTATGCTCTGGTTTACATGTGTCTTAACTGCAGTTTGTTCATGATCTTGCTTGTTTGATCAATGATATTTAATTGTGAAATGTGTTAGACCTATGCATGGATGTACCATCATGTGAATGTGCTTTGGTGACTTGCTATTTGTGAACTGTGGCATGTTTGTTTGAGATCGATTTCAAAAATTATGGATTAAAATTTACTCATTTGATGTATGTCATATATATGTCTCAATAAGTACGTGTGTAATGTAACAATGGATTATTTGGATGTACCAATTGGAACAAAAAAAAGTTTTGACCTACAAATGAGCCTATTTGGGTTTGCTGATAATTAATGACGAATCATACATGGGCTAAGGACTTGAAAGAACACTAATATTTGGGCATATAATTGTTAATTAGACATGGTGATAGTTTACAATGAACCAAATATAGATCGCAAACGGACTAGGCCTAACAAGAAGTGGGCCAGAAATGACATGTTTTTTGTATGACGATTGACTAACAAAACGTCGACCAGAGGCTCTCCTTTGGGCAGCTGTGGGGTTCTCCAAACTACGAGAGCTGCTCCTCCCTAGGCGTGCTTAGTGTTTCTTTATCTATTTCGAGAGCATGTTTCCGCTTCTCTTCTGTTTATTTTGGATTGTAATGTCTGTTTTGCCCTTCACTCTTGTTTTTGTAACTCTACTTCGTGGTCGGCTCTTTCTAACCACGTTGTAAATAATTTCTCTTCTTCTTAATAAAAAATGTGCTCCGCACGTTCTTAAAAAAAATAGTCGACCATAAATGGGATACGACCAACAAGAAATAGCTCACATAAGGACTTATTTGGACCCGATGACGATTTATGGCGAAATCAAATATGAGCCATCAAGCTCGCTAAACATCAGGCTTACACGGACCGGACAACAATTTATAACGAGAATGGCCAATAATAGTCCTTGTTCAATAGTAAGAATTGTGCTAATGAATGGGTCAAATTGAAAAGATATCACACAACTCATCGCGACATCAGCTGCCACCTTGGATAGTGCATTGTGATGAATTTAGTGATTTGAATCATCATGGATTAGTGGCCATGTTCACGCGTGACCAAACTCTTAACCAAGCAAATGTAGCCTGAATGCTACTCAAAATACGCGACCAAAATTTGAATTTATTGTACCTGGACTGTATTTGGTTGAAGCTGCTTCCAAAATTTCAGGAAGAAAAACACTCCGATATATGCGCATCGCGCTTAAATAACCACATGGGTTGAGAGTCACCTGCAGGCTACAGTGGCTGTTCCACCGGCATATGCAAACATCACATGCCGCTTATAGAGGCGCACCATCTCCCATCGTGGTTGCGTTGCGACGCGCACCCACACCGGTGGACGCCGCGCTCCGAACACCGGTCAAACGACGGACAGACCTCCCCACGCTCGCTCAGCCAGCGATTGCGTGCGGCACTGTTACGTGCACGTCATATAGGTCACGCTCATATCGCACACTCAAAGAGTAGATCTCTAGCAGCAGCTGGCTAGCAATGGAGAGTGCACAGCTACTGGCCCATAGACGGCTTGATATTTCTCTCATCTCAGAACAAAAGCTCAAACTGGTGGGCCGTGTCTATGTGATATGTTTGCATGTCTGTCGGTTCTTCGGATTAATTCGTAATTGTGATACAGTGTTCTAGTCTAATACTGTGCCGCCTGACTAATCAACGCTATGTAACCACCGGTCATTGGCGTACTGATTGGAATCTCGATGGTCTCATGGTCCATGCGTCGATGATTTGATGCATGTGATGCTTGGACGGCAGCGCTACGAACTAATCGCACGCCTGTGCCAGAAATTTGCGGGCTGTCGACGACTAAAAATGCGCATGGGTTTCTATTGGGTTAGCAGTCACCGTCTCGTTCTGAAATCAAAAAAGGAGAGAGCACAGCTTCAGATAACTGAACCGACAGTCCACAATGCCACCAATAGGTTGCTCAAGTGGGAACGGCACTGTCGGGTAGTCCGTTCCTGTACGTAGCACTCACTATCCTTTTCCTCTCGGAAGATTTTGCAGGATTAACACGAATTTCGTGCAGTCAATTCCAAAACGCAAATGATCGAATTGCAATCATATATATGGTCATCCAAGCTCCATCCACTTATTCTCCATGTAACGACTCAACAATCATCGGTGCTTGTTTTCTTCGCGACACATGCCGTTTGTACAGAGAATCTCGCCAGCAGAACCCCCGCGAGACTAACAAGATTGTTTGCATTCCGATCATAGAGAAGGAGCCAAAGAGAGAGCGGTAGATGCATGATACGCTTGTAACGTATCTATCCTCCAGTTGTGAGGTTTGTCAGTACACGACGTGCGTTCCAGCACCACGCGTGGTGCGCGCAAAGCCGACGCAGACGACGAGGCCCATTCCGGTGGCCTGGCTAGTGGCGGCTTGTCGCCATCAAGGACTACGCAACCACCGCGCGCGTCGATCCGGTCGCGGAGCTTTCGAATCGAACGTCCACTGCTTTGCTTACACGGACCATGCAGGTTAAATACCCCGTGCGCGACGTTGTGCCGCAGCGTCTGGCAATACAGACGTCACGGCGGCAATGGCGGACGTCGAAGTTTCTGCACGTCGTCGCGTGGTGTGGCCGTGGCCGGCGGTGGTGTGGTTTGTACTAGTAGTATTGTTACTAAGCGTGCCGGCCGCGTCGGCCGAGACGGCGGCGTACATTGTGCACATGGACAAGTCGGCCATGCCGCGGGCGTTCGCCAGCCACCTGCGCTGGTACGAGTCCACCCTCGCCGCGGCGGCCCCCGGCGCCGACATGTTCTACGTCTACGACCACGCGATGCACGGGTTCGCCGCTCTGCTGCGCGCCGAGGAGCTGGACGCGCTCCGCCGGTCGCGCGGGTTCGTGTCGTGCTACCGCGACGACCCCGCCGCGGTGCGCCGCGACACCACGCACACGCCCGAGTTCCTGGGCGTCAGCGCGGCGGGGGGCCTGTGGGAGGCGGCCGACTACGGCGAGGACGTGATCGTCGGCGTGGTAGACACGGGCATCTGGCCCGAGAGCGCCAGCTTCCGCGACGACGGGCTCCCGCCGGTACCCGCCCGGTGGAAGGGCTTCTGCGAGTCCGGCACGGCGTTCGACGGCGCCGCGGCGTGCAACCGGAAGCTCGTCGGCGCGCGCAAGTTCAACAAGGGCCTGGTCGCCAGCACCAACGTCACCATCGCGCTCAACTCCCCGCGCGACTTTGAAGGCCACGGCACGCACACGTCGTCCACGGCGGCGGGCGCGCCCGTGGCCGGGGCGTCCTTCTTCGGGTACGCGCCCGGCACCGCGCGCGGGATGGCTCCACGGGCCAGGGTGGCCATGTACAAGGCGCTGTGGGAGGAAGGCGCGTACCCGTCCGACATCGTGGCCGCCATCGACCAGGCCATCGCCGACGGCGTCGACGTGCTCTCCCTCTCCCTCGGCCTCACCGGCGTGCCGCTGCACCAGGACCCCGTCGCCATCGGCACGTTCGCGGCGGTGCAGCGCGGGGTGTTCGTGTCGACGTCCGCGGGCAACGAGGGCCCCGACCTCGGCTTCCTCCACAACGGCACGCCGTGGACGCTCACCGTCGCGTCGGGCACGGCGGACCGCGAGTTCTCCGGCGTCGTCACGCTCGGCGGCGACGGCAACGGCGGGGGCTCGACCGTCATCGGCGAGTCGCTGTACCCTGGCGGCCCGACCGCACTCGCCTCTTCCGGGCTCGTCTTCCTCGGCGCGTGCGACAACTCCACCCTGCTCGCCAGGAACCGCGACAAGGTCGTCCTCTGCGACGCCACCGCCGACGCCGACTCGCTGAGCTCCGCCATCTCCACGGTGCAGGACGCCAAGGTGCGCGCGGGCCTCTTCCTGTCCAACGACTCGTTCCGGGAGCTCTCGGAGACGTTCGAGTTCCCCGGCGTCATCCTGAACCCGCAGGACGGGCCCCTGCTGCTGCAGTACATACGGAGCAGCCGCGCGCCCCGGGCCGCCATCAAGTTCAAGACGACCATCCTCGGCACGAAGCCGGCACCGATGGTGGCGACGTACTCGTCGCGCGGCCCGTCGGGGAGCTGCCCGACGGTGCTCAAGCCCGACGTGCTCGCGCCGGGCTCGCTCATCCTCGCCTCCTGGGCGGAGAACGTCAGCGTCGCCACCGTCGGGACGCAGTCTCTATACAGCAAGTTCAACATCATCTCCGGCACGTCCATGGCGTGCCCGCACGCGTCGGGGGTGGCGGCGCTGCTCAGGGCGGTGCGCCCGGAGTGGAGCCCGGCGATGATCCGCTCGGCGATGATGACGACGGCCAGCGCGGCGGACAACACGGGTGCGCCTATCAAGGACATGGGGCAGCGCGACACGCCCGCCACGCCGCTGGCGATGGGCGCCGGCCACATCGACCCGGCCCGCGCCGTGGACCCGGGCCTGGTCTACGACGCCGGGCCGGAGGACTACGTCAGGCTCATGTGCGCCATGAACTTCACCGCGCAGCAGATCAGGACCGTCGCGCAGACGCCGCCGTCCGCCGCCGTGGACTGCGCCGGCGCGTCGCTCGACCTCAACTACCCGTCCTTCATCGCGTTCGCCAACCCGAACGGCGGCGCCGTTGTTGAGAGGACGTTCACCAGGACCGTGACCAACGTGGACGACGCGCCGGCGAGCTACAGCGCCAAGGTGAGCGGATTGAACGGGTTGACGGTGACAGTCGCGCCGGACAGGCTGGTGTTCGGCGCCAAGAACGAGAAGCAGAAGTACACGCTTGTGATCCGGGGGCAGATGAAGAACAAGACCGACGATGTGCTGCATGGGTCGTTGACGTGGGTTGACGACGCCGGCAAGTACACGGTGAGGAGCCCCATCGTTGCGACAACCACGAGTTCAGAGCAGCTACAGGGAACGTAAGTATCGTATAGGCGTACACGTCCATAAATATGATGAAATCAATGTAACCAAAGAAAGCGAGTCAAGCTTGTCAGGAAATTGGTATACCAAATAGTTTTCAGCATTAAAAAGTCAAACCCACGCAAATAAAGCGACTCAAGCTTGTCAGGAAATTGGTATACGAAATTGCAAGGCGACAGATGAGAGATGACAATATGTCTTTGATTTTCGTGACCCCCTTTAAAATGACGGTCTACATGATGATGTCTTGATTTCCATTTATCCAACTATTTATGGTGTTTCTCCCATATGAATACAACTCGAGCACATCAAAATGGATTTGGACAATATTATTTCCTGTAAGCTTGGGACATCTATTCAAGCTAGTGAATGGCACCAATGACAGCAGAGATACTCTGATCAGCAGTAATCCTACAGTCCTACTCGAAGGCATACCATACCACTACTACAGACAATTCAAAACCAACGACAGGAGAGATACTCTGATCAGCAGTAATTTCCTGTAAGCTTGGGACATCTATTCAAGCTAGTGAATGGCACCAATAACAGCAGAGATACTCTGATCAGCAGTAACCCTACAGTCCTACTGGAAGGCATAAGGACCATACCACTACTACATGACAATTCAAAACCAAGAAGCCGGTAAAGATGATCCCACACTACATAAATGAAAAACTATGTATTAATTCTCTGGCCTTTAATCTGATCCAGTAGCCATCAAGAATTCCCCTTCACATACTAGGTCCGCACCGACATAAGCTTTCCCTTCCATCTTTGCAATTCCAAATCTCTTCTGCAACTTGATCAGAGTCATTCTCATAATCAAGGTGTCTCCAGGAACTACAGGCTTCCGGAATCTCACTTTATCGATCCCTGCAAAAAAGAAGTTCTCTCGAGATCCACCTACTTCAGGTTGCAACATCACTATGCCTCCAACCTGGGCCATTGCCTGCAAATCAAGACAAACTTTTTCCTCACAAAAGCAATCTAGAAAGTCTACTTGATGTCAGAAAATAAGTAGATTGAGACATTGAGTAATGCCTTCAGAAGAAATGCAGAGGAGAACAAGCCTACATATGGCAGATTGTATATAAAATATTGAACTTTTTATGCCAGTGCTGTTCCAATGCATCAAGAGGAAGAATTGACCACAGTTTCTAGCTATCGACATCCTACAAGTAGCAACCCCAGTTCCGGTCGATTCTATGGTCACTGTTTAAATATTCAATCAACATAAGCAAGATCGCGATAGTCTTGTGTTACTGAAGTTGCAACATCCTCAAATTTTGCATTTATTATAGACCTGTGGCACAGGTCAAGCTAACAAAAATGAGTTGTACAACGGCAAGAAAAAAATGCTGGATTATAACTATTCAGTATGGAAATAATCATCATTTCATCGATCAATCAGGGAGTTAATCTTTATAGAGTGCACACATTATGACATTTCAAGACTCCAACCGGTATAGTTTACGGTAAAATGTACGATGCTTTTCAAGACTCCAACTGGTATGGTTTACGGGAAAATGTATGATGCTGCGACAGTAATTCAGTTTACATGTCAAGAATGATGAAACACTTGCATCTCAGTAAGCAAGTAAAGGTGGACATAAAAAAGGAAATAAAGAGAACCATATACCTCAACCATAAGAACACCAGGCATTATGGGTCGATCTGGGAAATGCCCTTGGAAGAAGTCATCATTTATCGACACATTCTTGATTGCAACAGCATATTCTCCTGGTTTGTAATCAATCACTCTGTCAACTAAAAGGAAGGGGTACCTAGCACGCACATCAGAAAAGAAGCATTTAACACGCAAAACTTACAGGAAGGGGAGTATGTATCACCCATTTCCAACATGAACGAAAACTCTAGAAGAAAATTAGGTTTCTGATCCACCTCAATGACAATGTCAACCATCGTGAACAAAATAGCAGTTACGACGAAGCCACCAAACTATTAACATTCATTATGTGGTTAACAGAATTCAACAACAATAAGCAATTTAGAAGCCTTGGTATGCACAGGGGCTAGGTTAAATCGAACATTTCAGCATGCACATACACGGCCCTGGAGGCTGATCTTCAGAAGATTAGCCGACAGCACACTTACCCAAGGCCCGAAAACATAACACTTGCTTATGAAGCATATAACTATTTTTATGAATTGTAGAGAGAATATATGTATTCTTCACAATCATGGTGGGGAATCTTTATTTTTATTTCCCCATAAACATGATTCTTTTCACAATCATATAACTTGGTAGACAAGTTATAACTTGGTAGACAAAAAACACACGCTTGTAGAAGTCAGGGGGGTGCCCATCGGCTATTCGAGACATATCCTCTGCCTCCATTGTTGGCGACAGGAATAGTGGCCACCTCTCCAGACAGGCGCGCGCAGTGTGCTCCACTTCTAACAGCAGCTATGAGTCAGCCTACACTTACATTCTTCCTGTTGCTGCTCAGACTAGCATTCAATAAAACTGGTCGGTTGGAGGTTATCGTTGCAGGATTGGGATGGTAGAAATAGTACATGGTAGCGATCAGTGGGGTAAAAACTTATATATTTGCAGCTTTTATATGGCCTTTTTCTTTCTGAAATGTTCTCTGAACTTCTTCGCTATCTGTTTTTTTTCTGATTTCCAGTAAAATTATGGATAATATATTCTGTCCAAATCCAGGTGGAAACATTTTCCACATGATTCAACATTACCAACAAAATCCCCACCATGGTTGTTTACCATGGATTTGTTCCCCTAAACAACAGAGCAAGCCCTAACGTAGGTAGTGTTCAGCTTACTACTTGAAAAGTTGCAGAACCATATCGATCTACATGCAAATCACATGTTCAGAATGCAACATCATCCATTGTTAGCCGAACAAGTCTAAAAGCACGTAGAAGAGGTAAAAGCCATTCATTGCTACTAACAAGTCCTGGAATGCCCTGTATGAAGTTCCTTTCAGCGAAGTGTATCGTCACTCGAGTGAAATGTCGGAATTACAGGCAGTAACTACTCCGGCACAATTTTAATATCTCTTAGCAAACCAACAGTGCCAGATATGCTCAAATACAAATTCTAGGAACAAATGAACAAACAGCACCCACAAGAACTCACCTATGTGGCAGGATATCGCGGATCTGGTTGATGTCTATGGCAGTCGGGAAGGCAGCAAACCCTGGAACGGAGAACACATCAGTATAACGATCCAAACATATCACGCAAAGAAACACTAAAACCAGAATTTCAAGTGAAACGACGAGTACAAAGAGTGAGCCGAAGATAAAGCACCAACTTTTCTCGATGGGCGTCTCGGCCTCGACCTTGTCCCCGGCTGCCGCGCAACGCGCGACGAGCGGCCTGGCGGCGGGGAGCGAGAGAGCATGCGCATGGCGGGATCGGACGGCGAGGCGGACGGGGAGAAGAGGAGTGGGTGACAGGGAGGAAGTGGAGAGGGTGGAGCACGGGGATCTTGCCATGGCTGCTGATTCCATAGGTGGAGGGAAGGATGGAGGATGGGGAAAACTGTTTTGAAGAGGAGCAGGGGAGCGGGGCGATGCGTACGAGGTGGCAACTGGCAAGGGTTTGAGAGCCGAGGGGCTTCGGAATCTCAGCCCATTTTTTATTAGGATTTGCTCCTTGTTAAACTGATCGAGAACTTTTTTCTTTTATGACGAAAAAACATTCTCTCTCACACGCGTGTATATTATGTA
Source organism: Eragrostis nindensis (assembly GCA_012490785.1). Lineage (NCBI taxonomy): Eukaryota > Viridiplantae > Streptophyta > Magnoliopsida > Poales > Poaceae > Eragrostis > Eragrostis nindensis. The sequence goes on along the minus strand of JAAXCT010000568.1, from coordinate 269,233 downwards.
TTTAATATATATAGTCTTACCCTCCTTGACTCATATTAGTGATAAGATTATATTAAAGTATCCTCGGAGTGGTTTACTTGATTTTTAAATTAAATCAGTACTTTTTTTATCATACGATACGATCGTATAGATTGGAAGTATTTTTTACAAAAATTAGTTTATGCTCATCTCAAACTAAAAAAGCAACATCCAAAGCAATACAATTACCTTCTCCATCACGGAGAGAAAACCTGATCTTAGGGTCTTAGCAGTCACTTATTCTCGACGATAACCATTGACAGACCAACTCTATGATGATGGGCATGCAATTGCATATCTCAAAATTTGTCCTGAAAACTGAATATATCAAGTGCATGGGCAACAAATATGTTTGTAATTTTCCATAGCGTTTTCAGGAGGTCAATATTCTGGTGTTGATGTCTTATTTTCAATTGTAAATTGTAAAACTTGGTAAAAGCTCCGTAGACTTTAACACCATCACATTTCTTCTCTATTTACTTCCCATACCCACTATTAAAATCACTAACCACCCCCCTCCCCACCCCCCTCACACACACGCGAGCTCGCGCGCTAGAGACATATGGATGATTATAATGACATTTTTATTGGACAAATTTGAGTGATAGAATGATAGTTTGTGAGATGGCGTAACTTTTAGTATAAATAATAAATTTGTCAGTGTTTCGTAAGAGATATTTAATGAAAGTTGGGGGGCCAAATGCCCCTTTACATACCTAAGCTTTGGTTCCTGTATTTTTTATAGTATTGTACGATAACATTAAACAACCTTGTTGTTATTCATCCCTAGGCATCTACCCCAAAAGAAAAAGATGGTTTTGAATACGTATTTTTTACTGTATTTTGCATTATTATGTAAAGAGACATATCAATTTCATTCTATTGTTTTTTTTCTTTTCTTCAAGAAGAGCTACTTTTTAAGCAATCGTAAAATATGCAGTTTGGCTAGCCCTCCCTTCCTCACTTTAAGATTAAAATTTATCCTACAAAATCTCTCTGTCTCTCTCGATATATATATCTCTACCACTCCCTCCTGATGTCTTATGTTGTCTCTATTTTCTAAACCTTTCGTAATTGGTATGTCCAGTTGGGATTGGAATGCTGGGAGTATTGTGCAGCGAAAGCTGTACGTGCGCGGGTAGGAGTCAACTTCCGCACGACATTGCTTGACGGAGTGATGTGATAACCATTTTTTGTAAGGATTGAGCTGGATGGTAGAATTTTCTTTGTTTTATATGTGTAAAAGGTTGATTTGTATTTGCTCACCTTGATGCTAAATATGTGAAAGGCTAGATGTACCTTTATTGTAAAGAGGCTAACACCTTATTTCACTTTGAAATAAAAGCTTCTTTTATCTTAAAAAATAAGCTGGACGGGACCATCTCAACACGGACTGCCAACGTGGGCCTTCCTTTTCGGCCTAATTAGAGCCAACGTAAAAATGGGGCTACCAGCGTCGCAAGCTGGAGCCAGAAGAACAACACGGCCCACTCCATGATCCCTACGCGAGAACCCATTGCTTCGCAAGACTAGCATGAAGCGTTCCTCAAAAAAAAAAAAAAAAAAAAGACTAGCATGAAGCATCTCGAACTCTTGTGAATTCGTGATCCCCCATCCCAGCTCTCGCGAGAATTCCTCCCCTTTCCACCTCTCGGCCCTCGCGAGAATTCCTCCCCTTTTCCACCTCTCCCGAGAGCCGATCCGCCCCCAAATCAGATCAAACCCTACAAACCCCTCTCCGCCTCGAAGCAAACCGGAGTATAAAAGACAATCGAACCGAGATCCTGCGACTGCGAGGTCAAGCAAGCTAAACCATTGAAACCGTTCGCTGAGAGGGACTGCAAGAAGGATCGGGCGGGCGAGATGTTCTTCTTCTTCGTGGGCAGCGTGGAGCAGGGCGCCGGGCGGGTGCTCAACGAGGCGGCGGCCAGGTGCCTGCGGTGCGGCGGCGCGGCGGACCTGGTGGAGACGGAGAAGGTGCTCAAGCTCTTCTTCGTCCCCGTCCGGCGGTGGCCCGGGAAGGACCCCGCCTACCTCTGCCGCGAGTGCGGCCTCCTCACGCCGGGGACCCTCGGCTCCGAGCCGGGCCCGCCGCCGCTCCTGTCCCGGTACGGGCTGTGCGGCGCGTGCAGCCACGCGGTGGACCCGCAGTTCACGTTCTGCCCCTTCTGCGGCTCCGCGCTCTGAAGAAGGAATGAGTGGCCAGACGGTGGCGATTGGGAGAGCAGAGCTTGCAGAGGTGACTGACGCGAGCACTTCGGATCCTCTGCAGTCGACTTCCCTCTGCCATCTCACTGACGTGTGGGCCACACGCGGGCCCGGGCGTGGCGGGGCCCCCGCGTCAGTGACCACTGCATAGGGCAGTGACTGCAGAGGCACTGCTCTCGACGCGAGTACTTGCTGTTTGTGTTTATGAATATAGTTTGTCCTAAGAAAGTGAAAACTATGTACTCCCTCCGTTTTTATTTATATGACGCAGTTGACTTTTTTCATTACTTTAACCATTCGTCTTATCTATAAATATTTATGCAAATAGCTAAATATATAGGTTAATCTTATAGTGCTTTTGATGATAGATCTAATGATATTGATTCCACATTAAGTAACTAATTACATAATTATATATTGTTAGTCAAAGTTTAACGAAAAAGTCAACTGCGTCATATAAATAAAAACGGAGGGAGTATATGTCAAACTCATTTTGTTCCAGACGAAATAATGGAAAAATCACCATCATGATGTACTAGCAGTACTCCTACTTTACATCATCACGACAAATAATTTTTACTGGCTTTGTGTTGCGCATCTTGTGTGACATGGCGTCCGTGTTCCATCCATCATTTTCTTGCTTGACGCTGAGGGCGAGAGCGCTGTGGGTTTATCTGATTTTATTCGGTTGGTTGTGTACGTAATATTCTTAGACTCTACTCCTTCCGTTTCTGATTTGCTGTCGTTCGGACAGGGCTAGCTAAGTGGTTCATTTCTGTGGTCTGAAACGACAACAAATATCGTTTCAATTCACGCGATGGCACCTACGAGAAATATAGAGCATGATTCTACAGAATAAGAGCCCGGACATGGATAGAGATTAAGAGCCTGGATGTATTCATTAGTCCTCGAATGACGACCATGAACCACAATGTGTGTAGTGCATAAAGCTACAAACCTATCATTCTTTCACACACATATACGCAAAGCAGATAATAACACCCGCTTGTATCGCATATGCATTATTTACCACCCAAAGTGCGTTGCGCTATTACTGGAGCCTGATGCCTCTAATGAGGCTTTTGTATTGAGGAAAAGGATTATGGAAGAGATGCCATTTACATTGGTGTTTCCTTCAATTATTCGCACTCTTACTAAAAGTGTGGGTGCAAACATTTCAAATCTCTATAATTGATATTGGTTGCATAATTCTTCACATGTACCAATGAGGGACCTTCCATTATTTCAGCGATGCAATCATTTTGGTAGTAGTAGCATATGGACACTTTTTAAAAACAAAGAAATTGGTTGTAACATTCAATCATTTATGCAGCTCTGAAGGTCCATGCAAGAGATACTTCCATCCTTCGAAGAAAGATGATCGTGAATCTAAGTGTAAAACACAATATGCGCAAGTAAAGGTAACTTTTTCAAATTTACTTATTGGTGGTGCAAATTTGTCATTTTTCCTGTTTGAATTGGCGTGGCATATTTTTACATGTATGTAGGGAATTTGTGCATGCGCCAAGGGGCCGAAACTAGCCCACGACCAAGAACCATTGCGCCGTGCGGAACTAGTGGAAGAGGACAACTGCATCAGGCTCCTTCCGGACAAGATCACTACAAGAAATCTAATGGTTTGTGACAAATTAGGTGTGATATTCTTGAGTAACGTCACAAACGCGCAAAATCAATGATGATTATTTCTTGGCAAACTCACCGGCCACCAGAAATGAGCCAACAATTTTAGGCCCAAATCCTTGTCGAAGTATTTGAAACCCAAACACTTATCTCAACCTCCTCAGCCGCCGCCGCCCCTCAGCCCTCATCCTCCTCTCTTTCTTCTATCATCCCTAGGTGCGCCGCCCCCGCCTTAACCTCTCCATCAAGCTCGCCGTGAACCCCGATCATCATCTAATCTACGGCGCCCCAGCCTTCCGCTACCCAACGCGCTCTCACGATCCAGACCCATTTGCCTGCGCCCTCACCTTGATCTCCTGCTATGGCATCATGCACGCCGCTCTTCTTTGGCAGATGAAGCTTTCTTGCTTGCCGAAGCGGACATCATTTCCCTCCTCCCAAGCATGGATATCATCGGCACCCCAACCCTTGCTCGTGATGGTGTTGCCTCTGGCCATCTGTTTTGCTCAATCTTGACTGCAGTGGCGGCGGTCTCCATGAAGAAAAACAAGTACAAGCTGACATGTTCTCTAGGATTCTCAACGCACATGTGGGACCCACCCACCACTTCTTTGTCCCCGTGCTCCACCTCTAGCGCCGCAAAAATGACAAATCTGCATCCAATGAGTAAATTTGGAAAGGTACCTTAACAACTGCAAATATAAACTACTACAACTGTGTTTCAAATGTGGATAGCTTGAGCCATCCAATTGTTCAAATGCAAAGGTATGGAACACAGGTGTGGTAGTTTATATTTGCCGACCAGGATACTAAACTCACTGTTATTAATTCTTTTTTCCATTTGAAGACAATTATTTCTCTCCCTTTTTGTACCCCTCGTTTCAGAATGTAATACACTTTGACTTACACAATGATCCTGGTGACATCAAACACTTTGTTGTCAATCTATGTAACTCTTCATTGTTTGTAGTTGTAAGCTTCATGACCATTGGAGTTCGGAAACCCCAAAGGTATGAATGTTTTGGTGATTGGGTGACCATATTGATGTGACTAACATTTCCATGTAGGATATTCAAATGGTCATGTCAATGGGAGCGTCGTCTCACAACTCTATCTTATTGACGACTTGGTGATTGGTTGCCTCAACATTTCGGATCGAGAACTTGATGGAGTCAAGGTTGAAGATGGATCAAGGCTAAGGACATGATAGACCAAGCAAGTGTTGGCTTGGTGTAGATGTTAGTTTGAGTCCATAGGAAAAACCGGACTATCAAGAGGGATCGAATTGGTTCTCTTAGAGCACACTAGGTTAGAGATCAAATGGATGCATTGTGAGTCTTTTGAGGGCTAGGGTGGCTGAAGAGAAGAAGAGGAACCAAGAATGGAGAAGTTGGAAGCAAGGATCAAGAAGTGGATCAAGTTTTCAGCTTATGCCGAAGAGATCGGACAGTACGGTCCTAGGGACCGTATGGTACGGTCTTCATTGAAGATCCAGACAGAGAAGTGAAGTCTCGGGATGCTGAGAAAATGAAGACCGGACAATGGACCGTATGGTACGGTCAAGGGGACCGGACAGTACGGTCATCAGAGGATTTCCAGACAGAGAAGTTGAAGTTTCTGGAATTGAAGAGAATGAAGACCGGACAATCGACCGGACGGTACGGTCCTAGGGACCGGACAGTACGGTCTTCATTGGAGATGAAGAAGAAGATGGAGATGCGCCTGGAAATAGAGACCGGACAGTACGGTCTGATAGAGACCGGACAGTACGGTCCTTTGTACGGTCTCTAGTTTCGCAGGGCACTTTTAGGCAACGGCTAGTTTTGGGTTGGTAGCCTATAAATAGTTGGTTGCCCGCCCCTTGAGGGGTCTCTTGGCCATTGTTGGAGTGCAGGAAACTCAGAGGAAGCCAAGAGCAAGGGAGAGAAGCACTTGTGAAGGATTTGGAGTGATCCTAGTGCTTGAGAGAGTAGCAATTGCATCCACTTGATCTCTAGGCTAGTGTGAGCTTGAGAGAGTCACTTCGGTTTGTTACTCTTGGTCTATGGCGAGGCCTAGACCGGTTAGGCGTCGGTGTTGAGCTGTCCGAGGAGGGTGTGGAAGCCAACACAAGTTTGTACACGGTCTTGGAGCTTCCCGTGCGAAAGAAGCATCACTAGTGGAGCGCCCTTTGGCACGCATCACGTGCGGAGCCTTACCTCCGGAAGAGTACCCGGGATCGAGCCCGGCGGGACGTGCCCGCGACTTCACTCGGAGGGTTGTTGGCGTTTCTTACGCAAAAAGATTAAATTCAATTTCCGCAAGCGCACGGAACACCATTGTAGCATTTCACCCGGGAGTATTCCAAGGTTGTCGTATTTATATTTTTCCACAGGGAAGCAGGGCTAAGAATATCATGAATTAACAAAGAAACATCTATTATTTATAACTTGCAAACTAGACCAAAGCAGGGGTACAGATGTTTGATATGGGTGGCACACAGGAGAACATCCATTGATGTAGATAACAAGGAATTAGCATTTAGTTTGGGAGGACAACGAGAAGAAGGTATCAGTCAGCTTAGGGGTTAGCATTTAGTTTCACGATAGTCTACCATTATTTACTTAAGCTTTCATTACAGATACATTCAAGTGCATCAGGGGCACGGCCGCCGCCAAGACACGCAACCCGAGAACTAGGTTCAACGTATCCGGTCAACGGACCGCGTCTAGGCCCCTACACACTCAACCCGAACGTGGTGGACTACAGAGACCGGTGTAGCTGTCACCTACACTCGCGGCTACCACATCATCCCGTGGGGTTGAGGGCAAAACACGCTAGAACAATTCCAAGCACCTTGCTTACAACTATCCTAGTAACTTACTCTTGGCCAAAGAGCAAGCCACCCATGAACAATAAATCCAAATAAATTGTGCGGGACACGTGACAATAAGGCAATTATGTCCCTACTGCCAGTCCTCAAGCAAACAACTCATTCGTATCTACCATACACAGACGTGGATCCAACACAAGAATTTCTCTATAATAATTACTTAAATAAATAAATATAAACTAAAAGGAAAACTAAATTTAATAAATAAGAAAATAAATAAATAAGAGAATAATTATATTAAAGAAAGTATAAAAGAAAAGATACACGAGAACTCTACCCAAACTCCGAAGAGAACTCCGGAGCTCCGAGCGAAGCTCTCACTTCTACTCTAACTCCCATGACTAAAATACTAATCCTATTCTAAACTACACAAGTGGAGTGATCTTCCATGAGAAAGAGCGTGACCCTACTTGGGGTCTTCTCTTCTCAAGTGTGAGGTGCAGGTTGGAGTGAGGGGAGGGGTCCTCTATTTATAGTGGAGTTGCCTTGGGAGAGTGGAGAAGGTCTTGGAGCATTTCGTGGAATATTCCTTCTTGCCGACGTCCCCTTGGCTTGGTCGGTGCGTCAAGTGGCTTGTGACCGCCTCTGGAACCGACTGGAGGAAGATTGAGGCGGTTGGAGTTTGGCTCGGGCCGGCCGGCCAGGTGTTTGGGCCGGCCGGCCAACTTTTTCCTGGATTTTCTGCAATCTTCCGCGAGGCATAACTCCTGCTCCCGAACTCCGAATTGGGTGATCCAAAAGCCCATTTCGACTATCTTGACGAGGCCTTTGACATAGAGGGATCAAATTTCTCATTTGAATAATTATTTCTTGATGTCCAAGTCATTCCTTATTTCTTGCGTCGAATGTCGTCGAGATGTCGGAGCATAGTCTTGCTTTAACATGTGCGTTTGGATATTTGCTATTTCTCCATGATTATAAGCACAATTACACCAATATTCCTATGTACCTTGCAAAACCAGATCTCATCCAAAACTTGTGGAACTTTATTAGTTTAATGCAAGAAAAATTGGTGTATTCGCCGATAAGTTGACGGTCATTTTATGATTTAACGACCGTCAACACCTCCCCAAGCTTAAACTTTGCTCGCCCCGAGCAAAATCAAAACTTAAGTATCGGCGGATCAGTAGTTGCTACAATGTTAGTGCCCTGCAGGTATCAACTAGGCAACAACATACTCCAGGATAACAAAGTAATCTATAAACCAGCACAATCTATTTACAAGGTACTGCATATACTTAGTGGGGCTTATAGGTTACTTTGTCATATGACATTGAAAAGCAGAACGGTCATCTTAGGTTTTTATCAAACAATTCCTGCAAGTAACAAATCCAGAGCTTTTGTTTGCTACATAAGAAATAAATACTTCTTTAAGCTTGCACTTCCCTTTTTGTCTCTCTTTTGATGAGGCTATTCCCTACAGGATGTCACTCAAGACCTATTGCTACACAAGAGGGATGTTCTGGTGGAGCTTGGTCGGATATGCATATCTTTCATACATATTTTGTCGGGTTAAAAGATGATCTAGAGAAACTTAGCAACTCCTCAAAGTCAGTCATATGGAAAGAATGATAGCCAGCGGGGAAGAGAAATCACTCATGAAAATCTCAGTCTTCGTTGCTCAAGAAAAATTTTGATAGTGGCCATCAGCCTCTTAAAAAAATCTTTGCTGCACATTATGGGAGGTTTTTTTTTCTTCTTTTTTTTTTAACTCCCATAGTGCAGAAGGCTTTTTTTTTTTGATGGCCTAGACAATATTTTTTGGAATTTTTCTTGAGCATTTGAATGAAGACAAGGAATCTTGTGAATGAGTGGTAACGAATTTCTCAAATTCCCATATGAAAGATAAATGACTGACATGAGGAGTGCAATGTTCCTAAAGATCAAAATTTAACCAAACTCAACATATAAAAGATTGCTATGAGTGGAGCTATTTCCGAATTTGTCATGATATGGCTCTGGTAGGTAAATAAGTCCTCACAAGGGAAGCGCAAAACATAAAGGGTTTTTGTTGCAGCAATTTAGAAATTAAAAACATCTCTGGAATGTCACTGCAGGAAATTGCAAACTTAACCCAGAATAACCATATCATACGAATCAATGCCTAGACTTGGTGAACCAGGTGCTACCCACATAAATATAGCAATACTAGTAATATGATCATGTCGATTTACATCATACTTAAATTAAATAAGGAGTAGAGATTGCATAGAAGACACACACAAGGAACTAACAGAGCAACCATTCATCATCTCCTTTAAAGTTTGGTAAACACCAAGTTCTAGCATTTTATTCGGAAAAAGGGAGTATTTTATTGATCGATAGGGATACTTACCTGGGGGTCCTCACCAAGCTTGAGTCTTTGCAAGACTTAAGCTTGAATAGTCCGCTTCCTCCATTCTTCTTGTGTCTGCAAAAAGAATGAGGGTGATACAGGTGTCTAGCCCCTATTGGGCTTTGCCGAGAACCTCTCTTTTTTTTTTAATTTTAAGAAAGGGCACAATTCAAGAAGAGTATAATATCGTATGGAAGTACTCACCTGGCGGTCCCTCCCCAAGCTTAGCTCTTGCAACCATGTGCAAAGCTAAGCGGTTAAATCTTTATTTGAAGGTACTAGGTCCGCCTGGTTGGTTTCTCCTTCTTGAATTATGTGCCTTTCTTGTTGCCTGATGTACTTGGTTTTCTCTCAAAAGGATCCCTGCAGTGGTTAGTACAAACCTATTCGTCTACAATCGACACATCTCTATAGCTCCATTAATCAACCTAGACACCACGTCTAATTCGATCAATTATGTGAGGAGAGCAGAGGATATCATACTCTTCTTCTGTTATGAAAGCATCATAGAGACGTGTATTTTTTCTGTTGGTTGAACGGCCACTGGGCATAATCTCAATGGAGAACAGAGGCACAGAAGTGATCTTCACCCAACCAACAGAAAGAGACGCAGGCGAATGATTTATGACTAACAATTTAACCACAACCCACATCATCAAAAGAAATTCGAGAGCACGGGTATGGTCAAAAAGATTTGCAGCTTATTTTCACCAGAGAGCAAGTCAATGTACTTTTGCATTCACAAAGCACAGAACGATTCAGGCAGCATTTTTATTAAATTTTTTTATTATTTTATTATTTTTTTATGAAAGGAGAGGATATATGACAAGAAAAAACAAGGAATAATTGCATATGCGTACCTGGCGGTACCTCCCCAAGCTTAGCCTTTGCAATCGTATGCAAGGCTAAGCTATAGATTTCTTCATTGAACATCTTGGTTCCGCCACATATGGTTCCTTCTTCCTGTCATACAAATCCAACCTTTCTTGCAAAATCCCTGGCCTATGATTGGGCACTCGGGTTCTTCTCTTTGTTTTTTTTATAAATATTTTTTTTTCAAAGCCCGAGACCTATGATTGGGCACTCGGTTTTTTTTTTAAAAGTCCGAGGCCTATGATTGGGCACTCGGGTTTTTTTTTTAAATGCAGCAGGTGGGATGGAGGGAAATTAAATATGCAGATGGATTGGAAAGAAAACAATGCAGATGCGATGGTGATATGCTCAAACAAATGCAGGTGGATGCTTAGTCTAGCAGCAAATTAATCATAATAGATAATCGATGTCAATCAAAGATATCTTAAACCATTGCTTCCCCGGCAACGGCGCCAGAAATGCTTGTTGGCGTTTCTTACGCAAAAAGATTAAATTCAATTTCCGCAAGCGCACGGAACACCATTGTAGCATTTCACCCGGGAGTATTCCAAGGTTATCGTATTTATATTTTTCCACAGGGAAGCAGGGCTAAGAATATCATGAATTAACAAAGAAACATCTATTATTTATAACTTGCAAACTAGACCAAAGCAGGGGTACAGATGTTTGATATGGGTGGCACACAGGAGAACATCCATTGATGTAGATAACAAGGAATTAGCATTTAGTTTGGGAGGACAACGAGAAGAAGGTATCAGTCAGCTTAGGGGTTAGCATTTAGTTTCACGATAGTCTACCATTATTTACTTAAGCTTTCATTACAGATACATTCAAGTGCATCAGGGGCACGGCCGCCGCCAAGACACGCAACCCGAGAACTAGGTTCAACGTATCCGGTCAACGGACCGCGTCTAGGCCCCTACACACTCAACCCGAACGTGGTGGACTACAGAGACCGGTGTAGCTGTCACCTACACTCGCGGCTACCACATCATCCCGTGGGGTTGAGGGCAAAACACGCTAGAACAATTCCAAGCACCTTGCTTACAACTATCCTAGTAACTTACTCTTGGCCAAAGAGCAAGCCACCCATGAACAATAAATCCAAATAAATTGTGCGGGACACGTGACAATAAGGCAATTATGTCCCTACTGCCAGTCCTCAAGCAAACAACTCATTCGTATCTACCATACACAGACGTGGATCCAACACAAGAATTTCTCTATAATAATTACTTAAATAAATAAATATAAACTAAAAGGAAAACTAAATTTAATAAATAAGAAAATAAATAAATAAGAGAATAATTATATTAAAGAAAGTATAAAAGAAAAGATACACGAGAACTTTACCCAAACTCCGAAGAGAACTCCGGAGCTCCGAGCGAAGCTCTCACTTCTACTCTAACTCCCATGACTAAAATACTAATCCTATTCTAAACTACACAAGTGGAGTGATCTTCCATAAGAAAGAGCGTGACCCTACTTGGGGTCTTCTCTTCTCAAGTGTGAGGTGCAGGTTGGAGTGAGGGGAGGGGTCCTCTATTTATAGTGGAGTTGCCTTGGGAGAGTGGAGAAGGTCTTGGAGCATTTCGTGGAATATTCCTTCTTGCCGACGTCCCCTTGGCTTGGCCGGTGCGTCAAGTGGCTTGTGACCGCCTCTGGAACCGACTGGAGGAAGATTGAGGCGGTTGGAGTTTGGCTCGGGCCGGCCGGCCAGGTGTTTGGGCCGGCCGGCCAACTTTTTCCTGGATTTTCTGCAATCTTCCGCGAGGCATAACTCCTGCTTCCGAACTCCGAATTGGGTGATCCAAAAGCCCATTTCGACTATCTTGACGAGGCCTTTGACATGGAGGGATCAAATTTCTCATTTGAATAATTATTTCTTGATGTCCAAGTCATTCCTTATTTCTTGCGTCGAATGTCGTCGAGATGTCGGAGCATAGTCTTGCTTTAACATGTGCGTTTGGATATTTGCTATTTCTCCATGATTATAAGCACAATTACACCAATATTCCTATGTACCTTGCAAAACCAGATCTCATCCAAAACTTGTGGAACTTTATTAGTTTAATGCAAGAAAAATTGGTGTATTCGCCGATAAGTTGACGGTCATTTTATGATTTAACGACCGTCAACAAGGGTGAAGTGTGGTCTAGGAGGGATCGCCTTCGAGCGGAGGGACGGGGTCGAGACTCCGGCGGGAGTGACCCAACGTGGAGTAGGGGAAGGCGCCATCCTTCCGAGACCACGGGAAAAATCATGAGCATTCCTATCCTTATCTCCTTTACTTACTAGCATTTACGCTTCCGCATTTATTTCATGTGCTTGGTAGAATTGCTTGCTAGGGTGTTGCTTGTTGCATAGACTAGATTGTGTGCGCGCATCGCTTGCTTTTGTTATCACCATATCTAGTCTTGCTAGCTTCACGCCTAAAGTACGTTTGGGAGAAATTGTTGACACACCGATTCAGCCACCCCCCCCCCCCCTCTCGGTGCCCTTGATCCTTTCAGTAGTGTAGTGCTCGAGCTCATAAACACAAAGACACAATGTGTGTAGCGCACGAGCTCATAAACACAACGACACAAGATATATACATATCTGATGTTGGGAACACAAAGCTACAAACCCATCGTTCTTTCACACACATATACATAAAGCTCATAATAAAGACACATCTGATAACACACGCTTGTATTGCGCTACTACTGCAGCCTGACGATTGGAGAAAAGGACTATGGATGGGATGCCATTTACATGCCCTATACATGGGTGTTTCAAAATTCAAATGTAAAAGAATGGAGGATAAAACTGAAAAAGATCTTAAGCTTGCAATGCGTGTAGACGCTCTGCAACCGCATATCATATAGAATTTTTGCCGATGTTCAGTGTACTGTACAAATTGATTTCTTGGCTTTTTTCACTTTATTGATTTAGTTGGCCATGTTCTGATGCCATTCTCATGTTGTATGGCTGCAATGTGTGTGGTCCACAAGCTCATCAACACACAGACAAAAAGATAGATAGCTGATGTACGGTACACAGAGCTACAAACCCCATCATTCTCTCATACACAAATGCACAAAGTAGTTGAATAGCCTTTTTCCCTACTATAGTGTGCTACAAATAAAAACTAAAAATTAATAGTGTCCACGAGACAAAATCATTATTGATGGTGTGTAATACAAACAAAATCACTCATTTTGAATGTCTTGTAGACAAAGAGTCATATTTCTTTCCCATCATTTTCCTTCAATTATTCGCACTCTTACTAAGAGTGGGGGGTGCAAACATTTCAATCTCTATATAATTGATATTGGTTGCATAACTCTTCGCATGTAACAATGAGAAGATACTTCCATTATTTCAGTGATGCAATCCTTTGGTAGTGGTAGCATATGGACAATTTATTAAAATGAAAAATTTAGTTGTTACTTGCAATTATTTATGCAGCTTGAAGGTCCATGCAAGAGATCCTTCATCCCTTGAAGAAAGATGGTCATGAATGTAAGTGTAAAGCACATGGCTAACTTGGGCACAAGTAAAGGTACCCTTGATGGGTATTCAGGATATCATCAAATTCCCATCCACCCCGATGATCAAAGTAAGACTACTTTCACATGCCCGTATGGAACTTATGCTTATCGTCGCATGTCTTTTGGTTTGTGCAATGCACCTGCCTCGTTCTAACGTTGCATGATGTCTATTTTCTCTGATATGATCGAAGAAATTATGGAAGTTTTTATGGATGATTTATCTGTTTATGGCAAAACCTTCGATCATTGCTTAGAAAATTTACACAAGGTCTTACAAAGATGCCAAGAGAAGGACCTGGTGCTTAATTGGGAAAAGTGCCATTTCATGGTCCGAGAGGGCATAGTTCTTGGACACCTTGTATGCGATGTATATATTGTTGTGAGAACTGATGGAAGAGGAATGAAGAGGATCATATGAGGCTTTTGGTGGCAGCCTGATGCAAAGTAGTACTTTTTTGTTAGAACAAATTATGAAAAAGAACTTGTACAAAACAAAGGATATATTATAATTGGAAATGTAAAACACTGTAAAGAATTTAATCGCAGGTAAGAAGAAGTGGAAGATGGTAATCTATATATACTATATAGAGGCAACCCACTATCAGTCATTGCTTGCTATAAAGCTGCTCTCACGTTGCGCCACATCAGCTTAAAAGTTTTGTCTGTCAGATTTTCTCCTACTGCACCTATCATGACCTTCCATGCTAGTACTGATGATAAACACCACCATCAGCAATCACTTCTATGGTTAATTGTAATCAATAAATTCTATTTTATTGTGTTAGTCCAGCCGTCACAATAGGAAATTAAGCTGTCTACTAAATTGTCCGGACATCCACAAATTGATCACTTGCATGCTGAAACTGCCGCCACTAATGGGAAAAATCAATACAATGATGTTTCTAATTCCTCTCCCATTCATATCTTCCAACTATTCTCGAGTCTGCCCTTAAACTGCAATGAGGTTAGCATATTCTATGACCAGCACCCATGCAAGAGAACACAGTGAGGCTCGGCTTGCTACAACCGACAATGTGGAATACAAGCAAGCGGCGATCAGTCTCAATAGTTCTCTGAATCATCCATGGCACATGATGTACGATCTATTCATCACAAAACTCTCTCTCTCTCTCTCTCTCACACACACACACACACACACACAAAATTACATACAGATCTTCCTCTGATGCACAGTTTCAATAGGGACAATTGCACATAAAGGAGCACGGTATGTGCACTGCTCTTTTTTTAGTCATATGTACTGCTCATTTAGTTGTATGAATCATTTTTTCTCTGTTCAATCAATTATACCAAGGAGACAGGGATCAAGATATAGAGACCCCTTATTGCTAACGGATCGAGAAGTAGTGGAGTGCAGGAAGGAAGAGGAGGACTTAATTTGACGGCCATGCGCGCCGGAGGAGGTGATCCCGCTGTCGCCCCTACGCTCTGCCGGAGGACGAGGTCAACGGTTGCATCTCTACTTTTGCTGTCTATGCTTATTGCTATATCTATCTGTTTTTACGAAGATAACTCTTTTCTTTTTGCAATATATATATCGCAACCATCTCAAGCCGTCTTACTGTCTATACTTGTTGCGACATCTTCTAGCAATATCCAACCATCCGTTGCCGCCGCGACAGTTTATAGTAACTGCAACAGCTAACGCTTTTTTTCTCAATTCATATAATAGTACCAATAAAGATGAATGCTTCCAATTCCTCTTCCAAATAACAGTGGCGAAGGTCAGGCGGGCGGGGAGGGTAGAAATATCATTCGGTGAGAAAAACATCGAAAGGCCGAGTACAAATTGAATCTTACGTAAGGTAAGGATTTAGAGGTGGGGTCGTCCCTAATCAATGGTTAGGGCGGTGAGAGGAGATTTAGATCAAAGGTAGATTAAGGGTGGGTAGATTGATTTTGTGGGTGACACATAATTTGAGAGGCCTTGGATCTTTATAGTATAGAAGAAGATAGAGCTATAAGTTGTCATGGAGCACCAACCAGCTGAAAGGGATGAGATATTTGTCTAGCCTTGGATGGGTGTTTTAGTTAATGTGTCTACAGAATGGAAGAATGGACGCCAAGTTGGAAACAGCGGAAATTGTCTGAAGGAGAAACTATCAAACTTTTGCCCACATAAGGTTATTCCTTTGTGGAACTATACAGGTCACACATGAAATGCGATTGTGGAACTTGCAAAGAGAGAAGTGGCTTTAAATGTGGGGTACACAAAGCTATAACTCTACAAAGCTACAAACTCCATCATTTGTATAACCCGTATGTATATAAATATGGGGTACACAAAGCTACAAACCCCATCATTTTTTCTCTCGCACATATACGCAAAGTTCATAACAAACCCTATCATCCCCCGCACACATGTGATGCATTGAGTCTGCGAAGATGCATGAGTATCACGTACATCCAAAGGAACCAAAGGTAGATGGATGCATTGAGTCTGGGAAGATGCATGAGTATCAAGTACATGCATGAGTCGCGACGAAATTGATTACTGGCTTTGTGTTGCGTATCTTGTGTGACACGGCGTCCATGATCCATCCATCATTTTCTTGCTTGACCCTGAGGGCGAGAGCGCTGTGGGTTTATCTGATTTCATTCGGTTTGTTGTGTACGCAATATTCTTAGACTCCACTCCTTTCGTTTCTGATTTGATGTCGTTCAGAAATCAATGACGATTATTTCTTGGCAAACTCACCAGCCACCAGAAATGAACGGGCTAACCATTTTAGGCCTAAATCCTTGTCAAAGTATGTGAAATCCAAACACTCATCTCAACCTCCCCAGCCGCTCCTCAGCCCTCGTCCTCCTCTGTTTCTTCTAGCCACCCTAGGTGCGCGCCGCGTGCGCCGCCCCCGCCTTAACCTCTCCATCAAGCTCGCCGTGAACCCCGATCATCATCTAATCTACGGCGCCCCGGCCTTCCGCTACCCAATGCGCTCTCACAATCCAGACCCATTTGCCTGCGCCCTCACCTTGATCTCCTGCTATGGCATCATGCACGCCGCTCTTCTTCGGCAGGTGAAGCTTTCTTGCTTGCCGGGGCGGACATCATTTCCCTCCTCCCAAGCATGGATATCGCCGGCACCCCAACCCTTGCTGCGTGATGGCGTTGCCTCTGGCCTTCTGGTTTGCTCAATCTTGACTGCAGTGGCGACGGTCTCCACGAAGAAAAACAAGTACAAGTTGATATGCTCCCTGGGATTCTCGACGCACATGTGGGACCCACCCGCCACTTCTCTGTCCCCGCGCTCCACCTCCAGCGCCGCAAAAATGACAAATCTGCATCCAATGAGTAAATTTGTAAAGGTACCTTAACAACTGCAAATATAAACCACTACACCTGTGTTTCAAATGTGGATAGCTTGAGCCATCCAATTGTTCAAATGCTAAGGTATGGACCTGTGTGGTGTATCTGGCCAGGATACTATAAACTCGCTGTTATTAATTCTTTTTTTTTCCATTTGAAGGCAATTATTTCTCTCCCTTTTTATACCCCCAGAATGTTATCCACTTCGACTTATACGATGATCCTGGTGACATCAAATATATTGTTGTCAGTCTGTGTAACTCTTCTTTGTTTGTAGTGTATAATGCACAAGCTCATAAATACAAAGACACAATGTGTGTAGCTCATGAGCTCATAAACACAAAGACACAATGTGTGCAATCGCACGAGCTCATAAATACAACGACTCAAGATGCATCTCTGATGTTGGGAACACAAAGATACAAACCCATCATTCTTTCCCACACATATACATAAAGCTCATAATAAAGACACATCTGAGGAACACACGTTTGTATTGGGCTATTACTGCAGCCTGATGATGCCACTAGTGTGTCTTCTGTATTGGAGAAAAGGATTATGGATGGGATGCCATTACATGACCTATACATTGGTGTTTCAAATGTAAAAGAGTGGAGGATAAAACTGAATAAGCTCCTAAGCTTGCAATGTGTAAACGCTCTGCAACGGCATATCATAGCGAATGTTTACTGAGGTTCAGTGTATCGTACACATTGATTTCTTGGCATTTTTCACTTTGTTGATTTAGTTGCTACCATGTTCTCATGCCATTCTCATGTTATCTTATGAACATTTCCATTAATGCGAACAAAAAAGGATGTCAATAAACGTGGATGGGAGCAACTAATATACGGCGCCCCAGCCTCCCGCTACCCAATGCGCTCTCATGATCCAGACTTGGCCCCGCAGTTTCCCCGCTGGGGACGGGGCCCCGCGGGGCACGGACCCAAACAGGGTGGGGATGGAGTTCAGATTTCTCCAGCGGGGCTAGCGGGGCAGGGCCCCGATAGTTATCGGGTCGGGGACGGGGATGGATTTTCCCCCGCGCGGATCCATGGGGACCCGATAGGACACCCCATATATATAAAAAAAATTCAAGCCCAGTAGCTAAGATATTCAAAGCAATCATCAACAGTCCAGCGGACCCAAACAGCCTACGAACTCCACTCTATCCCAGGAATATAATAACTCATGCTCCTACCACCGAAACTTAATCTTTTTTCCCCAAACATGAGCCGCCACCTTCCCAGCTCGAGCTCGGTCTCCTCGCTCCTCACGCTAGTACGCGACTGCCTCGCTCCTAAATCCTCTCCCATCCAGCTTGTCTTCTGCGATGTGAGGCGAATCAGCTTTACACAGCGCACACCAACGACCTGCGCGACGACGGCGCGGCTTCGGCGGCGCTCGGCAACAGCGGGCTCGAAGGCATTTCGGAGGCAAAGGCTTCGGGATGGCGTCGCGGCGGCGACTCACGGCTCCACGACTATAGAAGACGGCAGCGCACGACGTCGACTTCAACCCCCTCGGGGGCCCGACGGGGATCGGGGATCCGCCGGGGATGGGGTGTGCTTTTTCCCGTTAAGCTATCGGGGACAAGGCGGATTTGGGATCAAGCTTAACGAGGCAGGGATGGAGGCCTTCCCCCCGCAGGGATGATCCCTGTTGCCAGGTGGAATCCAGACCCATTTGCCTGCGCCCTCACCTTGATCTCCTGCTATGACATCATGCATGCCGCTCTTATTTGGCAGGTGACACTTTCTTGCTTGCCGGAGCAGAGATCATTTCCCTCCTCCCAACCATGGATATCGCCGGCACCCCAACCCTTGAAGCGTGCAGTGGCGGCGGTCTCCACGAAGAAGAACAACTACAAGCTGACATGCCCTCTGGGATGCTCAACGCACATGTGGGACACACCCGCCACTTCTCTATCCCCGTGCTCCACCTCCGGCGCCGCAAAAATGACAAATCTGCATCCAATGAGTAAATTTGGAAAGGTACCTTAACAATTGCAAATATAAACTACTGGAATGTTATACACTTCGACTTATAAGATGATCCTGGTGACATCAAATATTTTTTTGTCAATCTATGTAACTCTTCTTTGTTTGTAGTGTATAGTGCAAGAGCTCATAAGCACAAAAATACAATGTGTAGCTCAAGAGCTCATAAACACAAGGACACATTGTGTGCAGCGCACGAGCTCATATACACAACAACACAAGATACATCTCTGATGTTGGGAACACAAAGCTACAAACCTGTCATTCTTTCACACACATATACATAAAGCTCATAATAAAGACACATCTGAGGAACACATGTATGTATTGGGCTATTACTGCAGCCTGATGATGCCACTAGTGGGTCTTCTGTATTAGAGAAAAGGATTATGGATGGGATGCCATTTACATGACCTATACATTGGTGTTTCAAATGTAAGAGAGTGGAAGATAAAACTGAATAAGCTCCTAAGCTTGCAATGTGTAGACGCTCTGCAACGGCATATCATAGCGAATGTTTGCTGAGGTTCAGTTTATCGTACACATTGATTTCTTGGTGTTTTTCACTTTGTTGATTTAGTTGCTGCCATGTTGTCATGCCATTCTCATGTTATCTTCTGAACATTTCCTTTAATGCAAACAAAAAAGATGTCAATAAACGTGGATGGGAGCAACCAATATACGGCGCCCCAGCCTCCCGCTACCCAATGCACTCTCCCGATCCAGACTTGGCCCGGCAGTTTCCCTGTTGGGGACAGGGCCCCGTGGGGCACGGACCCAAACGGGGTGGGGACGGGGTTCAGATTTCCCCAGCGGGCTAGCGGGGTGGGGCGGGGACGGGAATGGATTTTCCCCCGCACAGATCCATGGGGACCCGATAGGACAGCCCATATATATAAAAAAAATTCAAGCCCAGCACCTAAGATACTCAAAGCAATCATCAACAGTCCAGCGGACCCAAACAACCCACGAACTCCACTCCATCCCTGGAATATAATAACTCATGCTCCTACCACCGAAACCTTCCCCAAACATGAGCCGCCACCTTCCCAGCTCGAGCTCGGTCTCTTCTCTACTCACGCTAGTACGCGACTGCCTCGCTTCCAAATCCTCTCCCATCCAGCTTGTCTTCTACGACGTGAGGCGAATCAGCATACACAGCGCACACCAACGACCTGCGCGACGGCGGCGTGGCTTCGGCGGCGCTTGGCAACAGTGGGCTCGAAGGCGTAGCGGAGGCAAAGGCTGCGCGCGGCGGCTTCGGGACGGCGTCGCGACGGCGACTCGCGGCTCCGCGACGACAGAAGACGACAGCACGCGACGTCGACTTCAACCCCCGCGGGGGCCCGACGGGGATCGGGGATCCGCCGGGACGGGGTGAGGTTTTGCCCCGTTAAGCTATCGAGGACAGGGCGGATTCAGGGATCAAGCTTAACGGGGAAGGGATGGAGGCCCCCCCCCCTCCCCCGCGCGGGGATGATCCCCGATGGCAGGTGGAATCCAGACCCATTTGCTTGCGCCCTCACCTGATCTCCTGCTATGGCATCATGCATGCCGCTCTTCTTTGGCAGGTGACACTTTCTTGCTTGCCGGAGCAGACATCGTTTCCCTCCTCCCAACCATGGATATCGCCGGCACCCCAACCCTTGCGGCGTGCAGTGGCGGCGGTCTCCACGAAGAAGAACAAGTACAAGCTGCCATGCTCTCTGGGATTCTCAACGCGAATGTGGGACCCACCCGCCACTTCTCTTTCCCCATGCTCCACCTCCAGCGCCGCAAAAATGACAATTCTGCATCCAATGAGTAAATTTGGAAAGGTACAGTAACAACTGTAAATATAAACTATTACACCTGTGTTTCAAATGTGGATAGCTTGAGCCATCCAATTGTTCAAATGCTAAGGTATGGACCTGTGTGGTGTATCCGGCCACGATACTATAAACTCACTCTTATTAATTCTTTTTTTCTTCATTTGAAGGTAATTATTTTACTCCCTTAGCTTTTTATACCGCCAGAATGTTATCCACTTCGACTTATATGATTATCCTAGTGACATCAAATATTTTGTTGTCAATCTATGTAACTCTTCTTTGTTTGTTGTAGTGTATAGTGCACGAGCTCATAAACACAAAGACACAATGTGTGTAGCTAACGAGCTCATAAACACAAGGACACATTGTGTGCAGCGCACGAGCTCATCAACACAACGACACAAGATACATCTCTGATGTTGGGAACACAAAGCTACAAACCCATCCAGACCCATTTGCCTGCGCCCTCACCTTGATCTTCTGCTATGACGTCATGCACGTCGCTCTTCTTTGGCAGGTGACGCTTTCTTGCTTGCTGGAGCAGACATCATTTCCCTCCTCCCAACCATGGATATCGCCGGCACCCCAACCCTTGCCGCGTGATGGCGTTGTATCTAGCCATCCGCTTTGCTCATTCTTGACAGCAGTGGCGGCAGTCTCCACGAAGAAGAACAAGTACAAGGTGACATGCTCTCTGGAATTCTCAACGCACATGTGGGACTCACCCGCCACTTCTCTGTCCCCACGCTCCACCTCAAGCGCCGCAAAATGACAAATTTTCATCCAATCAGTAAATTTGGATCGAGTTGGAAGTTTGATATTGGAGTTGAAATGTTTTGAATACGAGTTGGAACTTTTGAATCAGTGTTGAAACTCATCCGGATCGAGTTGAAACTTTTCCAAATCGAATTGAAGGTGTTGGATTTGCACGAAGCCCACAGGTCACTAGAGAGTGGAGACGAGGGGAAACGGGATAGCGCCCTCATGACAGGAAAGGGCCCTAACGAATGCGACGCTTCATGCGGTGGAATTCCCCTCTCTTCTGTTCTGGTCACGCCACCCTCCACGTCTCCGTACCGCGTGGATAAGCAGAGAAGGGAAAGTAGAGGGGAGACAAAACAGCACAAAACCCTCCTCCTCCTCCTCCTCCGTCCCTGACCGCATTCTCCCGGGTACCACAGCCGCCGTCTTTGTCTGGAGGTGAGGCCCATCTCCTTTATCTTCGTTTTCTTCATTAACTGGTTGAGGAGGCACTCAATTGAGCTGCGTGTTGGGGTTGGAAACCCTGTGCCCCGTGCAAGTCCATTCCGCCCCTTTGGTGGTGAACCCCAGCTGAGGTGCGCTTGGGCGAGCAATGATTGTTGTGTGGGATTTTGTGCATTGTACGATTTGATGATCAGAGTTGAGAGATTTTGTGGGGGTTCATATTTAGTGGAGTCCCATCGGGAGTGGCTCCTCATTTCTGAAATCTGTAGCCTAATTCATGTGTGCTTTGGATATTTTGTTTTTTTTGTTCTAGACTGACCCGTGCCTTGTTATTCTAGGCCAAGCAGGCACTTAATTTTAGGTAATGTTTCCTAATGATGAAGGCATGTGTGTGTGTGTGTGTGTGTGTGTGTGTGTGTGTGTGTGTGTGTGTGTGTGTGTGTGTGTGTGTGTGTGTGTTGTACATATGGTCGAATGGTTCGGTATCAGTGCGAAATGTCACATGAGACGATACAACACCTTGCATCTGTTCGTTGTAAGTGGATGCTTCTTTATGAATCAGGCAGTCAGTGCTTTTGTTTATGTTACCATAAATTCTAATGTTCATGATATGAGGTTGGTTTGTTTGGCCCAGTGTAGTGTCCGCATTTATTGGATTCATTTACTTCTATGACTTGGACATGTTATAAATACACTTTGTCGATGAATGTGATCTTTGTTCTCTGTTTGGCTGTACTATTTTGGGCATGGTTAGGCTGACACTGTTTTGAATTATTATTCACTTCACTAACCTTTTCTTTCCGCTAACGATCTATGGTTCATATATATGTTTCTTTGATATGAAAGCTATTACGTTAGGTTTTTTTTGTCTTTTTGTCCAGCAAACTGAAATTAGTTAGGCCGGAGTTTTACTACATAAGCTTATGCACTAACCAAAATATTTTAAAGTGGAAAAAACCTATATATATAGTGTAGCCAATTTATAACAAATTAAGGGTGAATATCTGTTACAGCATGTAAAACTTATGTTGCTGCCTATTTCAGTAAACCACATGTCTGCTAAGTGTGGAAACCATCTTTGTACAGAGCTATAAGTTGTCAAGGACCACCCTGGAAGGGATGAGATATTTGTCTGGCCTTGGATGGGTGTTTTTGTTAATGTGCCTACATAGATTCTTCCTATAACTTGCCTTGTACAAGTGTACATGGAAACAGAAAGGTGGAAGCGCCATGGCCTGCAGGACGATGACACATGCGCACTGTGTGATCAGGCTCCAGAACATGTCAATCACCTACTTCTGCACTGCTCAGTTGCACGCCAAGTCTGGTGGGAAATACTAAATCACATAGGATTTGGACGAAGATTCAGCTCACAAGCCAACGAGTTCATCGATTGGTGGCTAGCACTATGTGCCGGACTCCCGAAGCAAACAAAGGAAAGGCGTGGACACACTAGTGCATTTAGTGACATGTAACATTTGGAAAGCAAGGAACAACCAGGTGTTCAACAATGTGACTACGGCGCCGGCTCAGATCATCGACAACATCAAAGCATAGGCTAAATTATGGGTAATTTCTGGAGCCAAGCATAGTTAGGTTGCATCCTGTTGTTGCGAGAGTAGGCTTAGGCTCTAGTGTTGGGTAGTCTTTGGCACTTTATCTCTATTCCCCAATGTAAGGCTACAACGATCGCCACGTGCAATCATGTCGTGTAATTGGTCCTTAGACCTTTTTTCTCCTTAATACAAAGATACACAACTCTCCTGCGTATTCTAGTAAAAAATCGTTAATGTGCCTACAGAATGGAAGAATAGATGTTAAGTTTGGAGAGAGCGAAAATCGTCTGAAGGAGAAACTATCAAATTTTTGCCCAAAGAAGGTTATTCCTTTGTGGTACTGTAGAGGTCACACAAGGAATTGCAATTGTGGAGCTTGCAAAGACTGGAGTGGCTTTAAATGTGGGGTACACAAATCTATAACTCTAAGGTTAGGTACGCAAAGCTACAAACTCCATCATTTGTATAACCTGCATATATTCAAATGTAGGGTACACAAAGCTACAAAGCCGATCATTTTTTCTCTCACACAAATACACAAAGTTCATAACAAACCCTATCAGCCCCCGCACATATGATACAGCGAGACTTGGAAGATGCATTAGTAATGCAAACATCCCAAGGAACCAAAGGTAGATGGATGCCAAGCACGTAGAAAAGGGTAGTGTGAGCACACAACCTGGGGGCTTCAAGGTGTTCATATAGCCACTAGTGGCAGCGGCCCTCAAGGCAGAAGAGACCATATAGCTCAAGTGTGACACAGTTGGAAAAGAAAAAATTTCCATGGCCGACAAGAACAGAAAAATGCCAAAAAAAACTAGAGAAGATTCTCTTGTTAGTGGCTTGTGGATACACACCTCAATGCTATTTAGACCCAGCGATTAGTGACTATTCAAGGTTTCTATTTGTATGATTCTTTACTAATCCCTTTGCAATTACACTTTTTTATTTTCCAATTTTTTTTTTTTTGCTAAGCATTGTTGGTACAAAATTTAAGGAGCTAGAGAAGCATGGGAGACCACCAATAACCGCGAAGGCTGAGTGGCAATACATGCTCTGATGACCTAGAGTTCCCTCCTGGGTTTTGATTCCCATCCTTAGATTTCAATAGTTTTAGATGAATGGAGTATATTGCGTATGTACTCACCAGTCCTCCGATAACGATTGTGAGCCACAATGCATGTGGTGCACGAGCTCATAAACACACATATAAATAAAGAAGCTATATATAACTCTGATATAATGAGGGGTACACAAAGCTATAAACCTCATCATGCATTCTCTCACACACATATACACAGAGTTCATAACAAAGAATAAAATACCACATAGAGTACAATAAAAGAACATGCAACAATAAACCCGGATAACTAATCAAGAAAGAAAGTTAAGAACATTAATTGAATCCGCTAACAAATAGGCATCAGTGATTAAAAAAAATGGTGAATCTAGCATGCAAACAAATAATCGCGAAGAATAATGAAGAAGGATAGCAAATAGGCAATAATGACGTTACCGACCTTACTAATTATTAAAAAAAGGACATGTAACTACACCAGATCTAGCATCCAACCTATACCACCCACCGGATCAAGGAAGAAGGGGTAGATAGATGGCCATACATTAGCGCGATGAGACGATTGTGAAGCTGGTTGTACGGGGGAAGCACATCCGCACGACATGGACATCACGGAGGTATATCGACCCAGGATGATGACGATGAGGTAGAGGTACACCTCGATAAGTACAGAAACATAGAGATAGAGGTAGACTATGACGATACCCTTCATCTTACTCCTTTTGCTCCATCATTGCCCCTTTGTTCCTGGATTGTAGACACAACCTCATCTTCTATTTAAGTACTTTATAGAAAGGTCTACATTTGTGGATTGGAAGTACAAAATCTATCGACACATAAAGAAAGAGAAATAGAACAAATGTGTTTCTATTTTCAATTCACATAGATGCATGGGAGATAAATCGTGATTCTAGTGAAGGGAATTAGTAGCAAAAGGGTGGAGATGGATTTTTTAAAAATGTATCTGTATTTTTAATACATCAGTTGTAAGACATGAATAGAGATGGATAGCGCATATATGTATAAACCAATCCATGGACGATGGCCATGAAGTACAATGTATGTGGTGCCCGAGCTCATCCACATGCATACACACACACACACACACACAAAAATCCAATATGTGGTAGATAAAACTACAACCCTCATTATTCTACAATGTACACAAAAGCTCATAAGCACACACATATACACCCCATAGGTACAATAACAGAATAGTCGACAGTGAAGGATCATTAACATTAATGAAATATGAACATATAGGGCATCGATGACAAAAATAACTAATGTATCTAGCATGCATCCATCCATCTACACAAAATCG
Source organism: Eragrostis nindensis (assembly GCA_012490785.1). Classification (NCBI taxonomy): domain Eukaryota; kingdom Viridiplantae; phylum Streptophyta; class Magnoliopsida; order Poales; family Poaceae; genus Eragrostis; species Eragrostis nindensis. The sequence goes on along the minus strand of JAAXCT010000568.1, from coordinate 243,444 downwards.
AGCAAAGTACAGCACTACAAATAGGCAACAATAGTATGAGCCAAATCATATATCAAAAGTAGCAAAGCAAAGAGTAATATTTGCAGCTGTAACAAAATAGGGTAACAAATAGGCAACTATAAAACTACAAACCTAATCGGTTACCAAAAAGGATAATCAACTATATATTAGAACCAGATCTAACATGCAAGCTTCCATCCACATTTAAACTAGACCAAGGGACACCTAATCCACGATGAAGAGGAGGAGGAGAGTCATACCTTAGTGAAACGACGGTGGGCGCAAAGCTGGTGGCGAGGAGGGGGGGGGGGGGGGGGTGGGGAAGATGATCGACATGGCACGGGGATGATGATGACGGGGTACAGGTACATGCATGCCAATGATGATGTGGCGAGGTACATTGTGACTAAGGCCTTTAGCTACCTCCTCCCGCTCTGTCCTTGCAGTGAGGACACAACTGTACCCCCTTTATTTCTATTATTTCAATTACGACTTTAGTTTCCCTCATGTTCTACCTCTCTGCACGATTGTCTCGACTCTATCCTCTCGTTCCTGCACCTGCGATGAGGGAAACAATGACCTTTTTGGCTTTGGCATGCATTCTTTGATGGATGGTGTGGTGAGAGTGGACCTAGCAATGGGGCCGGCCAAGGAGGGGGGATGAGCTCCATCCCCGCCCTGTCAAAGCTGATCCCCGCTCTACTTAACGGGGCAAAATCTTGCCCCATCATCGGCCCCGACATATAGCCACTCCCCGTCGGGGCCCCATGCGGTCGTCAACGTCGACGGCGGAACACAAAGGCGTTGAGCTTTTGGAAGATGGGCAAAGGGTGGCAGGGGCATGAAAGACAGCGGCAAGCGGGCGGATCTGGGGAAGGAAGGCGACGGCGGCCGTGCAGGTGGCTAACACGGTCGGGCATTGTCGGCGGCGAAGGTCGGTGGGGGTCAGTGTGAATCAGGATGGATACATGAGCGGACAGGGCAGAGCCGACGGCTACGATGGACAAGAACTAAGGAAGGTTTTAGGGTTTGGAAAAGAGTGGGGTATATATATGATGTGGAGTATGGGCCAAATGCTATTTGGGCTGGCATGTGTGTGTGCCAAATAAGGGAAAAAGCAGTTCCTCAAAAAAAAAAAGCAAAAAAGCAAAATGGAAAAATATAAATGCCACTGTAGCGCAACAAGGAAGCAGATTCTTGTTTTGCCCTTCGGGTGTGGTTACTACTTGGGATGTTCACCTGGTTCAGCTGCAGGCACCATGGCCATCTGGAGCGTCAGTTCACGTGACTTTTTGGTCTTTGGCGTGGCAGATATAGGACATAGGTTTCTCTCAAGAAAATAAGATATAGGACATAGATAGAAAAATACGGCGTGGCAGAAATTCAGAATACATCCAAATTAAGGTTCGTGTACACGATTCGGAAACAAATTAACGCGGGCATGCAATTCAACGCGACCGGGGGAGGTCGTGTCTTCCTCAGGCCATCATCACTTCATATGCAGGTTGTGCTTCGCGCTGAGGGCGAGCTAGAGCGCTGCGGGTTCCACTGCAGCTCGGCCACCGGCACCGCGACCGCCTCCCCAGTCTCGGCGGCGGCTGCGGGACATCGGGCTTCGGACCGGGGACGAGACGACGGTCCCTGCTGGAGGCGCAGGCGCCGTCGTCGACGGTGCAGCTGCCGCCGGCGCCGGCGCACACGAAGCCGCATGTAGGAGAAGATCCCGAGGGCGGTGGCGGCGCCGAGGCTCAGCAAGGCCGCCCTCGTGAAGACGGCGCCCTTGAGGTAGTGGCATTGCACGAACCAAACCAAAGCCCCCTGGGCCGTGGCCTCGACGCGGCACGACGTTGCCGCGTTCCACACGACGGTTTGCACGTATAACGCCGTCGCTATCGCCGCCGCTACCCTGCATACATACGTAGGCCGGGATCATATATACTAGAGCCAGCGATCGAGTAAACATCTCACGCAAAAGCACGAGGAGCGCGTGTTCACGAACTCACCATGAGAGGGCATAGCAGACACTACCAGAAAACCCATATTTACCGAGTGCTTGAGAATTTACCGAGTGTACTTGTTCGGATACTCGACAGCCGAATGCTAAAAAAACACTTGGAAAAATAAATACAGGCAACGAGTGTTTCTTTTTTGACACTCGGCAAAGAGCTCTTTGCCGAGTGTATTATCTTTGGCACTCGGCAAAGCGAAATTTAAACTACATTTTTAATCTTTAAACAAATTCAAATTAAAAAATATTGAACTACAAAGTGGTATAAATTCTCAAGATATACGAATCACTTTTTTGCTACAGTGTCCTGCAGATTAAAATTTAAAAGTCATTCTCAGTGTGTTCAGGAGACCCAAAAAAAATAGATGCGGTGTCCACATGACAAAACCAACATTAAATAGTGTCTCACACACAAATTTCCCTATTATTATACGTTATGTCAATCTAATTAAACCATACCAGCTTAACCCATCACAGCTGGACGAACATTTCCTTTAATCTTGATTAATACTCCCTCCGTTTTTTAATTGATGCCGCGTTGACTTTTTGAGTTACATTTGACCCTTCGTTTTATTCCAAATATTAGCTCAAATATGCAGAATTACAAGTTATGTTTCAAATTTTACTAGTGATAAAACAAATTGTAACAAAATATTTGATAATTTTAAACTTTTTTGAATAAAACGAGCGGTCAAACGTAACTCAAAAAGTCAACGGCGACATCATTTTAAGAACGGAGGGAGTATGAAAAACTATGAGAGTTTATATTTGTTACTTTTTATTTTTTTATTTTAAATTTTTTCTTGTCGAAGCCCTTAAATACAAAATGATTCTTTATCTAGACCATTGAGATGATTTCTAATGTGTTCTCTTTATTCCTCCAAATATCTTGATTCATGAATGAATTCCACAACATTGTTTTGTTATAATGAGAATATGTGACACTGCTGAAAAATAATTATCCATGCATTAACAAAAAATAGTTTTTTAGTCTCGATGAGAAGATTTATTTTCTCAAATGTATTCCCCCCCTTCTCAACATAATACAACTGCATGCATTACACTTATCATGCCAACGACTCAAGATCTGTATGCACATATCGAATAATCGTTTTCCATCTGTGTGCTTCAATGTGGCCATTTCCTGTTGTATCCAAAATCCAAACTTTATGAATAACCACGTTGGCCAAGATTAGTGACTTGAAACTTGGACAAAGACGCGATCACATCACCGGTGACGTGATCGCGTCGCGATAGAGGGCAGGCGCTGTTTGCCCGGCGTTGCATCATATCGCGTCGCGATAGAGGTTGCATGCTCGCAGCTCGAATTTCTGTAGCAGACCCTTTAAAACCTGGGCGTGGGCCGTGTAACGTGACGGGACGCACGCACTCACTGGTAATGTGAACACAAGAAAGCAATCACTCTCTTCTAAACAGAAGTACTCCACGTGTTGCCACGTGCCAGCACAGGCACATCCAGAATGATCACACACATTACACGTATATCGCCAGCACACACCTATCTATACAGACCAAAAGGAAGCTCAAACACGACTCATTCAGCACCCACGTCAACACGAGGGGTCTCCTCGTGTCGCCTCGACTCATCTACGCACTACACGTGCGCGTGGCCCTGCCCAGGAGGAGCAGCGAACTGCGAGTTGGGCGCTTGCCCGTACTCTTGCGCCGGGTATGGCTGCGCCTGACCGAACGGCGGCTGGTTCGGCGCTTGTTGACCGTATCCTTGCTGCGCCGGCGGCGGGTACGGCGGCTGCGCCGCGTGCCCGTACCCCTGACCCTGACCTTGACCGGGCCACTGCGGCATCCCGACGGACGGCGGCGGGTACGGCCCTCCGGGCTTGGGCCCGTACCCCGCAGCCGTCGACGGCCCGCGCGTCAGCATGTAGTAGGACACTAGCCCGAGCGCGGCGGCGGCGAGGCTGAGCACGGCCGCCCGCGTGAAGACGCCGCTCTTGAGGAAGTAGCACCCGTTCGCGGCGTCGCGCGTCGCGGGCGCGTTCCACGCCGCACCTTGCAGGAAGAAGGACGCCGCGATCAGCGCCGCGATCCTGCACACAGCACACACAGAAATGTCGCCGGTTTTAATTCTTCGGTATGATCTCTCGGGAGTTCGAGGCGAGCAGCAGGCTCCAATCTACGTATGCCGCGCGCACGCATGCGGAGGACTTACCATGACAGGACAGAGGCGAGGATGCCGATGAGTCGCCGCGACCTGGAAGCGCCCATCCGTGGCCGGCAGCAGCCGCAGCAGCCGCCGGCGAAAGAGGAGATAAGCTGGGCCAACGCTAGCAGGAGGACCGCGCAGAGCGCCAGCGGGAAAGCGGGGGTGGCCGGGTAGACGCACCGGCGCCCAGACACGTTGACGTCATCCGGCTGCAACAACGTTAATCCATCACCACTTTGAAGGACAATTAATCGACGAAGAAATATACACACGGTTAAGAAACAACAGTACAGGTTCCCCAGAATGGATACGGATTGTTGCACTTACGTTGAGCTTCGTAGCCTCGGCGATGAACCCCAGCACGGCGCTCGCCACCCCGAGCAGCGCCACCGTGACGAACAAGACGATTTCGCCCGCCCTCATGCTGTAATGCAGTAGTGGCTCTCGCTGTCTTTCAGTGGTGGAGTATGAGATGAGAGGTCGGAGACGACGAACCGGCTGCGTTTGCACTGGGTATCTGGATGAATCGTGATGCTCGTTTTTATATAGAAGAAGTGGACATGGAATTCCCTACCGGTTATGTCGCCTCAAACTTATCAGAAAACTCTCAAGTGTGGAGCCCGACCGGTACATATGCACCATCTGGCACCTGCTGGACCTTTCCGTGCTGCCACGTTGCCTGCTACCGTGCAACTACAAGCCTACAGCAAGCAAACACGTAGTAGTATTAGTAGTAACGCTTTAAAAAGAGTAAAAAATGAATAAAAAAGTAAAAAATGAATGACCACTATATTTAACTGTCTGTTTTTTTAAAAAAAAACACTTAGCTTCAAATCTATAATTGAAGAATTTATAAAGGGTAACTTCAGTTGACAAGAAAGGAGCATAGAAATCTACTATTTCTTTATAAGTGCAACCACTACAAGTCATTAACTTCTATTTCTCTCAACTCTTATGCATCCACATCATCTTCTTTGTTTCCACCGTCTGATGGCGACCTTTGAATCCCATCTAACCGTTTGTTCATCCACACTCCAACCCCCTACCAAAGACACGCACCATTCTTCTCAATCTTCATTAGCAGCTGCCCATCTTTACTCCCAAAATAATTATTACTTTCTATCCTCCACCAGTAACGGCCATCACTTTACTCTTTTTTACTATCTTGAATTCCATCCATTATGTGATATATAACTCCCTAATTCTAGAGCTGGAAGCCTGAAACAGCTGAAACGGTTCAGTTTTCACATGCCATGCAAATTCTGAGTAATAAACTTCATGAATAATCCTCTAAATCCTAGGTGCTTGCATGCAAAATGAAGACCAAAAACATGCCTATATATGTGAACACAAATGCCCCTAGCATGTCTAGGTGCGTGTTACTCTCTCTCTCTCTCTCTCTCTCTCTCTCTCAATTAGCAAGTTGCCCTGTTCTCATATTTGATTTGCGTAGTTTTCTTTATCTAATTTGCATGTACAAGGACATAGAAACAAGGAGGTGCCGTTTACATGTTTGCATCCAGGATTGGAGGTGAATCAATTAGCTGATCACGTCCTCGAACTCAGCAATTCCCTGTTGTTACTATGGATCGCGGAGCCATGCAATTCCCTGTTGGGATTTTTTGAAGGTCTCTAACACTTGATCCCAGCATTAATTGCAAAACCATTCTTGCGTTGTCACTTTTAAAGTTTTTACTAAGCCGCCCCAACCCACTACACTCTCTGTCTCCTTGCCTAATCTTCATTTCTAGATTGTTGCATTGGGATGGTGTTATCAGTCACATATGGGCAAAATAACGTGTATTCACATTTTTTTTCTGCCTTTTTTTCTTTTGTTTTTTTTACTTTTTGATTGGAGACGAAATTCAAAGAGATCAAGCTTCAAATCAAATGGAGCTGACAATAACATTGCGTTAGCAATTGGAAGCCTATATTTATCTTGAATTTTATATATTATTTAGTTTAACTTGCAAGTACAAAAATATTTTCGTAATGCTCTTTTGCCGGAATCAAGAATAGCACCCCCACATTTTGGTTTGATTTAATTAAATCTCAATCTGAGATTCTATTTCCCTTAATTTTACATTCAAATTCCCTGTAAACGAAGCATAATTATTAAAACTTACATGTTTTAGATTAACAAGCATAATTTTTCAATGACAGCTATGAATTTCCCGCAGCAACGCGCGGGGTATCACCTAGTGCTCTCAAATCTTTTCATCAGAAACGTCAATCTGATTAATTACCCACACTATTGACCACTGGAACTGATAATTTTTTGTGAAAAACAGCTGAGTTAATTTAACAACGTGTATTGTCAGATAAAGTTACCCAATTCTACAGTTGAGATGGAGGGAAATGTATCTTCGAAAATAAATAGAGAATGCCCCATCCACCCCACACATGCACCAATTTTTGTTCAACAAAAGATAACCACCAAAATTTTCATGTTTATCTCTACTTAACTACTAGTAAGCTTGTCTCATAATGAAAACTAGGTGATTCCTCACGAGTTGATATGGGAATCACAACAAATTCAAGCTCACAACTCAATGTATTTCTGGAGATGAAATAATTATGAAAATTTTTAATATACTTGGGGAAAAATTAAGTGGCTCACGTTGACCGAGAGCGGCCGATCGGAGGGCTACAAAGGTAGGAGGAAAGTGGAGGAAATTAGAAGGAGGAAAAAATTTCCTCCATCTATCTCTATGACGAGTGGGCCTTGGAGGAAAAAATTTCCTCCACTTTCCTCCACAAATGTGGGGATTAGGACATGGCAAAAATTGCATTTAGTTCTTATTTTTAAACAAGGGTAGAACGGTAACTTCATAAATGTGAAAATAATGTTTCGAGTAATATAGTAAATTTTTGCTCGTAGCAAAAATTGCATTTTAGTTTTTCCTTTTTTTAAAAGACGAGGGCGGCTAGGGTTCGTCGCTAGCAGGGTTGCCGCCCTCCGCGGCGGCCCGGTGGCTGGTGGGGCATGGGCGGCGAAGATGCGGCGGAGGCGGGGTCGGCGTCGGCCTCGCGGCGGAGCGCGTCCTAGAGGTCCCGCATGCGGTGAGAGAGGCTATCGCGCTCGCGGCGGAGGTCGGCGGCGTCCTCCTCGAGGTCGCGGAGGCGGTGCTTCTGGTCCAGGGACCGCAGGCTCATCATGAAGACGCCCGCCATCAGGAACAGCTGCACGAACCCCTCCTTCCGCTTCCTCGCGTTCGCCAGCAGCCCCAGCGGCCGCCGCCCGCCGAAGCCGTCGCCGCTGACGTCCGCCATCTTCGTTCGCCTGCGGGGCTGCCTGGACTCCAAATCTCCAAACGGAGGGCACCGCGCGCGCGGGGATGGCCGCAGTCCGCAGCTCCGGCCAGAGTCTCCGAGCGCCTCCACCATCGCCTGACCGGAGCAGTTGCGACCTCTCCCTCCACTTCATCCTCTTGCCCACGGTCGAGCGGAGACGGCACCGCAAGCGCCACCGTGAGGAGGTACGCAAGGAGATAGGCGCGCGAGCGGCGGAGGTGCAGGTGCAGAGGAGGCGGGCACGCCCAGACCGGCTGGCGAGCAGCAACTCCGGCGACGACGACGAGTGGGAGGACATTAGGCTGAAGAATTCTGATTTGAAATTCTAATTTTGAATTTTGATGATTTGGACTAGTAAAACAGAGCGGTACTTTGTTCAGTGTCATTAGCATATGAATATTACTAGCAGGTTTTGATTTCTTCAGGTTTGATTTTTTGAACGAAATTTCTGGCGAATGTAGTTGAAGTTGGGGACGAAAGTTGGTGTGCATGTGAATCATGCTGTTCAAAAGTAACATGAATTTTGGTGGAATTTTTACACACTTTTGTTACATGTATAACTTTGAATTTACTGAAATTTGTGAGATTCATACTTCATAGCTATCGCCCAATAGTCCCTGACTGGTGGCCCCAAGAAAATTTTGGTCCCCACTATCAGTGAAATGGTCTAAAAGCGGCTCGTGCTGCGGAGCCCAATGGGCCGTGGGTGGGGAACCATTTATTTCTCCTTTGTTTGACTGACATGTGGACCCGGATAGTCCGGTCCCACGTTTCAGTGAAAGAGCTCGAGACAAAAAAATCAAAAAAATTTGTGGTGCGGTACGGCCACCGCCAGCACAGCCAACCACAGGCCGAGGAACCAGGCCCAGCCTGCGAGTGCGGAATGGAACGGAGACCGTACGTCACCGGCACTGCGAGCAAGCCGAAGACCCTCTCCACGGGCCGAGGTGGGTGCGGAATAGGCCGGCCCGCACAGGTACAAGATGAGGCAGCAGCAAGTAGTCAGCCGTCTGGTATCAAGTGAGTTCGGGGCGGCTGAGTCCCCTCGGTTTATAACCTGGTGCGGAGCAAGCTGGGCGGCCGATGTGGGACTAAACATCACCCCGCCCGCCGCGCCCGCGCGACCAGCTTCCGCGGTGGCGCTGACCCACCTGGAAGTGAAACGAGGACCTGAGGGTTGGACCCGCATGTCATTCAGACAAGAGGGGTGGCCACGTGGCCGCGGGACCCGCATGTCATACAGACAATAGGGCTGGCCACGTCGTTGCGGGCCCACATGCGGGACCAGCAGTGGCCCGCTTGTGGGGCCTGCTTGTGGGTCCAGCATGTGCGACCCGCATTTGGGACGCTGTTCTTGTCCTGTTCTTCACGCACTGCCGTTTTGTAAATTTAATTCGTTGTTAAATGTTCAAACATGTTTATTGTTCGTATACAGAGTCCAAATGATGCTATTTTTTTTCCTGCTTGTTTGTAAAAATAAGATTTGTCTAAATGTTCCATTTGTTTGCTAATTTACAGTAGGTAGCTGTTCTTAATTTGCAAATAATTGGTTCACATATTTTGTATCAAATTTCTCATTTTTGTAAATCGCGAAAGGAAATAGATCTGCCCGTGCAATTTTGTAGAGATAGACATAATGGTGACCTGTACACAACAAAATTATGTCCAGTTTCAATAACAGAACAAACATGAGCAGGGAGATTTTTATGGACTTAAACTAGATGCTGCACTGCTCTTAAGATACAGGTACATGGCATGAAGATGCTTTAAAGCAAAACATGTTGTAAATTTATAAACTAACTCATGAAAACTCAATTTGAGTCAGTAACTTGCCATTGCTTCTAAATGTTGGCAGGCCTGGTTTCAACCTTCCTTTTGAGATCATCGATAATCATTTTGAGATCATCGATAATCTTTGACATTTTGTGTATCTGCCTTGCTTGGTAGATTTGGTCACTTTTCATAGCAAAGATCCTCTTCTTTGTACGACGGACCTTTTGTTTAAGCATCTGCAAAGAATACTGAAAAATCTAATGCCTATGCAACAAAGTATATGCAGTAATGTGGCATGTGGATTATGTAGTACAAAAGTCAATGCTGTCATGCTAGAAGATTACCTCATAATCTGAGATGTCGTCGTCGGAACTCGATTCCGAGAGACAACACCCCATGACGCATTTGCGGACCTCTTCGCACCAGCAGTTGCAGCACATCGCGTTTGGGTTGCCGAGGCCACCGATTGGAGACATGCATGGAGAAAGATTCATTGTACAGTTAGGGCATAAGTAATGCTTGCATCGGCTTCGGCACCGAGTGCATGGGGGAGGCCGTAACCCCTGAAAGGGTGTGATCTGTTGATGGTGGCGATCTGCCATCTCGATCAGTCGGCAGGAGAGTTGGGAGTACGTAGGGGATGGAGAGGCAGGAGAGATGGGATTGCGTGGTGGAAGGGGCGCAACAGAGCGGCTTCCCACCTTAAATCGCGGCAGGGCGACGCCTAGCGCAACAGAAAAGGAAGGATCCTAAAATTACGCCGACGCGGGCGCTCGGTGGAGGAGGAGGAGGACTCACCTCACCTGGCTGTGGATTTGCACCGGCGGCCGTCGATTTGAACCCATCGCTGCGCCGCCCCTCGCCCCGCAGCCCGGCCGTACCGCGAGAACCGGACGTGCTGGGAGAGAAAGGAGGCCGGGAGGAGAGGACGGGCCCAGTGGCGGAGCCAGGCCCACAACTGGGAGTGGGCCGAAATGCTATTGGGATAGCAGATTTGGGCCGGGAATAGGGGAAAAATCAAAAGAAAAAAGAAAAATGACACTGTAGCAAGTGCTACAGTGCTAAAATTCAGCTCTAGGCTAAAACTGGGGGTGGGCCGAGGCCCACCCTGCACCAGGCTGGCTCCGCCCCTGGAGGGGCCGTCGGAGCCCGGGCTCCGCCGCCGTCGACGTCGCCTCCGCGCCGCTCCGCTTGAGCCCGTGGTCCGCCGCGGCCCACAGTTTCGCCCCTAGTCAATGACGCGCGGGACCCCAAAATCGTTGGGACCGACCCGCTCGTCATTGACTAGAGCTAATCGATCGTGCGTGCAGGGGATGGGCACGCGCGCCCGCCAGCACATCAGCTACCGGGTCATGTGAATACCCTCACTTGTTGTGGTCCCCGCCATTTGCGGGTCCCATCCGTCATGGACTCTTGGCGAATCTATCACGCGTGCAAATGACGGAAGCTTCCGGAGAAGGCTTCCGCCGGACGCGTCTCCTCCCCTTCTTAAGCGGGCCAGCTAGTCAGCGAACTGAGCGAAGGCCAAACGGCTCTGGGTCCCTTTCGTCTCCCCTTCCGTTGGCACTCCAGCTCCTGTTCACTCCAGTCGTTCCCTTCCGCCTCGTCTTCTGCGGCACTGTTCCGCCGCCTCGATGGCTCCTTCAGGCAACCGCGACCGCCTCGTCCTCGGCGCCGCCTACGAGCACGGCGACTCCTCCAGGCGCACCCGAGGTATCCCCGCTCCGCCACCTGCTCTCGGTGCCAGCGGCGACTCAGTACGTCTTCCTCCTCGGTACGAGCACGGCGATTTGGGGAAAAAGGCGGCATTTTGATTGATTTTGGGCGTTTCTTTGCAGGCCCGCGGCCGCCGGCGGAGCCGCCGTCGCCGCTCAAGGCGCGTGCGCCGTCGCCAGGCACGCCTGGCGCGCCCGCCGTCGCCATGGGCGCCATGGCCGGACCACCGCGAGGCTCCATGGGCGCCATGGCCGGACCACAGCGAGGAGGGGGAACGCCCGGCGCAGACCGTGGTGGCCCCCGTGCAGGCCCCCGTGCAGGCCCCCGTGGTGGAGGAGGAGGAGGACGACGACGACGACGACGAGGAGGAGGATGACTTCTACTTGACTTCATCGGACGAGGAGGGGTTAAGGCACGACCCAAGGTACGAGGTGAAGCGGAGATGGAGCAGCGGCGCCGGCATTCCCTGGTACTGCTGCCAGTTCTGCCCGGACCAGATCTGGTTCGGCTCACTGGCGCAGCTGATGGCGCACGTCAAGGAGAGCGTCCAGAACGGCGGGGAGGACGAGAACGGCAATCTGGATGAGCACGCCATGGAGCACCACAGGCTAGCCGTGGCGCAGGGCTGGGCGTAGCTCGATCGCCGGTGCCGCGTCAAGTATCGAGTCGCGTCAGTTTGTGTTCGTGGTGTTCGCGTTAGTGGTGTTCGCGTTAGTGGTGTTCGCGTCAAGTGTCGCGTCAGTTTGTGTGTTCGCGTCAACTATCTGTGAGTTCGCTCCGAGCGTTCGCGTCCATGTCTGTAGCTGCACTTTGAAATGAAATGAATGCCTGTCGTGGTGCACATCATGGACAAGAACAATTTTCAATTCTTGCACAGCATGGAGATTATTGTCAACACAAACTAACAAAGCACATATATTTACAGAGAGGGAGGAGCACACACGTGCACTCGGAGATCTAACTTCTGATGCCCTTGGAGGGGTTTTTGTTGTACTCTCCTTGGTTGATGCCTTGGCCTTGGGAGGGAGGAGCAACTAGTAGTAGCTGGGGGAGGGGGAAGAGGTTGTGACTGAACTGAAGAATTTGATTGGCTGTGCAGCAGGGTCATGAGTGTTCATGGCAGAGGAGGAGCAGGCTTGCAGTCTTGCAGAGCCTGGGGGAATGATGCCCTTGGGAACCTTTGGGGTGTTTTTTTGGGGTTTTTGCTAGTAGCTGGGTGGTGAAGGGAAGCTATCAAGTGTGAGTGAACTGAAGATTCTGATTGGCTGTGCAGCAGGGTTGTGGGAAGCTGAGGGGTCATGGCCTGGAGGAGCTCCAAGTGGCCTGCAAGTACCAGCTACAGCAGATGCTCATGTGGCTTGATATGGGAGAGTTCCATGTTGTTCAGGTTTGCAAGTTTTGGGGCTGTCCTTGATGCTGCATGGAAGGGATAGTGGCGGGCCCGGTCAGGTGGACTTCTGGGTCCTTCCCTTCCTGCTGAAGGAAAAGGTGGCGGGCCCGGCCTGTTCTTGTAGCCGATTTTTGTCCGAATGGATGAGAGAGAGAACTGGCCTCTGACACAACGCTTGTCGCGGCTACGAGCAACGATCGCGTCGCGCACTCTGACAGAATGGATGGGAGAGGGCCGCTGCCTCTCTCACCTGCACTCTGCCTCTCTCACTCTGACAGAATGGATGGGAGAGGGCCGCTGCCTCTCTTACCTGCACTCTGCCTCTCTCACTCTGACAGAATGGATGGGAGAGGGCCGCTGCCTCTCTCACCTGCACATGGTACGACCCCCGAGGGGGCGTTTATTTGGCGCAGCGTTGGCCGGCCTGGGCGCGCGCGTGGGCGCGACATCGGCGACGCGCCCACCGGGGTCAGGCATGCTTCACCTGGCAAGGTGAGATTTTGGGGTGAGTGGCCTCCATTGCCTCACAAGGCATTTGGGGTCAGGCATGCTTCACCTGGCAAGGTGAGATTTTGGGGTGAGTGCCCTCCATTGCCTCACAAGGCATTTGGGGTTGGCTAAATGACCCCCTCCGGAGAATCCAATTTTTTGTGAAATTTTTAAAAATTCTGAAAAAAATTACAGAGCTTGTCGTTGACTTGAAAACTGACTGAGAACTAGTTTGAGTTCAAAATTCGAAAACTTTTATGAGTTCGAAAAAAAACAAAAGTAGCATGAATTACTTTGTTTTTAGGTGTAACGTACAAAGTACCATGAATTTAGAATAAAAAAGGAGGTCAACAAATTCTTCAAATGTATTCTTGCTTCCTGAAATTTTTTCGGAATTTTTTGAAACTTGACGAAACTTCAAATTTTGCCGAAATTTGAAACCTCACGGGGCGCCATGGGCTCCATCTTGAATCGTTCTCCACCACCTGGGAGCCCACGGTGACTCGGCCTCTATGGCCTAGCCCAGGTGGAGGAGGCCCTGCGTGACCGATTAGCCCCAGTCAATGACGGGCGGGACCGGGACCAGGCAGGGCCTACAAATCATGTACGAGTATCTGCAAGGCAGGTAAATGTTGGAACAATTTTCACAAATTTGTCACTTGTACATACCAAAAAGGTTTCAAAAAATTCCACCAAAATTAAGGTGAATTCCGAACGACCAAATACACACTCTTGCCAAATTCCACTCGCAGTTTCAAAAAACTTCGCGAGATATAAAAAGAAGAAGAAATGAGTGGTTTTTTCAGTTGTTTTGTCGAATTTTATCTCGCGAAATATAAAGGTTTTTAAGCTGAATTTTGGTTTGTTACTGTTCCACGTCAAAACCAACCCATGGGAATTTTGGTTAATTTTTTCGACAAATATTCCACCAAACTGTGTTCAAAATGAACTACTCCCCACATACCAAATGGAAGTTTCACTCAAATTCAAGGAGGAGTGAACACTATCCAACATACAAGCTTAAAAAAAATTTGAACATAATTTATACGTGTGAAGGTGACCAAGATGTCCATCTCCACGAAATTCCATGTGCAGAACTTTTTTGTATAGAGATTTACAAAATTGAGAAATTTGAGATAAAAATTGACAAAACATTCTTTGCCGTTTCAGTACATTTCATAGTTACAAAATGGTGATAATGTCCAACCATTCGACAGAGAATATTTTTAGGAACAAGGAGAAAGAAAAACGAGGTAATTTGGACCTAGTTTGCGCAAAATATACAAGTTTCAAATTAGAGCCGTGAATTAAAATGAAAAAAAGGACGCCTCCCACATGAACTGGTGAAGAACAGCGCCACATCCGACGTCTGGTGGGACCCACCAGTGGGACCCACATATGGGGCATACCTTTCGGACCACCGGATGTTGGGACCCACCCTGTCGGCCCACCTTGTGGCGGGACCCACCTGTCGGTGTCGCGTAGGGACCCACCAGCTGAAGGCGACTCGACCTTGTTACGTTTTCGGTTGCCGCGTGGAAAAGGATCGGGCCGGTATCTAGAAGCGTCTCATGGGCCTGTTTGGGCCACGGCGGATTACGGCCCGTTGCACCCCCGTGGCCGCGTCGCGCGCGGACGCGCGTGCCCGCGCTGAGGTTTAGTCCCACCTCGCCTGCCCAGCGCGCGCCGCACCTGCTTAAAAGCGGAGGGGACTGGGACACCCCGAACTCACTTGAACTCGTCCCAGTCCCCGCTTGACCTGTGCCTTGCCCCACGGATGCTCTGTGCGGGCCGCCCTATGCCGCGCACTGTGCCGGTGCTGATCCTTGGATCGATTCCGCACTCGCAGCATGTGATGGCTGCTAGATGTGCCGGTGATGGGCGGTCCGCACAGAAACAAGTTTTTGCACTTTTTGTCCCGTGATCCTTGAAACTTTTTTGCATGATTATACACCAAAATGGAGTATCCATGCAAGTTTTTAGATTTTCCTACCAAGGTTAGCGTATTTTAACATTTATTCTTTAGTAAATCAACAAATAATTACAATGATAGGAAAATTTGCTCTGAAAATTGCACAAATGGACACAACATCTTATTTTGGATCCATGCACAACATATTAAAGTTTCAGATGATTTGTAGATAGTGATGCTATACATCCTTGTAAAGCATGCATGTCTAACAAATTTTAAAAAACTGAAAAAAAAAGAAAAGAAATAAAACACAAAAAGAAGGACCATCGAGATGGGCCTAAGGCCTTTAATTTCGGGCACGACGGGCCGTCGAGATGGGCCTACGGCCTTTAATTTAATCCTAACGCATGCATGACGGACGGCGCACGCGGTGTGGACGGACCTGACCACTTGACTCGCCCACACACGCACGCGCCGCACGATGTGGGGAGTTGTTTAGGAAACCGTAATTATAGGATCTATAGTTTCTCTTTTCGGCGATAGACGTCCCCAGCGCTGCGACAACGCCCCGTGGGCCGCCGGAAAGCAGTAGCAGCGCGGCGACGAGCAGGCGGGGACGACGAAGTACGTCCGACCCGGGAGCAGGTCCTCGCCGGGCGACCTCACCGGGATCGGGAGGCCCACGACGGCTGCGACGACGGAGGCAGCGGCACATGCACCATGGACACGTCAGGAGATGGAGAGCGGATCCCCCATACGCCGTTCAACGTGGCTACAGGTAGCCCTGCTAGTTGGATTGGTGGTTTAGTGGGTAGGTTTTTGATTTGGACTGCGTCGGTTTGGTGAGTTAATGGATTGAAAAGTTAATTAGTAGATCGTTAAGCTAGGGCAGCCTTGTATGCCGCAAGCCTACGCGTGGCTGCCGCCACACCCTCATCTCGTCTCTCTTCGATCTGCTGTCGGCGCCCGACAATGCTGGCTCGTGCGCCGGTCAGCTGGCAGCTGCTACGTACTCGTCGGCTTCGCTAAGTCCGGATTGGATTGGTGGGGTTTCGGTTTCAACATGATGAAGTTCGGAGTGGTTGTTGTAAATAGAATCTTCACTAAAAGGTGTCCTCCAAGTGTTGTACTAAGACATTTCTTGTTTGCAAAAATTAATTTATGCAGGTACCAATCGTAGCAAGTGTCGTACAAACAACAACCAAGATGGGTCTAGCAGCACGGTAATCTCCATATGAAGTTTTGTTTTCCTTTACGTTACCTCTACATTTTGACCAACTTATCATGACCAACTTGTTGCTGCAGAATCCTAAGATGCGTGTTTTCCACTCTCCAGTGAGATTTTGTAATGTCGTTAAAAAAATTAAGGAATCTCAACCACACGTAGACGCTATTGAGTCTATTGGATTTGGGGGACTGCTTCAAATGCCTAGTATCAGTTTGAGGAAAAACATGCTAAAGGACATTGCAGAAGTATACGACATCAGCAACAGAGGTTTCAAGTTATGTGGTCAAATTGTTAGGTTTCCTCTGGAAGATGTCCATAATATATTGGGACTCGAGATTTCAGGCAATGATGTAATGCAATATATTAATGAAAAAATGAAGAGTGAAGATGAAACTGTGCACAGTGAATTCTTCAAAAGGTTTGCCAATGATAACCACAAGCTCGAGCTACAAGGACTGGAAAACATGCTTCATAAAGAACGACCTGCGGACGGAGACTTTATAAGAGCTTTCGTCTTGTTCACGATTGGTGTCCTCCTAGCATCAAACACAGGGCCCACCATCCATTGGAGCTATATAGAAGCTGTTAGAGATATAGCACAAATTCCACATTTCAATTAGGGCCAATTTACTCTGAACCATCTGTTGAACTCATGCACTTCTTACAATAATAAGAGCGAAAAAACCCTGAAGGGAAATTTGGTTCTTCTACAGGTCAGTTCTATATTGTACGTCAAAACCGTTAAATATTGTATATTTTCTGACATACATATTTACTTCATATTTTTAATAGTTTTGGTACTGGGAGCGAGTTAGAGTGGCCAACAATCATGGCATCAAGTATGAAGAAAGGACAACCCGACCACCAGTAATGGTATTCTGGAATGAAGAAAATGCCAATCGTCGACAAACTGCTTGGGAGAAGGATGGGTTAGACGGAGGAACTGTAAGTAAGCAAACATTGCACCAAGACGGTTGTGTTGTTACGCATATAATTTACAATATCAATTGTTTGTAGCTTAATTTGCCCGTTGCTTCACACACCAAACAAAAAAGAGAAGCAACAGTGTCACAAGCAAAATATACACCCGAGGGTCCAAGCAACCTACAAGTAAGTATGACATATGTTTAAGTGTCGTAGCTCATTTGTGTGCGTAATTCATTTTTTCGTAAATTTGTAGGTGCAAAGCCTTGAACATTGGAAGAAAGCAACGAAACTGGAGCTTAAACTAGATCTGGAGCAGAAACTTCTTGAATTGGAACACAAACAGGATATGAAATTTTTGGATCAGAAGAAGGAATTTGCTTCATTTAGAAACGACAGCATCCTGGAAGATAGGTTCAATAATCTAGAAGCTAAGGTATACGCTGATTACGAAGAAACGCGAACGGCGATGCAGGTAACCAGCGTGATATTACTAAATTTTACGTACTATCATGCTTAAATCTTTAACAATGTCTCAACTAACAGGAAATCCTTGAGCTAGTGCGCACACATATTGACCAACCTAGATCTCAAACTGCCCATGCTCAGCAACATATACCTTCATCTGCACAAGGTCAGCCACCTATGTGTACATCTGCACATGTTAAGGTATTTTATGTTCACAAGTTTTATCACTGTTCTTGTTTGACGATAGAAATGATATTTTCGAATCTAAAAAAACTATATAATTGCAGGTAACGCCACGCACACGTTTCCACCAGGCGAAGGATAGAATATACGATCAATCACCCATTCAAGAAATGATACGATGGAAACGACCATGGAGCAGCACGGCGACCCCACTACAACGCATATCAAACCAAGAGAGCCAATTATCGACGACGATTACAATACTGGTTCAATTGACAGAGAAGCTGCCATGTTCTTATTACAGAGTTATGAGGACGCTTGGGTTGTAGACATAGATGGCATTAGGATTACAGCAGGACAATTGCGCCGAAATGTCTCACAGCAGTATATATTAGAAGAGGTAATATTCTTTCAGATCCATGTCGTCAGTATAAACATTCGCACACCTAATATTTACTAAATCCACACTTTGCAGGTAATAAATGCATATGTCCATTTGAGCGACGTTGAGAATGATACAGCGTCATTCATATCAACGTTTGATGTTCAAAAGTTGGCAGACCCAAGATGGGAGCAAACCGAAAATTATAAGAAGCGAATTGCCGATAAATGTAAAGGAAAACATTTGGTATGTAATATTGATTTTGTTTTGTTTCTTATTCTGGGTTCCTATCTCATGAATTACTATGAATTTTGGAAACATCACCTGTTTGGATTGAAGCCATGCATTCAAACTTCTTTCAATAATTAAGGTAGTGTTTGGTTGCTTGTATAAGAGTGATCTTGAATGGGATGGTTCAAGGATAAAACGATCCTGGATGAGATGATACAAGTAGGGTGTTTGGTTGGTTGTATGGCAACGTTCTATGAAATGGTACAATATCATACAAGATCATGTTTGATTGCTTGTATGGTCCTGATAGGGCTACCTCCTCCCAAAAGCTGGTGACTTTACCTCTCAAGGAACAAATCATACTATTCAAGTCAGGTGGTGAACGAGAGAGAGAAGAAAGAAACAAGAGCTGACCGGTGGTGAAAGAAGCACATGACCTCGTCGTGGACGGAATGGTTCGGGCTTTTTTGCCGTATGGGTTGGTTCAGCATCTATTGAGAATATTCTAGGAATCTGGATGAATCAATCCTGTACCATTGGTTCAGTCCAGCAAGCAAACACCGAACCGGTGTTAGATCCAGGATGAGTCGGTACAGGGACGAGTTCATACAACAAACCAAACACTACCTAACTTTCAGGTATTCGTTCCAATGAACATTAATGGCAACCACTGGGGACTCCTGGTCCTAAACTTTATAAAGCAAGAGGTACAGATCCTTGAATCTTTAAGCTTACGAGATGAAGAACTAGAGATGACATTGGTAAGTATGTAACCAACTATTCTGTACACATCTACAAACACATGATCAAACTTCTCATGTATGTGACCATTCACTATAGGTGGAAAGTATACAATGTTGCGTCGAATTTTCGTTCATGAAAGGCTTGGTTAACTTTGAAAATCCATTTAACTTGCGCGAGTGGGAAATAGTTCCATATCTAGACATACCGAGACAAGATAACAGGTACTCTTTTCCTTTTGTATATTCTTGATGTATTTCAGTTACTTATGTTATGCTACTACGTTGCAGCTTTACATGTGCAGCATTTGTAATACAATATATTCTGGCATGGGATGGAGAGAAAATGGCTCATGAATTCACAAGTGTGAGTGTTAGAGTTATTGTTAATTTCAAAATTATACAAAATGAAAAGAAAACTGCTATGTGACGAAGTGCACTACATTTCTCATGTACAGGAGGCAATGGAAAGTTTTTGCTTCAGGATATGCAAGCGGCTCCTACATTCCTATCGCAATAGTCTTCGCTTGGAATCATACAAAAAACCTATCACGGTTTGTGCATTTACTGCATTTTACAATAAATCAGTGTAGACAGCTTGTTCCAGACTGCACAAAATAATCTTGTTTCACATTTTCTGTTGACGATTACTTAGAAGGAAGCGTACTTGCTGGAAAATCCGGATGAACGAGAGGGGCATCGACAGGATATTGATGTGGACGATCTTCAGATAATATCGTCAGCAACGGGAACTCGAAGCAAAGGGGAAGCAAATACAGCCTCGGGAACAACAATGACGAGAAGACCAAGAGGACGGCCGCGAAAGACTAGGGTTGATGAAGGATCTGCAAAAGTTCCAGGAGTTGAAGAAGGAAATCCAAAAGTTAAAGGAGCTGCAACTAGGAAAAGAGGTCAACCCTCAAGGATCACAGCTGACACTGCTCCTCGTACGGTATTAGATGATTTCAGTACAGAATCTATCGCAAATCGCGTTAACAAACGGAAGAAGCATCCAGGAAAACTGCTAAGCAGCCCTTATCAGGCTAAGTAGGTTCAAAATTGATATAAAAAATGGTCAAACTTTAATTACCGTTTCAGTACATTTATTTTTTCTGATACTCGTTTCAGTACATTTAAATATTATAAACCGACAATCATGTGCAATAAATAGACAGAGAACATTTTTATGATGAATCAGAAAAAAAAAGTAGGCCATTTGGATATTTTATGCGCAAAATATACAATTTTGAAATTATAACTGTGAATTAAAAAGAAAAAATGACTAATAGCACAAGAACTGTCCAAGAACAGCGCCACGCCAGCAATCCTGCGGTCCCACATGCCACGCGGGTGCAGGACGAGAATCGGGCCGGTAACTGATTTGGGCCTGTGACTGATTTGGGCCTGTTGCACCCCCGCGGGGGCGGCCGGAAACGTAAATTCTCGAGCCGCCTTCACGTCCCGCGCTGGCGTGGCCGCGTTGAGGTTTAGTCCCACATCGGCTGCCGAGCGCGCGCCGCACCTACTTATAAACGAAGGGAGCTTGGCCCTTCCGAACTTACTTGATCTCCTCTGCTCTCTCTCACCGATACGCTGTGTGGGCCGTCCCATGCCGCTCCCTCGGTCTGGCCCGGTAGTGTGCTGGTGCTGGTCCTCGATCGATTCCGCACATTTAGCCTTGAGCTTCTTGTGCTGGTGCTGATCCTGGATCGATTCCGCACACATGCCTGGGCCGGGCTGCCTGAGGAGCTGGTGACGGGCGGTCCTCGCGCAACAATTTATTTCAAATTTTTGCAAGTCGCATGCAACACATTTTTTTTTTGCAAGCTGCTAGGTCATGAGGAAAATGGATGAGAGGCCAGCTCCAGCGCAGCCCAGCAGCAGCAGCCGAGCGGCCCAGCTTCAGCCCAGCGCCAGTCCGCCCGTCACACCCCACCTCCCGCCTCCCAAGCAGTGAACCCGCACGCCGAGTCCGCACGTCGAGGCCGCCCCTGGCAGTGGACCCGCACGCCGAGGCCGCCACTGGCGCGTATAAAGGTCGCCCCCACCGCACCCGCGCCGCCACGAGCCCTAGACCTAGCCCGCGCACCGCCATAGCCGACGCGCTTGCAGGTCGACACGCGCTTGCAGGTCCGACGCGCTTGCAGGTCGACCCGGCGCCACCGCCGCTGATCTACGCTTTGACGGCGTTGCCGGCCACGAGACCCCTACCACGTCCTTCATTGCGAGGTGAGCAATCAGCCTTCTATCTCGTTCCGCTTGATTTTCGTAGTACGCAAGTCAACTGTTGATGTCTAAGAGTCTGCAGCGTAGCCGGCTTCCATCAACAAGCGTTCCTATCAACAAGTTGTAGAAAAAGACTATCGCCAAGTTAATTGCATTCTTTGAAACGCGCAAACATGAACTATCATTGGAAGTGTAGTTTTGCATGTTGGAAGTGGTATGGCACTTAAATTGTTGAGTAACTTTCAAACGGACCCCTCCCCTTAAGGAGTGCACGTCTACAAACTTTAGGGACCAGCTACATTTCCCTTCATCCATTAGTAATTGATCTGTATACTTTATGTCAAAATAGTAATTGATCTGTATACTTTATTTCAAATTAGTAATCAATTTGGAAGTGGAAATTGATTACTGCTGAATATTTGTGACTCTGATTGCTTGTATTACTACAATTTTTGTATTTTATTGCCTCAATACTGCATTACTACGTTCTAGAATTCCCAATTTGGTTTTATATAAACATTTCCCTTCATCCATTAAGAGTCAAAGAAGCTCAATTTTAGGATAGCAAAACAAAATTTCTTGGAACTGCTACTACAGAACTGAAATACGCATATTAATTGAAATTCAGGAATGTACAAGGGTATTATGGATCTGAATGGCTCTGCACAGTTTTTGTTGTTGCTTTTTCATTTTAATTTTTTACCATATGATTTAATCTATACTTTGTTAATTCCTAGGTGTCATGGATCAAGTTATGAGGTCCCTCCAAGAGATCGAGGAGAAGGCAACAAAACGTAAGAAGGATTTTAACAATGAGTATTCGAAGATCAGGCTTGGCCTTACCAAATCTTACATCCAGAAGATGAAGGAACAAGAACAAACTGATAAGGACATATTGCTTCGGCGTAACCAGCTGAAAAAAGCACAAGAGAAAGAGCTTTCTGACTTTGCTAAAAGAGTTGAAAAAGAACAGGTTGCCCAGCTGAAAAAGGACCTTCGTGATCAGCGTGCTCCCTTTGCCGGCATGGTAGAACAGGAAAGTGCTATTGCAGATACTCTGTTGCGAAAGACCCGTACAGAAATTGATGAGATCATAAATAAACACGAACAAACTATTGATTCATTTAACAACCAGGCAAGGTTACAAATCGAAGAGTTACAGAATGACGTCTCAAGGTTGAAGGGTATGATTCACAACTTGATCCCCTTGATCAAACAACAGAAGGTCCCTCTCCATAAGAAAGTCGAGGTAACCACGATAGTAAATTATTTTATAATATACATTTTATATTATGTATTGTATAGGTAGCCATATGAACGTTTGCACTTTCAGGTAGAAGATGAGATCTGCATACCGCGAACGAGCCTGTTTGTATTAATGGACAACGAATGTGACTTGGTAAATGCAATTTTTTTCCTTGCTTTTTGTGTACCAACTCTGGTTAGCCAAATGAACTTTATTCCTGTAATCTATATACATGCAGGATGATGTAATTCGATTTAAGGTGCACATAGTGAATGAACTTTATCTGGATCTGAAAAAGTACTATGACAGTCGGGAATATAATGTTGGCCAGTTTACCATTACAAAGCCAGCCACTACTGTTGAGTTCACCGTAATGTTGGAGACTTTGATACATTATGGATATAGAGGAGACGCAGAGTTGTACTACCTGAATCCTGTTCATGGGAGTACACCATCAATTGGGTATGGTTTAAAAAAGATTGATCGACAAGAAGATGTGAATGAATTGGTGCTCGCTCATGCTGAACAGAGGACGAAGATTTGTCATCTGTACCTAGTGGGACCTGAAGAAGTGAGTGGTTTCTCTTCACAAATAATTTTCTTAATACAACCATTGATGGTATAATAACATGTAAAAAACTTAATGCAGGACATGGCGGACATAGACTACTACGATGACGGAGAAGAAGAAGGCGATATGGCCCGTGATGTCCATACTCCAGGGGATAGTACTGACGGCATCTAGGCACCTAGCCTTGTTGAACTATGGGAGGATTACAAACTTGTTAGGTTGCATTAAGTTTTTGTTCGAAATTAGACTAAGTTTGTTATGTGTTTTCATAAAGTTATGCGTGTGTTAGAAAAAAGATTTAGTGTTCTATAGCTGTCAGACAATTTTCAAGGAATTGTTAGTTGAACTAGAGAACTCGTTCTTAAACGATTATTGGGTTTGCCGGCTCTAAGCAATGATTTGGAATGAGGGTTGGATTGGGATGTCAATTATTCGGAATTCTACACTTATATTCGAAATTCTACACTTATATTCGGATTACTACAACACTATTCGGAATACTACACATATTCGGACAACGATCGCGCTGCTAATATTTGGAATACCACGTAGATATTCGGATTTCTACGATACTTATCGAAATTCTACACTAATATTCGGATTACCACAACACTATTCGGAATAATTCACAACTATTCGGACAAGGATCACGCTGCTATGACTCCATTCGGACAGGATCCGAAAATGCAGTGGTTACGACCAGCAGGATCCGAAATGTAGTAGGTTACGACCAGCAGGATCCGAAATGTAGTAGTTACGACCAGCACAATTATTTGGACTACTACGTTTCGGATGAGGGTTGGATTGGGATGTCAATTATAACTACTGCATTTCGGATCGTGCTGGTCGTAACTACTATTTCCGGACTATATATACAATTGAATGGGACAGAAAAGGCAAACTTGCAGCGGATTACCCGGCCATTACACACGCACTTAAGCTAGATCGACGACTCACGGTGGTGATGGCGACAGCATCTAAGCATCTCTAAACAACAGCAACCTTTGGCAAATCATATATCCAACACATCCTCAGGGAGCATTTTTTCCTACGAATGAAGAGGAACATTAGTCATAAGCACACATGGCTCACAAACAACCAATTTTATGCTTTAATGACAATTACTCTTAGCTTACCTCATCTCTCATGGAGCATGTTCTCCGATTGTGACCCTGGTCTTTACAAAGTGTACATTTCTTGTTAGATTTATCTGAACTTGACTTCAACTTTTTCTTCGGGGCCCCTCTGCCAGGCACACGTATGGGATCCAAGACATTGTAGGACTCCGCAGAATCATCCAGGCCTTGTGTGAGCACAGGACCAAACCTCTTGCCTCCACCCTCTCCTCTATTTGGAAGGATCATAGCAGCTTCCTCTTCAAGAACGTGTTTGAGCCGTTCGTACGCTTCAAGTGATTGAGATGCTGCGAAGGATGTCATTTGACTGATATTGTGTAGCTCATGGTACCTCTGTACGCTATCAGAATAGTCATACATGGTGGTCTTCCTTGTAGGAGGAAATCCACGCTTGGCACCCATCGTCCACCTTTCCAAAACACAGCAATCTGGAAGCTTACTTTCTCCGCGAAAGCCCAACACAAAGAAGATGTGTGAGCATGGGGTTCCAAGGGACTGTAACTTTAGACAAGAACATGAAATTTCCTTCACCTTGTCCTCATCAACACAGATCTCACATTCTACAAAGTATTGTTTGTCGCCTTTATCAACCCTTCCAACTTTATACTCAACAATGTTATAGCCATCCATTTCCTCAATCAAAAAACACTTCTCGGCTGTTTTAAGACTGTACTGCACATCAGCATAATAAACACTTGGTGTGAACCTTCCTGCAGCCTCATTCACAATATTTGAAGCATCTGGTTCCAAGCATGGCTTGTAACTTGCTTCAAAGTCCAGATTCGCTTCTCTAATGCGCAGCTTTTGAACACAGTTGTCAAAGTGTTGTAACAGCTCTATCAGTGACATTTTCCGATCTAGATTACACTGAATCTTAGAGTGAAGGCTCTCGCTACGCTGGTTGCTCCTCAGTCCTAAATAGCGCTTACTAGCATGATACGCAGCACACCAGACTTCCCTCCTCTCATACATCTGATATAGCCACGACTCCTTATCTGTAACGTCATTCTTATTCAAGAATTCCATCCATTTCCTCTCAATCTCTTCTATAGAGCAACGATCGTAAAGAAAGCATCTAATCCCTTCCTTCACTTTGTCGTCCAATATTACTCACAATGTTATTCTCAATATGCCATCCGCATAGCCTATGCGATGAATTCGGCCACACAATACTGATTGCTTTTTGCATAGCAAGGTCTCCGTCGGTGATCACTGAAACTGGATGTTTCTGAGACATGGCCTCACTGAATGACCTAAGCAGCCACACATACGACTCAGTATCCTCATGAGCAACAATTCCACAAGCAAAAAGAACTGTGCTTTTATGATGATTCACCCCAACAAAAGGAACAAGGGGCAGGTTGTATTTATTCGTTTTGTACGTGCCATCAAATACGACGACATCACCAAATGCTCTATAATCCATCTGACTTTCAAAGTCGCACCAGAGCACTCCCGTCAAATGCCCTCTCCCATCTCTCTTGTACTGGAAAGAGAAATCTGGATCTCTACGTTTCTGATCTATCATGTAATTGATGAGTGTTTGAGCATCACCGGGGGAGAGTGTCTGCAACTTATTGCGATGGAAGAAATTGTAAAGGTCCCTTGATGTAAATCCAACATTATCATAACCACCGTACCGCTTTAGCATAATGTCCATTTTCTGGTGTTTGCGGATCCCAGAAATCTGCAGAAGCACAATCTCTGCTTTCTGCTCATCACTGATTCTTCTATGTGAACGCAGAAAACAAGAAAGGTCTGGATCAATCATCGGATGGTTGTGTTCATCGATGAAATCCTTCACATACCACTGCTCCGAGTTCTGATCCTGTGCAATCACAAGTTTAGCACGGCATCCAAAGCGAGTGATATTGCGCGACCTCCGCATCTTGATCTCCCTCCTCAGGTGCTTCTCTTCGTGGAAACCTGTAGCGCTGCAAACAAACTTGCGAAGGGTCCTCTCATTGTGGCCGCTGTCCCACTCGCAGTAATCCTTTCTCACACGAAAGCCTTTCTCATAAGCGTAGTCGTTATAAAACTCAAATCCTTCGTCTTCACTGTTAAACATCTTCATAACTATTTCACTGTACTCCAGCAAAGAATTATCATTGGACATTTCCGCTTCAAAAGAAAAAAATTAAGCTTCCATTAGAACAGTCATGGAAATATTTCTTCTTGTCCTAGAAACATTTTTATGACTAATGTACTATCAAAAAGAAGCTGGAAACAGTAAAAAAAATCCAAAGACATCACTAAGACAGCAACAAATGCAAAACTAGTACATCTACAAGAACTAGTAAACGAATCAAGAACTACTGCATCTACAAGGGGTGTATACACTAGATCAATAACTTGTAAATGAATCAAGAAATACTACATCTACAAGGTTCTTCTTCATGAATCAAGAAACCCTAGCAAGCACGGGAGAGAAGAGGAGAAAGGCGTGGATGGTTGACTCACCGGCGAGAAGACAGCGGTCGATGGGGATGGGCGCTTGAGGGAAGAAGACCGCGTCGGCGTTGCCGTGCCGACCTGCCTTGCCGCCGTCCTGCCCTCGCGGGGAACCACCGCCGCCGTCGGTAGGGGGCTCGTCGTCGGGAGATGGAGGGGGAACGAAGGCGCCGGCGGCAGCTGGAGGGAGGGAGAGATCAGGGCGGTGGTGGCTAGGGCAAGACCTGGGCAGTCGATGCCGACGACGAGGTGGAGACGAGGACGGCACGGGGAGGGGCCGCGGTGCAGGCGTCGTGGTCGGGCTCGGGGTTCGGGCTGCGAGAGGCCGCAGTGGTGGGGGGGGGGGGGGGGGGGGGCGGTTTCCGAAGTTGAATTACCAACATACCCTTTGTTACAAAAAATAAAATTTAAGGGAGGAAATGGGAGGAAATGGGAATCCAAGCACCATAAAAGCTCTCATTAATTATTTCTTCGATGCAGAGGAAGCTGAATTAATGATGTGTAAACCTGGCGCTGCAGTGGATCCCGCAAACGGTCATTTTGCTGTCGGATTGTCTGACGGTTTGTGCTGCTCTGAACTTAAGAATAGAGAATCGATCCCGGTTAGTGTTGCTAGTCAGGGAGGTCAGAGTGTTCATCAATGAGTCGAGGGAGGTGGAGATTAAGCATTGTAATAGGTCTCAGAACAGGGTAGATCATCTTTTAGCAAATAAATCATGTGCGTAATCATTCTCGAAAGTATGGCTCCGTAATGCTCTGGACTTCGTTGCTACTACGATAGAAACTGACTGTACTCCGTTTGAAACTTAATAAAATCCATCTTTTCCTTTGCAAAAAAAAAAAAGATCGCACCCTCTAGAAATAAAATTGTTTGGTGCTTATTCAAGCCTGAGTCGCAACAGTTGACCTGTGCACGTGCGGCGTACACTTCAGATCAGTTGGGTGATGTGTGAACATAAAAAAGCTATATATCACGCAGGCTGCAACATTCTTGAGGTTTTTCGGGTCACACGTACGGACGACGTTACCCACAGACAACCGGGCCAGGTTCAACCGGAGCACGGAGGAGCGACCTGCCGTTTCTCTGCTTCACCAAACCCTTGCGCGTGATGGGGATGACAAGGCGGCGCCTGCCCGTACTCCTGGTCCTGGGCGGGCCACTGCGACGTGCACAGGCCGACCGCCGCCGGCGGATACAGTCCGTCGTCAGGCTTCTTGAACTCGGTCCCTGCTGCCAGCGCCGGCGCGCGCGGGATCAGTATGATGTAGGAGTTGATCCCCAACACGGCGGCGATGAGGCTCAGCACGGCCGCCCTCGTGAAGACGCCGTCCGCGAGGATGTAGCACTGCCCGTAGGTGGTGTCGCGCGTCGTGGGCTCGTTCCACGCCGCGCCTTGAAGGTAGGACGCCCCTGCGATCACTGCCGCTATCCTGCACAAGAATATATATCGCCGGTTTCAGTGATTTGATCTTCTGTCATATGTTTGTTCCAGCTCCCAGCTGGCGATCGTGCGGGGTTACCATGAGAAGACAGAGGCGACGATGCCCACGACCCGCTTGGTCTCGTATGCGCCTGTCCGTGGTCTGCCGCAGCCGCAGCAGCCGCCGGCAGCCGTGGCGATGATCTGGGCCGCCACCAGCAACAGGAGCGCCCCTAACGCCAGCGCGAAAGCCGGGTTGGCCGGGTAGACGCACTCGCGCCTCGACACGTCGAGTTGAACCGACTGCCAGTAGTAGTAGTGTCAATTTCATCACCACCGCTTAATTTGGGGATCACGATCCTCGATCGAACCTCATCAACATATTAAAAAGTTTATAAAACTACACGCTCACATATATAACACACATCCCAGACACAGAACAATGGATATCGTATAGCACTTACGGTGAGCTTTGTGGCCTCGGCGATGAACCCCAGTATGGCGCTCGCCACCCCAGACAGCCCTACCACAGCGGACACGACGATTGCACCGGTCTCCATCCTGCTGCCCGTGCGACGAAAAGGCTGCTTGGTTGCGATCAATTGTGATGCTCTCGATCGTTTTTATACAGAGAAGTAAACTTGGAAATCATCTTCCTGTTATGTCAGGCCGTCAGCACATAGAAGCGACCGGCCGCTTTTTCATTCGCTGCCGGAGGGAAGACCAAAGATCTCGCAAATCAACAGATTTATCTCAAGCTACGTAGAATATTCTGTACCATCTGCCTGAAGGTTACCTGGAAACTCTCCAGTTACGACAAACAAACGCGCCCTATGACACACAACTCAAACCAAGGCAAGCCAGGTGATGACATAATTTACTGGTAAAGTCGTGCTTACAATTACAAGCACCATAGTTACGTCTACAACCTGGAGTTGACATCGATGGGCACGCGATGACGACAGGTTTAATCGTGATCCGATCATACGGGCTTAGCAGAGAGTTTGTTAAACACATTTACGAGTGCAATTGACGCTCATTTCTGTCATGGTGCTCTGCATGTCCCCGGCGTGGTTAGGTAACTTAGGTCTAGATGGGAATGTTTTCGGGGTGGGACATGGAATTCTCAAACGTGGACTTGGACATGGAATTCTCAGCGGATACATCGCATCAAACTTATCAGAATAATCTCATACGTGGAGCCTGATCGGTACATATACACCATCCGGCACCGGCCAGACGCTTTCGTGGCTAGCAGGCTGGCACCCTTCTACTATAGTACGAGCAAATTAACGCAGTGTAGGTAGCCAAAAATCTATAAAACAGTGCGCACAAATGTGTATTTTTGGGCTCATTTGGTTGGTGCCTAACTTTGCCACGTCTAAGCTTTAGCACGCCGCAGATTCTTAAGCAACTGTTTGGTCTACTGCCGCAACGGTGGCAAGCCACACGTTCTTAGGTCAGTGGCCCACACAGCATACACTCAATTTGTTGACTAACTTTGCCACACTTGTGGCTAAAAATTTTTTGGCCACACTTTTTGTGTGGCAAGCCATACTTGAGTAAAAGTTAGTTATGGCAATCTTAGTCTTGAACCAAACGTGCCCGGTTTTAGTGCATATCAAAACTCAGTCTCCAGTGAAACTTGGAAACTCAATCTCCAGCCAAAACTATTGTGCGTAGCGAGTATCGTATCGCGCCGAGCCATACAATTAGCAGTTCGATGAGCCCAACTCATGGATATATAAGCTAGGCCTAATTGCCAATAGAGCTGGCGTTGGTTAATTGTCGCCGTCGCCGCCGGCCGACTGGATTGAAGGAGGTTGCGGCTTGCAGGGTCGAACAACCACCTGG
The DNA here is from genome assembly GCA_012490785.1 of Eragrostis nindensis. NCBI lineage: Eukaryota > Viridiplantae > Streptophyta > Magnoliopsida > Poales > Poaceae > Eragrostis > Eragrostis nindensis. The sequence continues at coordinate 213,616 of JAAXCT010000568.1, read as the reverse complement.
AGTCTGAAGGTTGACCGAGGGTGTATATATGGTGTTCGTTTCAGTGGTCCGCAAGCGGTAACACAGCGAGAACGTTGGTTGGGACTTGGGAACTCGAAACTTGCTTCGTTTCTACACAAGCCTGAGTCATCATCACAACAGTTGACCTGTGCGCGTGCACAATTCACTCATGGTACAAATTCAGATCAGATATGCTTCTTGCTCACTTTCTACTATGGTGTTATCACCTACACTTTCGCGTTCGCGTGGCCCTGTAGGATGTTCCACGCTGGAGGAGCAACCTGCGGGTTCTGTGCTTGCCCATACCCCTGGGCGGGCCACTGCGGCAGGCCGACGACCGCCGGCGGATCCAGTCCGTCGTCGGGCTTGTTGGGCTCGGTCTCTGCTCCTGCCGTCGACGTAGTCGCGGCACCGAGCGCATGTGCCTGCGCCGGCGCACGGGTCAGCAAGATGTAGGACGTGACCCCGAGGACCGTGGCGACGAGGCTCAGCACGGCCGCCCTCGTGAAGACGCCGCCCCTGAGGATGTAGCACCGCCCATCGAAGGCGTGGCGCGTCATGGCCGCGTTCCACACCGCGCCTTGCTGGTAGGACGCCCCTGCGATCACTGCCACTACCCTGCACACACGAAATGTCGCCGGTTTCAGTGACTTTTATCATCTGTCATCCTCCCAGCTCCCAGGCGATCAGGCTTCAAACTACTACTACTACACGCGCGCGCATGTCGCCGGCCGGTGGCCTCGGGTACTACTAGAATTCCTTAGTTTTCCTGGAGTTTCCTTCTTTCCCTAGAGCTTTTTTTCCCTATATATATCGCTAGTTAATTAAGCACAACGCGGTTGTGAGTGCGGACTTACCATGAGAGGATCGAGAGGACGATGCCCACGCCTCGGTTGATCGAGGACGACGCACCTGCTGGTCTGCAGCAGCCACAGCAGCCGGCGGCAGCCGAGGCGATGATCTGGGCCACCGCCAGCAGGAGGAGCGCGCATAACGCCAGCGCAAAAGCGGGTTTGGCTTGGTAGACGCACCCGCCGCTCCTAGACAAGGTGATGTCATGTGCCTGCAAATTACGAGGTGTTTGGTTCGTGCTTTGTAACGTATTGCCATTACGCAACGTAAACAGATAACGTTACGACTGTTTGTTTTGACACTCTCCGCAATCCGTTACCCCGTAATCAAACTCCGGCCTATTCAATCTCCATACCCTCCCTCCCCCACCGGTATCGAATCGATAACGCTTCGCGTCTTCGTCTTCATCTCCGTCTCCGCGTCGGGCAGCGCCACAGCGGCAGTTGCGACTCCGCCTCTTGTTCTCCGCATCAGGCTGCGGCAACACCGACTCGGTCTCTTCCTTCCTCAGCTCCTCTTGCTTAACCCCTGCTCTCCCTCCTCCGTTTATCAAGCCCAGATTTGTGCAGCGGCGGCGGGGATGGCGAGCCGGCGGCGGCTCTCAGCTTGCCGGTTCGGCGAAGCATGGCTGGAGCGGCGGCTTCCCGCGCGCGATTCAATCACCGATTCCCTGCGCGTGGGCTCCCGCAGCGCCCTGCACGCGTTTCATCTTCGATTGCAGATGACAACCAATTTCTGATTACGTTACGGCGGTGAGCCAAACAATGTCATTAATCCATCACCGCTTTGGGGATCATGATAGACGATTGAGTCTCTCAATATTGCACTTACGGTGAGCCTTGTGGCCTCGGCGACGAACCCCAGTATGGCGCTCGCCACCCCAAACAGCACCACCACGACGGACACGACGATAGAACCCCTCTCCATCCTGCAGTGGCCTCGCTGCCCTTCTGGTTATGATCAATCGCGACGCTCGTTTTTATGTAGACAAGGGTACATGGAAATCAACGGCTCCGGGGGGAAAACCAATGATCTTGCAAGAGCACATAGAAATAACTTCGGTACCATCTACCGGGTATTTTCTTTTTAATTTCCTCCAGCAAGTCCCCAGTTACGACAAACAAAATGCGTACCACGATCTGCATCGTCGCCAGAAAAGATGAACCCAAATCAATCCTCAATAATTTACTGGTATAGTGCTTAGGTGCACGGTGGCTACGTCTTATGTGCACCAATTTGAGTTGACATCGATGATAAGCTGACAACGACCGGTTTAACCGTGAGCTGATGATTACATGACTGAAAAATCAACATTAACCAAGAATACTATGAAACACGTTTACGAGTGCAATTGACGCTTCTTCCAGTCTATGCATGAAGTCTTCTATGGATGCGGTTGCTCTGACGTCACATCAGATCAACATGGATCGCTGCATGTGGATGCTCGCCTGTCCGTCCCCACATGTCAGTGATCTAATTTGACGTCAAAGACGCCTTCCATGTTCCCGGTACGGCTTTTGTGGTGGGTTTACAGCCAGTGAGAGCTCTGAGCTTAGAGAAAAGGCTTTACGTGTGGCATGGACAAAGCCAGCACACAGGATATCGATCTCAAATTTATCGGCCCATGCGTAGATCACTATTCCACACGCCGACTACTGAGAGGGAGATAAACTGGCGAAACATGCTCTCTCTCTCTCTCTATATATATATATATCTTTTTTTTTTTTTGCGAGGACTCTCTCTCTCTATCGACAAAGCCTAGGTACAGTAAAAGTGTTTTTGGTTAGTTGCATATGCATGAGCCTGGCTATGAGGCGTATGCAGGGCAAGCTGAACCAGCATGCACTGATGCACAGATGCAGGCTCTTGTATTTGGATGCCCATTTTTGTCTGAGCGTGTCCCAGTGGAGCACACAATTGGTTGCCTAGCTTTTGGCCTGAGTTGTATGCGTGGGTGCAGGCACTAGTGTTTTTTGACATGTGCCTGTCACCGGCAGATGCGCGAGATGCACCAAGCGAGACAGGCTGAGGAGCGAAGCTCGATTTCTGCGTGTGAAGGGAGCCGGGCTCCAAAGAGAATGTTGCACGCGCTGGTGCAGGCTGTGGATGCAAGTCAGGCAACCAAACTTGATGGTCTGCAATTCTGCATCCGTTGGACCGGGCTAGGGGCTGATACAGCCTACCAAACACGCTCTAAGACTAACTCTTATGGGTTCTGGATGGGCATGCGCAAATTATGCACACATGATTCTCTTTTTCAAAAAATAGCCCTGGTGTTCAAATCTCAATCAGCCAGTGTGAAACGAAAAAGAAATTCATCAAAAAAAATTTGCTCCAATAGGAGCTCAAGATCAAATTCAAATGGAGTACAAAACGCTGAGATTTGAGATCCGGAGCACGGGTATAGGGTCATCTACACCTGCGCGTGCGGGTTCGGTGTTTGACCAAACCCTTGCGCGTGGTGCGGGTAGGGCGCCTGCCCGTACCCCTGGGCGGGCCGCCACTGCGGCAGGCCGACCGCCGGCGAATGCAATCCGTCGTCGGGCTTCTTGGGCTCGGTCCCTGCCGCCGCCGCCGTCGTAGGCGCGGTCACCGGCGCCGGCGCGCGGGTGAGCAAGATGTAGGACGCGATCCCGAGCGCGGCGGCGACGAGGCTCAGCACGGCGGCTCTCGTGAAGACGCCGCGCTTGAGGTAGTAGCACCCGTCGACGACGATGTCGCGCGACACGGGCGCGTTCAGCACCGCGCCTTGCAGGTAGGACGCTCCGGCGATCAGCGTCGCTATCCTGCACACGCACACATATCGTCGGCCGGCCGGTTTCAGACAGTCATCCCAGGCGATCAGGCTGCAGAGTGTTCAGAGTCCAGACTCCAAACTACTCCGCGCGCGTCGGATAGCTAATTAAGTAAGCACAACGTGTATGGTATCGTGGGGCGGACTTTACCATGAGAGGACGGAGGCGACGATGCCCACGACCCGCTTGGTCTTGGACGAGCCTTTCCGTGATCTGCAGCAGCCACAGCAGCCGCCGGCAGCCGAGGCGATGATCTGGGCCACCACCACCAGGAAGAGCGCGCATAATGCCAGCACGAACGCCGGGTTGGCCGGGTACACGCATTGGGTCCCAGACACGTCGATGTCATCCGCCTGCAAAACCATTAATCCATCACCGCGCGCTTAGCTTAGGTGTTCATAATCGATTGAGAGTCTCAAAATGTTCTGCACAAATAACAGAGATCACGGACCCAGAATGAAATATCGTTGCACTTACGGTGAGCTTCGTGGCCTCGGCGATGAACCCCAGCACGGCGCTCGCCACCCCAAGCAGCCCCACCGCGGCGGACAGGACGATTTCACCCGTCCTCATGCTGCAGTAGTGCCTCTCGCTGCCCTTCAGTATTCGGAGTATATATGAGATATAAAAAGAATGTATGGTTCTCAGAGAACGGTACTTTTGGAAATTTCCTTCGGTCTGAAGCGTGAAGCCCAACCCTGTATACATATAGAATTTTCGGTACCATCTGCTGGACATTTTCCTGGCAAGTCTCCAGATACGACAAACAAACGCGTACTGCGACGTCGCCTTCAAAAGAGATCAACTCAAACCAAGCCAAACAAGACGATAACATAATTAACTGGTAGAGTGCTCAGCAGAACCGGGGTTACGTGGACCAATTTGAGTTGACATCCATAACAATTCGACGACGACTGGTTCCGATTAATACCTATAAAATGAGTGGAAAACATTAGCAAGAATTTATTACGAAATACATTTACGACTTACGAGTGCAATCGACGCTCCTTCAGTGTACGGTGCCTGGCATGTCCTGGCATGGTTAAGAGTCAGAGAGTGCTTTAGGCGTGGGATTTAGAGTCCAGCGTTGAGCTCAGAAGAAAAGAATTAATTGTGTGTTTGTCATGGATTTTAGAAGTGTTTTTGCTTTGGATTTTTAGATAACCTTGCCAAACAATTCAAGGCCTGTTTGACATGAACTCTAAAAGTGATTCTGCTGCTTACCAAACCGTTCAAAACAAAACAACTTCTGCTCTCCCACCGCAGAAACACTACTCAATTTATACTAGAAGGATGTTTGGTATCGATTCTAAAAATGCTTCTGCACCGGGATCTTGAAGAAGCTGCCAAATAGTCAAAACAAAATAGCTTCTACTCCTACCCTTAAGAAGAACTTCTTAAATTTGCACTAGGGCTAACGGGTTAACGGGCCATCACAGTCCTAAATTAACTGATCTGCGTCAGGCCAAAAGAATTGTGCTTCGTGCCCGCCCGCTTTGCTCGGCACGACATCACTAGTTGCGACATTGATGGGGCATCAAATTGGGCTTTTGAAGGACCGAGAAGGCGACCAGAGGGGGGTGAATGGGAGCCGATAAAAATTCTTGCAAAGAATTCGGCCTATGTCCCAACCCGCCTCAAGATTGATCACCAAGATCACACACACACATGAGGAGTGTTGTGCTGACCCTAGGAGTGATCAAAGATGATGTAGGAATACTTGCGGAAGCAAAACAAACGAACACGCTCTCCACGAGATGGACCGATGAAAATCCAACCGAGACCTTCCACCGGATAGTCCGGTAACCTGTCGGATACTCCGGTATCGGATACTCCGGTGAGGTGTCGGATACTCCGGTCGGATACCAGGTCCGGATACTCCGGTAAGGTGCCGGATACCCGGAAGGTATCAGGTCCGGATACTCCGGTAATGTGTCGGATAGTCCTGTCGGGTACCAGGTCCGGATACTCCGGTACTCGGTCGGATACTCCGGTAGGCGATGAACAGCAAGAACAAAAACGCGCGACCGGTTGCTCCAAAATCCGAAACCCAATCAAACGACCTCCAAAAATCACCAAACTTGAACCCTAGGTACGTGACAAGATTGGGAACCTCATCCAAGTGGATCAATACCAAAAACCCAATCAAATCCCCTCAAATTTCAGATCACGTGCAAGAACAAGGGTTTGGTCAAACTTGGACGAAATCCACAAATTCGAGGTGCTCGTGGGGAGATCTTGAACGAGATCACTCAAGGCATGTTCCCACACAACCTAGCACCGAATCCATCCAAGAAAATCATCCCAAATCGCAGCCAAAAAGGAGATCGAAAATCACCCGAAAATAGCTCCGAAAATGAGGAAAAAGATAAATTCGGGAATAAGATGGGGAGGAAGAACAAGAGCACGAGATTGATTCAAACAAACTTCATTCCATTGATTCAATCACAAAATCCATAGGTACAAAGCTAGGGCGCCGCCCTCTTCCTCCCTCTTGTGTTGAAAGTTGAAGATACAAGCTCTCACCTTGTTCCCTCTCCTCTCATCTCTCTCTAGCTCTCCCCTAGCTAGTCCTATCCCTAGATGCAAATGACTTGGTCCCCAGAGACTCAAGGTGGCCAGCCAACTCCACCTCCCTATATGGGTATTTTCTCTTTCCCAACATACCCCTAAGGTATTACATACTCTACCTATCACTAGGGGCAAAATCGTCCAACTTTTTTTCCTTCGCCCGAACGCCATCGGGCCCTTCACGACTTCGCTTCGCCTCGACGCAACCTTCGCGATGGTGCCACGTACACCACCATGCGCCGCCGCCGGTTTTGAGGCCCAAACCGGGAAACCGTCCGCCCGCCGGTTTTGAGGCATAAACCGGGAAACCACCTCGATGTCGACGCGAGTCACCTCGTCCCGCGAACCTCGCCGTCAAGTCTTCTCGTTCCAGCCCGTCGAGACCCTTCACTTGACTTGGCCTCTCGTTCGCCTTTTGACTTGGTCAACCCGCCGTCTTCATCACCTCCACGGTTTTGAGGCCAAACCGCGAAACCCTCCGTGCTTCTTGTCCGCCACGTGTACGGTGTGGATCACCCTTGACCTCACCCGGCCTCTCGATCGCCCGGACCCAAGCCTCCCGCTTGTTCCTCCCGATCCTCTCGCCGTTGACCATCAAGTTGACTCCATTGACCTACACATCATTAGACAAGCAAACACATTTCTCCATCTCCTCCATACTTCCCATCACCTTCACCAACTCCGGTTAGCCATAAACATAATCAATATACATGCTCATGCAAACCTCAAAATCCCGCAATCCAAACCCGAACCTCAAGTTCAACTCAAACTCGTTCGTTGTCAAATACTCATCACATTATGAACCATGGCACATCTCAACATGGTTCCTCAGCTTTTCAGCGTGTAATAGTTGCATTGAGGAAATGAGGCAAGATTGGGAGGAACATGACCGAGCTGCGAGGAGATAAAGTGGCGAGCACAGGCCCGCAAGTTATCACACGTTACGGTAGCACAGACAGTGAATTTTAGCATCTCTAACACCTCTGCGACTTGACTCAAATCAAAACTGAAACACTTTTGGTGAAGCAAGAAGATCAATTATGCAAATTTAATGTACAAGATGGCTAGCAAATGTTAGAAACAAGGAGGAGACCAAAAAATGGAAAATATACACACACATTCTGACATTAAGGAAGGAAGACCGACGACGGTCAAGTTGACGACCAGTCTATAGCGCCAACATCACTTCCGCTAGCACCGGTCACCATTGATAGAAGGATACCCCCGGCCATTGCGGTGGGATCGGTATTATTGCCAGAAGAAAGGGATTGCTTCACCACCTCCGTAAGCACGTTAACTCCTGCCCTAAGTTAAACATCTGAACTAATCCCTGTCTGTTGATTTGGCTGCTCGCTCCCTTGAGACTGCACGGAGTATTCTGGGATCGGTTGCTGTTGCAGGGCGTATGCCTGAGGCAGCGGCTGGCCTGTCGTGGCCGCAGTGTACGGCGGCTGCCCGCTTGGCGTGCTTGGTGCGCCAGTAAACGCGGACGGCGAGGACTGCGGGTGGTCCATCGACGACGGCGCTTGCTCCGGAGGCGCGGTAGGCGGCGGGTGGCTCGGAGGCTGCTGTTGCGAGAGCCATTGAGGCGGCGGCTGGCCCGTCGGGATCCCGGCAGGCTGGTGCGGCTTGTTTGGTGCCTCTGTCGCCGTCGATGCCGGCGCCACGGCGTCCGCCGCCGCCGGCTGGCTTTGGAGCATGATGTAGGAGATGACGCCGAGCTTCGTGGCGGCGAGGGTGAGCGCGCCCGCGCCGGAGAAGACGCCGTCCTTGAGGTACTTGCAGTAGGGCGCGGTGTCCCGCACCGTGTTGGCGTTCCATGCACGCCGCGCCTTCCAGCAGCAGCACCCACGCGACCCCCGCCGCGACCCGCACGTGCGTGCGCACTCGTGTCATCATGCTCGTACTACGTGGCTGGCACGCTTGTAGTTTGTAGCCTGTGGCGACAACCAAAACGATGGCCACTTATTACCAGGAGACGATGGCGCAGACGACGCCGATGATCCGCTTGGTCTCGGAAGGGACGGCGCGGGACTTGCAGCAGCCACCCGCCGCCGAGACCATGACTTGGGCCACCAGAAGGAAGATGGCGGCGCAGACCGCGAGCCCGAGAGCCGGGTTCTGCGGGTAGATGCACTCGCGGCCATACACAAGTATGTCATACGGCTGCACACACACATGCTAGATTCCAGTTCAGGGAAGCACGTACGCCCCCGCGCACCAACGTACACCACGCAGATCACGCACGTATACGTGGAAACGGACTATACAGTGTACAGAGCTATAGGTAGATAGCTAGAGATCAGTGGCACCTACGTACCGTGAGTTTTGTCCCTTCGGCCGAGAAGCTCAAGATGGCGCTCAACACCCCCAGAGACCCCACCACCGCCGACACGATTAATCACCATCTTCTCCATTTCTGGGGTCCTATGTATGTCTGTCTGTCCTTCCGCTCGGCAGAGGCGAGCAATAACCGCGAGCCTCAAACTCTCTATTGTTTCTTGATTCACCGATCTATGTTTATATATGTGTTGCACACTGGCAGTCCTGCAGAGAGCTTGCCTCATGATCCACATATATTCGCTGACGTTGACGCTGCAGGATGATCGACACACAAGCTCCAAGCGAGTACAAATGGGAACCATATTTACTAATTGAACCACCATCATGCATTTTCAAGCAATGTGCAGGAAACTCCTCCGCGGTAGTTCCATGGGGAAGTAAACAATATGCAAACTGTTTCTTCACTTAAAGTATACAATCAGTATCCATCGTCCGGCATGGCAACGATGAAATGTTGCAATGTACATCCAAAGGACAGCGACGGAATCCAGACTGGTTTCACATTGCATTCATACTTGGTGGTGACATGGAGTATCCCTAGCTTCAGTGAATCAGCTGTACCCTAATAACAAACAGAACCAAACGGCTAAATTTACTTCCAAAATCAAGGAAATGCTAATTCAGGTATGTTTGATTGGTCTCAAGTCAAGATGAGCTCATTGAATTTTTCACCAAAAAAAAAAAAGGATGAGCCCATTGAACTAGCAGTATAATATCACTGAACAAGACCGCTAGAACGGTAAGCTCAACCCCATTTCAGATCAACCGTGTTTTCGCAGCATCTACGTGTTTCCATGCTTTGTACTTTTTGCCACATGAAATTTCCAGAGTGAGAAATCACTTGCCATCCAACATTTCTTTTTGAGAAAAACTACACACATATATGCTCGAAGAAAACTCGATCATCCTCTATGAACATATGTACGCATGCACATTCTTCTCTGTGTGAACATCTTTGAAAGATTGGAACAAATGATATTAAGATTGATGAAATCACCGTCGTCGCTTCGCTGGCAACAGACAAGTCATCTCGAATAGAAAATTTTGTTTTTCTCTGTCATCGTATCCCTGAGGGTTTATTTCCTATCAGTTAGCCGTCAGAGAAATATTTCCTGACGGATTTTTTTCTCTTTGGTTTTTCGGCCAACAAGAAAATTTGGTTTTCCAATACTGTATTGTGCTAAGTGAATCTCTAATCTATGGACATACTCCACCAGAGAGGACCTAACAAATTAAGCATTGGACTACCAGTACAATGTAGCATGTGCATCGGCAGTGAGTTGGCGAACACAATGTAAAGGCAGAACGTTGCGCACAGCTCATGTGATAATCTGAGTCGATGGCAGCTCGTAACTACTCCCTCTGTTCAAGTTTACATGTCGTTTGACTTTTTTCATCTCAAGTTTGACTGCTCGTCTTATTCAAAAAATTATGTAAAATATCATATTTTTTGTTGTGGCTTGCTTTATTAATATAAGTTCTTCGAGAATGACTTAAATTTAACTATGGTTGCACAAATTTTTTGAATTAAGACGAGCAGTCAAACTTGAGATGAAAAAAGTCAAACGACATGTAAATTTGAACAGAGGGAGTACCAAGTACCAACTCATTTAAGTTTGGACGGTGTGACCGTGTGAGAATGCCGACAATCTCTGTATTGATGCGGTGACATCCAAAAGCAAGACATTATAAAACAAACTGTCAAACCTGATGTCTAAAACTAAAAAGCGCCATATAGCTTGAAACGGTGGGAGTACATTGTTTTTGGTGACAGGAAAATTTTCCAATAACTTGACTCAATTAATCCACTGAAGTATCAAGGAGCACACAGGATACAATTTGCAGAGACGCAGAACACGTGACAAACTCAAAACCATAATGGCACGCCAAACTACTGATGATAGGAGTATAGAACTACAGTAGTTCGATACTTTCTTGTAGGGAACCTGCAAAATACTGCAACGCCACGGAAACTCATGGCTTAATTACCACAAGGTGATCAAGGACATGGTTCGGTGCTAGACCTGGGCGTGCCCTTGAGGAGGGTACATTGGTTGTCCCATTGCGATCCCACCGGCCGCTGCAGGCTTGTTTGCTGCGGCGGCGCCAGACGCTGGCGCCTGTGCCTCCGCCGGCTGTCCACGCAGCATGATGTACGAGGTGATGCCCAGAGCCGTGGCGGCGAGGCTGAGCAGGCCGGCGCCTGCGAAGATGCCGTCCTTGAGCCAGTAGCAGACGGGCGCGGTCTCCCGTTGCACGTTGGGTGCGTTCCACTCCGCGCCTAACCACAGCATCGCCCACGCGATCCCCGACGCTATCCTGCACTTGCATTGCGTTATATATGGTTTGTTCTTCACTGCCACCATGAGCGTACGTGCGCGGTCAGTACTCACCATGAAGCGACGGCGCAGATGATGCCGACGTTCCGCTTGTTCTCGGAGGGGATGCCGCCGCGGGACTTGCAGCAGCCGCAGCAGCCGCTAACCGCCGTGATAGTGATCTGGGCCATCAACAGGAAGACGATGGCGCAGATCGCTAGCGCCGATGCCGGATTCTGTGGGTAGACGCAGTAGGCGCCGACCACATATATGGTGTACTCCTGCACGCAAGCGATGTGATATGTTACTGCAAGTACAGTTACCTACGCACACCACACATCAAGATGGCGCAGTATCGCAACTCAGAAAGCTAGAGTAGAACATGCATGAATATACGTTCTAATTACACAGCTAGTAATAGTTAACTAGGTAGGCCAGTAGAGCTTACATTGAGCTTTGTTCCCTCGGCCGAGAACCCGAAGATGCCGCTCAACAGCCCCAGAGCCCCGACCACCCAAGTAACAATGATCGTCTTATCCATCTTTATGGCCATTGTTCTCCTCCTCGCGGCTTCCGACAGAGACAGGTACCTAGAGAATGTCGAAAGCCGCGGATGCTCTGTCTCAAGAGATCTTCGGATGTGTCGTTATATAGAAGTTGCACAATACGCAGACGTAGGTTGCTGTCGCTAGATATTGAATAGTCATGCATTATGCTGCCCATGTTCCGAGTAAACTCTCCTTCCATTATTGATTCCATTCGGAGGTTGACAGGGTAAACAACCGAAATATACTTCAGGTTGGGATCCCCCCTCCCCCGGTTGACATTCAAAAAAATCATATATTTAGCCTTAAAATTCTCTCTAGAAATGATGTTTAGGAACAATACTCCAATCAAAACGAGATACGTGCTCCGAGAGGACAGTGGCAAAGGCAATTGATTTGCACCGCATCGGTCATTTGGTTTGGCTATAGTGGTGACATTAATTGGAGTATTTCAATGTGAATCACCTCATTACCCTGCAAGAATGATGCGTCACTTGAACTATTGTTAGAATTCGATAAAACAATTAGTATTGGTAAGTAGTGGGCTACCGTTATATTGCCATCATCACAAAACAAAAAAAAAGGGGAAAACAAAAAGATCAATTGGCTTTTCACAGGATTATTAAAGTGGGACTTTTGACTAAATCAACGGGAAAAAAAAGTCAAGTCTATAACAAATTCTCCAATATGCTCGGGCTGTTTGACAGGATTATTAAAATGGGACTTTTCTTTTAGAAATACAGAAGTGGAGGACCAGATCGAACGAGATAGATTGATTCCATAAAGTTGCTCTTGCCATGACCTCTAACTTTATACCAATTCCAGTGTCACACAATAGATGAACTTTAATACCAAGTCCTAAAATAAGTTTATTTTTACAACTGTTCTAAAGAAAACCATCCTATCTTGGCAAACTTTGTCGCGAAAAGGTACTAATTCTTAATACATAAAATAAGTGCACTGTTCATGATATGTTTGATGATGCTAATTTTGTATTACAAATATTTGTACTCTTTTCTATATAAATTTGGATAAAGTTTGAATAATTTGACTAAAAAACTGTAGAAATGAACTTATTTTCTTATGGAGGTAGAAGTATTTAATTTATGCCTGGCTGTTTCGGGTTTTCCGTGCTGAAAGTTAAGTACGTAAAGAAGACACAAAATACCTTGCACCGTATCTCTATATATACCGTGTACGTAGCGAAGAGCCGAAGGCAGAGCTAGTGGCCTCGTGGGCACGACTGGTCGTTTGTTGCTTACAGCACGATATCCGAATTGAGTTGACATTTGATGACAGCTCGTAATGACCAAATCAAACGAGTGATACAAACATAAGAATATGTGTTTATATATGTCGAAGCAATGCATATGGCGTTGAGTGTTATTTGGTTGTGTTTTGTCGCAGCTCGGCGAGTTGATCGATGCTCTCGGACGACGGGTTCACCGGACCAAACGACGTGCAGCTAGCTTGCTCAGCAAATAGTACTCCATTCTCTTGCTCCACAACTATTATCGCTTGTTTCACTCTCCGAGCTGGAGCATTCCAAACTCTCGTCTCCCTCAATGTAGCGGATGAATAAGACGCTCTAATCTTCTACTATCCCAAGGCGGTCGCGTTGCTGGTTGGCGAAATATTCCACGTCAGCAACACGATTTGCAGCCGTTGGATGCGAGCAGTGGAAATCTGTAGCGTCTGTTCCAGCGTGCGATTTAACGCTGACGTCGGGGGTCCTCTACCAGGCTCCAGAGACTTCGCAAGTCCCCTCAGCGTCGCATCGAGCAATGCCCACGGCCGGCGATTCTCCCATGGGCGAGGTGGGTGCGAAGCTGAAAGGAGGGATTCCTGCCTCCATCGCCGGCACCTCGTTTCCATTTGGACTACATGTGTGTTCTCCCACCGCCATTGGCTCCTCCTCGTCCAGCGATCTGTTGTGCCAGGGAACTGGCATCTGAGACGCCCACAGTGTTCGAGGTAATGCGTCACTCAAGATTTGTTTTATCTGATGAGGATCCTATCATCAAGGATATACACGATTGAACAGGAGCTATTACAATGGACTCAGGCCACATATTGTCATTGAGTTCCCGGACGTTTTCATTACACATGATAATATAGAAAATGGTTTGAACAATTCTTAGTTTCCATTTTCAATGTATCCGCTTTGAGCAAATGGGTTCAGGGATCAACATGTATTGCTAAGTTCTTATCATTTCAAAACCTGCATGCAGTGGCATCATCCAAGGGCACCAACAACACAAAGAAAAGATGCCGACAGATGTGAGTTACGACACTCACTCTGTATCATTAGAGAAGAGTCAGAGTGCCGATGGTAACACACCTCTAGCCACGAGTGTATAGAATAACCAGAAGACAAGACTGTTGATTGTTGAACACTCATTCTGTTAACATTTCATTTGAGTCCTTTTTTTTACTGTCAACTGGGGAAAGACTCCCCAATAAAATATGCCTAATCTATCACATTCCTTGCTTCAACGTAGTGAATGGTCATGATTCAACCAAGTAAACCTCTGTACATCATAATCTCTTTCCAATAGTATGATGAAGATACATCTCGTCGATTATTATGGATTGGGGTTCCTTTTTTTTCAAAGCCACAGATTCAAAATGAAAATGATCCAATGATAGTCAAACAAAACGAGTCTACCTTAAAAATGACCATAGCCATTTCTTCAGTAATAGTTACCGAAGCCTTCGGTGATTCAACGACAACAAAAAAAAAAAAGCTTATGGTTGCATCTGAGGTACATAATGTCTTTGCACTTACGTTACACATGTAGGCATATGCAGTGACAATGATTGTGCAATGGTTAGAAAAATGCACAATGCATGCTGGGTCATGTGTATAATTGCCACTTTCTGGGCATGGTAATTTATGGATTATGTTCCTTCATCAAAATTCTAATTTAACACATTTTAATATGTTTCTCTTCAATATTATATATATCATATCTGTCAGCATGCCTACATCCTTCAATATGTCTGAACTTTGTTTGTAAAATTGGTCGGAATGCTTTTCTTATGAAATAGAACTTTCCTATATATCTACAAATATATACGGGCCATTGGGCGCAGCAACGCGAAGCCATCTTTCTAGTCTATCTCTATTCTTCCTCTGTTCCTACCATCCAGGACCCATAAGGGGCCTCCATTTTATTTTCAACGGTGAGGCTGTCTGTGGTCCCTAGTCTTTGTGGCAATGACGCATCCGTATAACTGCCCCGTAGTAGCGCGATAGGGTTTTGTTGCACAAGCAATTGCAGAGGTTGTCGCCTACTAGTCGAGAATGAGAGATCGTTTTATAAATTTTAAAGTTTGACACCTATTTTTGTATTACTAATAAAAAATGGTTATAAGTAAAAGTGCTCCCTCGCGATTGGTCATGCAGCTGGATCATGTTTTGGGATTGAGGGGAAAAGACTATCTCACAGTACTCCAGGCTGTGGTGGGTGGGCAGTATGCCATACAGGCTGATCCAGAAATTATCGATGTGATGCACATATACAAGCAGAGAAAAGGGTTGATTTGAACAAGCCTTTTTGTTTTTTAGTCCTTTATTTGTACCCTTTATGTTGTTCTTGTCGAAAATCAAAGCTTCCGAGCCTTAACGAATAGCTCGAGATTGACTCGACGAAGCTCGCGAGCTTGATGTCAGGATTGAACTCGGTTTGATTATTATGCTAGCCCATCTCGATTCGAGCTTTTAGCGAGTCGAGTTCAAGTACGTAGCTAGCGAGCCTCAAGCTTCATTGACAGCCCAAGCCACGGTGTGGTGTGGGACAGTGGGAGGTCTATGGCGCGCGCCGTGGCTCCTGACCTGGCTTGCTATGTGCGTCCGCCACCTCTGTCACGATCATTACGGGCGACAGCTGCTGCTGCTGCAGCAGCTTGCATAGTTGCATCCGCCAGTGCCATTGCCGGCGCCGGCGCCATGTACTGTGGGAGTCACATCTGCTGGCTGGCTCCGCAGCATGATGAAAGAGGTGATGCAGAGCGTCGTGGCGGCGAGGCTGACACACCCGCGCGCCTGCGTAGACCGTGCCTACAAGGAACAACACGAACGATCACAGCCAGTATCCTGCAACGTACTCGTATATATGCTCATCAGTTCGTGCTCAACCTCACGCTACATTTAGTGCACGGGTGATATATCAGCGGTGGTCGCCCACTCACCATGAGAAGACAGCGCACAAGATGCCGACGACCGCTTGTTGGACTCTTATAGGGAGAACACCGCATAATTAGTTGAATCAAGTACTTAATGCATCAAAATGTAGTTTATTTGGTTGAACTGTCTTTTTCTTTTCTTTTGCGTTCAGAATAGGATATATATTAAATGAGAAGCCATGTTGATATGTGCCATGGCTTGGTTTGTGATGAGTAATTGACATTGATTACTTCCTTGTTGAGCTTAATTAAAAATACATTTTATGGATCGAGACAGCAAACCACCGGACTATCCGGTAGATTACCAGACCATCTGGTACCGGACTATCCGACGTCGTACCGGACCATCCGGTCATTTCACATTGCTTGAGAGATAGCACTACTTGAGGGGGAGCTTTACATCAACTTATTTTCTTCTGACTTTTTCCTGAGTCTTTTGGGATCTTTGCGTCTATGAGCCGCTTTCCTTGCCAACTCTTGGCTTTTGTGATCCTTTGCTACTAGATGGTCATTTCTACCTTTTACCTTGGTTTTGGACGATTTAGTTAGCGTCTTTGGTTTCGCATTTCAAGTTCGATTTCATGTGCTTGGTGTTGTTGTCAATGTACTCATCAAGGAGGAGATTGAGGAACCATGTTGAGATGTGCCATGGTTCATAATGATGATGAGTAATTGACATCGGAGTTGAATTGAGTTGGATATGAGTTTGGGTTTGAAATGCGGGATTTTGAGGGTTGCATAAGCATGTGCATGATTATGTTTATGGCTAACCGTGTTGGTGAAGTTGGAGGAGAAGGAAACGTGTTTGCTTGTCTAATGATGTGTAGGTCAATGGAGTCAACTTGATGGTCAACGGCGGGAGGATCGGGAGGACCAAGCGGGAGGCTTGGGTCCGGGCGATCGAGAGGCCGGGTGAGGTCAAGAGTGATCCACACCGTACACGTGGCGGACAGGAAGCACGGATGGTTTCGCGGTTTGGCCTCAAAACCGGTGACGACGGTTTCCCGGTTTGGCCTCAAAACCGGTGATGGACGGTTTTCCAGTTTGGGCCTCAAAACCGGTGGCGGATGGTTTCCCGGTTTGTTCCTCAAAACCGGCGGTGGACGGTTTCCCGGTTTGGGCCTCAAAACCGGTGGCGGAAGTCGCGCTTTGAGAAGCGTGCAAGGCGGTTTCCTGGTTTATGCCTCAAAACCGGCGGCGACAGATGGAGGTGCATGTGGCACCATCGCGGAGGTAGCTTCAAGGTGAAGCAAAGGTGTGAAGGCCTCGACGGCGTTCGGGTGAAGGAAAAAGAGTTTGACGGAAACGCCTTTATGTGTTGTATGGGTGTTTTCTAGTGTGAGGGGCATTTTCGGGATGTGAAAATATCCAAGAAGATAAGTAGGAGGGGCAGGTTGGCTGCCCACTCTTGGGTTGTCTCCATTGTGTGTGAGGGATAGGACTAGTTAGGGGAGAGCTAGAGTGAGATGAGAGGAAGGGGAACAAGGTGAGAGCTTGTATCTTCTACTTTCTACAAGAGAGGGAGGAAGTGGGCGGCGCCCTAGCATGGAACTGTGTAATCTTGTTCGTGGATTAATGGATTAAGTTTGAGAGAATCAATTTCGTGCTCTTGTTCTTCCTCCCTATCTAATTTCCGAATTTATCTTTTTTCTTATTTTCAGAGCTATTTTCGGGTGGATTTTCGATCTCTCTTTTGGATGGGTTTTGGGACGGATTTTCTTGGGGATCTTGGTGCTAGTACATGAGGGAAGACATCTTGATCATCGATTGATTCATCCCCCTCACGAGCACCTTTTAATTTCGGTTTTCCCGAAATTCCCCATTTTCTAGGGTTCTTGTTCTTCCCCGAGAAGATTTTCGATTCCCAAGATTTGCCTCATCTTTGGTGGTGATCTCTCAGATGAATTCGGTGCTACGACGTGTGGGAACCTATCTTGATTGATCTTGCATCAAATCCGCTCACGAGCACTTCGAATTTGTGGATTTCGTCCAAGTTCATCCAAACCCTAGGTTCTTTGGTAGGATTCAAAATCCGTGAAGATTTTGTAGGGTTTTTGGTGTGATTCTTGTTGGATGATGTTCTCCATCTCAAGATGAAACTATGGTTCAAATTTCGTGATTTTTGGAGATCGTTTGGTCGGGTTTCGAGATTTTTCTTGAGCTTGCGCGCGTGCTGTCCTGAAAGGGCTGGATTATCCGGCAAGTTGCCGGAGTATCCGGTTGCCGGAGTGTCCGACGAGTTTTTGGAGTGTTCGGTACTTTCCTAGGTCCGGAGTATCCGATATTTGGCCGGATTATTCGGTGGGAGGTCTCGGTGGTGACTTTTTTCTCATCACTTTTTGAGGTGTTCTTTTGATCTATTTGCTTCCTCAACGTTCCTAATCACTTGTAAGGTTAACATATCACTTCAATTGGTATATATGACCTTGGTGATTGAGTGTGAGGTGGTTTGGTGTATGTTTGGGACATAGGCCAAGTTCTTGTGAAGAATTTTTATCGGCTCCCATTCACCTACCCCCTCTGGTCCCTTCTCGGTCCTTCATTAAACTTCTAGTTTACCCTCTGCATCGACCAATACGAATATACTTAATGTATGAATAGGGAATATATTTTTTTTGTTAAGTACGTATAACTAAACAGTTTTCCGTAGACTGGATACAACAATAAGTGTATGCTTAATTTATTGAAAAAAAATATATAAACAAATTCTCGCGATTGAAAACATTGAGCACAGCAGATGTACACCGTAGCAGTGATAACACAAGATAAAAATGATACAATAGTCTTAAACACTGACAGTAAGCGGAAGATGCGTAGTACAGTATCATATAGAGAGCGTCAGATTAGCCGTAGGCAGCAGCATCTCCACTTTCTGTAGCTCTAACATCGTCTCCACCACCAGCAGCAGAGCCAGTCATCGCCGATGCAATGAAATCCATACTACTAGTTGAATTGGTATTGTCAGAAAAGAGGGTTTCTTTCAGCGCCCGCGCACCCAATCTAATTCCTGCCTTGGTTAATTCCTTGCAAAAAACTGTTGAAACTGTCTCTTGTCTCTGCCCTTGCTGAGTAGTAGGAGCAGTAGTAGCAGGGAGCGGAGGCTGGGCGGGTACCTGAGGCGACTGATCAGCAGTGAACTGTGCCACGTCCATCGACGGTTGAGGCACGAAGTATACGGGAGGCGGGCTTGTGGTGGGCGTGGGGAACATAGGTTGAACAGGGTGGTAATGTGTCTGCTGTTGCGGTTGCGGCACAGCAGGGGGTGGAGGCTGGACTGGTACCTGATGAGGCTCAGCAACAGGGAGCTGTGGCGTGCCAATCGGCGGTTGTTGCATGACGTATACTTGAGGGCTCGTTTGGTGAGCGCCCATCGTGGACGTGACGAACATAGGCTGCTGCACGGTAGCTACCTGCGGCTGACCAGCTGGGTAATTTGTTTCCTGTGGCTGTTGCACAATCATGTACACTACTTGATGATGAGGCGACGGCAGGAACTGCGGTTGTTGGAGCAATGGTTGCTCGTCTTGCGCCTGAACATGGTTCTGTTGCAGTACTTGATAAGGATCTAGCGGGACTCGCGGCAGTTGTTCCCTCGTCGTGACCACGGCGTGCGGAGGCAGTGGTTCGCCTGTCTTGTCTGTTGTTGTGTCGACTACGGCCGCTGCAGGTTGGGGCCGCTGGTGCTCCATGGCGACCACGGTGTGCTGCTGTTGATCTACGGCGACGACCTCGGTGCGCGGCGGCTGCTCATGGCCTGGCTTGTTCTGTGCGTCTTCTGCAATCTTTGTCGCCGTCGAGAGCCGTGGATCGACCACGACCATGACGGGCGGCTGCTGCTGCTGCTGCAGCTCGCGTGGCTTTGCATCCACCTTGGTCACGGCCGGTGCCACCGTGGGCATCGTCGTCGCGTCTGGCGCCGGTGCCACCGTGGGCGTCGCGTCTGCTGGCTGGCCTCGCGTCTTGATGAAGGAGGTGACGCCGAGCGCCGTGGCGACGAGGGTGAGCACGCCTCCGGCGGCGAAGGCACCCTGGCAGCCCCTGCCTCCCAGGAATAGCACGAACGCGATCACCGCCAGTATCCTGCATGCAACACGAACTCGATCGTTTGCTCATCTGTTCTCGCACAATTACATGGCCATGTGTGATATACTATATGATATGATATATCAACGATGGCCACCCACTCACCATGAGAAGACGGCGCAGACGATGCCGACGATCCGCTTGGTCTCCGATGGAATGGCGCGGGACTTGCAGCAGCCGCAGCAGCTGCTGACCGCGGAGACGGTGATCTGGGCCGCCAGTAGGAAGATGGCGGCGCCAAATCCCAGCCCGGCTGCAGAGCTGCTGCTCCCATTCCTTCGGTAGTAACTCTGGGGCGAGGCAAAAGTCAAAGAATTATATGACGCCCTTTTATCGCAAAAAATTGCAGTTTATCACATATTTTGAACACATAAAGAAACATATTATGAATATTGCATTTTATTCTCTTTTCTAATGAAAGCCCGGTTGCTCAACACTATTGATTACTCTTCATGACGTTAAGAGTAGTAAACCTTTGGTGAAAATGTTTGCACTAAAAGAGAAAAAAAAATCCAGAGAGAATAAGTTGAACTGGTGGTGTAAAACAATATTAACACGTACTCTCTTTTTTTTAATTACGCAGTACAACTCAGACACTCACAATACACGCACACTCACCGGTCTCACCCCTATAAACGCACGTACGCAAACGCTACCGCTATAAATATGTACTCTCACCGAGCAAACTAATAATTAAGCGTGCCACTATGACTAAACACTTTTATTGGAGAATTACATACAGTACGGAGGCAGGCTTTTGGTGCCCCCTCAATGGAAGAGAACGTTTGTTGATAAATTTGCATACGTCTTCAAATTATCTAACCTATTCCTCGCAAAAAATATTATCTAACCCTATTAATCAAACTCTGCATTTGAAATTATCTAAAGACTAACTAGTAACTACACGTTAGGATCTAGTTTTTCTCTCTTGTCTATTTAACTCTCCACATGCGAAAGGGCCTGTAGCCTAGTGATTACAAGAACCTCAGTAGCACCTGAGATCCTGGGTTCGACTCCCTGTGGGAGCGAATTTTCTAGGATTTAACGGCGTTGTGCGTTCAGCGGGAGGCGACGTGGCCAGGCGCCAGTGGTGACTTCATCAATCTCGAGCATTTGCCCGCTCAGTCTTCGAAGATGCTCATAGGGATAGGGTTTGCGTATGTGCGTTCATAGGGGTGAGTGTGCGTGCGTTGTGAGTGTCTGAGTTGTATTGTGTAATTGCAGAAAAAAAAACTCTCCACATAGAAAAAATATGACGCAGAAATGCATTTTTAAAGTTAGTACAGGTAGATCATTGAAGGCGCCATAAAAGCGTCCCCAATGTCTTGCTAAGAGCCAGAGGATAGAAAGAAAGAGATAAGGAAAAGACAACTCTTTGTTAAGAGTTACTGACATGTGGGACCAACTCTTAATTTTAAGTCGACATAACCTTTTTATGGAATACACCATCTAGATAATCTATTTAATTAGTAACAAAACTGAGTTTATGAAACGGCACAAAGAAGAGAATAGAATTTTCTTAGATGGAGTATATTATATTGTCATCGCCAAAAAAAAAAGAGAGAAGAAGATAAACTATAGTAGTACGGAGTATGTCAATAGTGCTTACGGTCACATTGCCGTTTGCGCCCTCTGCAGCGAATCCCAAGATGGCACTCAACAACCCAAGCGACCCGGACACAGCGGACACGACGATCACCGTCTTATCCATTTGTGCCATTCTTCTCCCAGACAGAGAAGTGATGTTGGAAATCGATCTATGTGATGCTTATATAGACGTCGAGCTTGCGCACATATCCACGTAGGTCGATCAGCTTAGCAAGGCTAGGTCGATCGCTGCAAAAACAAAGACAACTATTTAATTTATTATAGGAATGGGAAGACTAATTAAGTAAACAGCTAGCCATCATCATGTGGGCATGTTCTTGGTAGTTGGTACTTCTTCCATTATTGATTCCATAATGAGGTTGACATCACAAACAAAATTGGAGTAGGTCTTTTTTTTACGCATTCTTACATAGTCAACAATCCCTTCAGTGTAATGTGTACTCTAACAGTTAGCAATTGTCTTTCTAAAAACAAACTACAACTGGTTGGTTGACAGACTGGTCGTCTGATTACTGACATTTCTGGTTTCAATGAACCTGAGCTCCAGCAATTTAATTACACTGGTGACATGCAATCACGAGGCAGGCAGCGTATGTGCCGTTCTTACATAGTGGCAGGCAGCGGCCAGGCGGTTGCCTTCATAATAATAAAATGCTTAGATATTTTTTATAGTGCATAATGGCAACATTACATATTGGGCTCCCTCTCTCACAAGTATTCTTAAGTAGTCTCAATAATACAAAGGCATTTCAAGAAAGAAGCTAAATGCATGGCATCGTGATGAGTAATCAGACAAAAGGCCGGCGATACGGCGTTGTCGTGAGGTTTTAATTCATCAGTAGCAACGCAAGGTGGCATATATGTTGCTGAAATGATTGTGGTATTGATCGCAATATGTTACTATCTAGCTAGGCTGGCGCCACAGAATAAGGAGCAATTCGTTGATGTATTTATAGTACGATTTTCCCTACAGATATGAACCCAACTCTTTTGCGTAACTAAAAACAAAGCCGTTGGGCACGAACCGCGTGTTTGTTGCTAGCTTGGATGGCGCCAAAAGTCCCCAAAGTGGAATTCCGTTGGTGTACTTGTAGTACGATATGATTTTGCAAACTGAGTTGACATTTTGACATTATTGATGACAGATTTTATTGACCAATTCAAACTGAAACTAAGCTCTACTCAATCAGCTCACAACGCTTGTGCGACTACTAGAAGCAAGTGGGCGCGTGCCAATTTTTTTTAAATAATATTTTTACTGTTGAGAATTACATAAATAATACGGGAAGTGGAGAAATTTCAGAAATAATCGTACATTGGTTGCACGAAAATTGAGTAGTAGTACATTGGTTGTACGAAAATTGACTAGTAGTACGTTGGTCGCACGAAAATTAGATTTTCCTGTGTTGAATGTTCGAATACTAATTGTCATGCTTTGAACGTACGAAAACTGGCCCACGTCGAAAACTGGCCCTATACGCAACATGGAAGAGTAGTCGTGTGTTGGTTGCATGAAAATTACCAACACACGACTACTCCCTCCCATTCTCAATCATTGCCCCATCTCTCTCTCTCTCTCTCTCTCTCTCTCTTCTCAAGAGTTGTTTTAATTAGAAAATTAACGAGTAGGCATGCAAAATAGATTACTTGAAGAGTTTTTATTTATCTTTAATTATTAGTTTAGTCGAGTAGTATATATCAAATTTTTTTTAACTTAGAATTGAGTAGAATATATGTAAATTTAGTAGAATAGAAGTAAATTACTTTAATTGAGCAGAATAAATATAATTTATTTTGTTTTTAATTAGATTAACTAAATAGATTGGTGTACATTAGAATAAGCTAGTTTGCTCTTATAATACAATAGAAAGTAGTGTTGTAAATAATTAGCTAGTATTGATGTGTACTTATATTTTCGGAATTGTTTCGGAACATGCAAATTAGTCATATGTGTATGGGGTACACGAAAAAAATGAGTCGGTTAAATGTATAGTATTTAAGTGGCTATGTATATTGATAGAATTACTTAACATCGTAAGAATACATTAATTGTTTTAATTGCATACTCTCACGTACCAAAACCTTACAAACCACACAATATTGGCTATCCAACCCCCAAAAAAAATGAGAAACAAAAAATGCATGTACGAAAAAATTTATTAAATAGTTTTCGTGCGTTGAACGTACTACTACTAGTCTACGTGGTGAGGTATTCATATACAGTGTATTTTCGGACGTAAACATATACTCATGCACCCAACACACGAAAAACTGAGTAGCCATGCGACCAGCATACTACTACTTAATTTTTGTGCAACCAACATACTACTACTCAATTTTCGTGCAACCAGCATACCACTGAGTATTATTTCTGAAATTTCTCCATTTCCGGTATTATTTCTGTAATTCTCAATAATAAAAACATTATTTTAGAAAAAATTCCTACAGTGCATCTCTGTGGCCCATGGATCGACTTACAAATTAGATATGATTTTATTTTTTTTTCTTTTATGTTTTAAGCATAGTAATTAATTCATAGTTATAACATGCTAATATTTTTACTTTCATATAGATTCAAAATTTTGTAAGATGTATCAACATTTTCAACAGATTGTGTTTAACATTTTCAAAAAGCAGTGTCAATATTTTCAAAAACATGTTGACCTATTACATATAAAATATTTTATATGAAAGTTGATACGGTGCATCTAAAATGCTGACAAGATTTTATTTTTTTAAAAAAATATTCATATGAGATCTAATTTTATAGAATCAATTCTAAAGAACTCCTAGGTTCAAACGGATTCGAAAAACGAACTAACCGTTTGAGCAAAAACTGCGTTTAAAGATCGAACTCGTTTCTTTTCTCCCCTCCCGCCCGCCCCAATCACGTTGAGACACGTCGCAGTCTGAGAGCATTCCCTTCCTCCACCAACTCATATCTCACCCGTTAATCTGATTTGCACAAATCTCAAACACTAATATACACATTGACTTTTATTGGATGATCTACATATAGGAATTATGGCCTGGAACATCCATGCACGGCCCTCTTTGGCACGACATGGAAAGGCACAGTGGGCCGTGCGAGGTACCAAGTCAGCCCACGGGCCGAGGGGTCAATCCACGACACAACACGCCGTCCCCTTTCTGGTGCGAGGAGGCGGACAGCGGTAGAGGGTGCGACACGTGCTCATGGGAGGGGAGGCGGGACAGGAGAAGCAAGACTTGGGAGGGGAGGGGAGCCGGAGGTTGGCTGAGCTGCGGATGGGAGGGCAAGCAGGTGGGACTTGGGAGGAGCGCGTGAAGGAGAGGGGAGACGAGAGTCACGAGAGGTGGTGAGGATACAGTAGGCTGTGTAGTAGTTATAATCCTCGTATTGTATGCTCTACTGCATACAGTACTAAGGCATGTCACTAATTAGTTTGAAAAAAAAGGCATCTCACTAATTGAGTTTGCTTTGGAGTTAGAATCACTGGGTTAGCATGCATCAGTTTATTATGAGCACAAATGCTCATTTGGTCCCTATTTACCTAGTGTACTTTAGCCGAAATACCCTAGCATTAAGTATTCTTGCAAGAAGTATTTATCTACTTAAAACTAGTAGGGTGTCCAGCGCATTTGCACGGCTAGATTTCTTGCAAGTAAAATTGTGTTTGAGCACACTAACATGGCCAATCCTAATGTACCTCCAGAAATATTAACTAACCGACGGGACTCGGGGCTTGTTTCGTCTGCACCCTGAAAAACATGCCTGACTCAGGCACGTCGCTCAGGCGTCCGATTCTGGACGCCTGAGGCTGAGATGTGTGCCTGGCCGACGGTGCTCAGGCCAGGGCACCAACCAAACTACCCCTCGGTGCATACACCCCTAGGTACCTACCAATCCCAGCATCCGGCAAACACTTTTACCGACCAATGGTACACTGTTAATGGGCGTTTCACTGACCGATCTTAAGTCTTAACTGGTTGCTGATTCTATACCGTGTGGTGTACCAGTGATACAAGAGAGACAAATTTAAAACACAAATAGAAAACACAGCCTGACATTACCAAGGGCCTGACTTCACGTCCATGGTCATTAATTCAAGCGAAGAATGAAAGAAGACAACTAAGTTTCTGATCATGAAGACCAGCATATAATGAAGAGAACATTAGATTAGCAGGAACCATCCCCGAAATCTGAAGCTCCAGCATCACCGCCGGTAGCCATTGACAGAAAGGCCCCACCAGCCATTGCAAGAGGATCAGTGTTGTCCGATATGAGGGATTGCTTCAACGCCCCAACAAGCATATGAACCCCCAATTCCGCTCCTGCTTTAAGCAATTGTTTGCCAATACTCGGTTGTTTTTCTGGTATGTTCCCTTGCGGAAGGGAAGTAGAGAGAGTAGTGATCCCAGCTTGGACCGCGAACTGTGCATGCTGTTGCGGTTGGACGACGTACACGTGAGGCGGCTGGAGCTGCTGCTGCTGGCCTTGTTGGTCCAGCGTGATCCCGACGACCAAAGGCTGCTGCGCGTCTTGCCCCTGTGGCTGGTGTTGCGGTTGCACGACGTATACATGTGGCAGTGGGGTCTGCGCCTGCTGCTGGTTCGCCGTGACACCGGTGTACGACGACGGCTGCTCTCCTGCTGGCTTGTTTGGTGTGCTCGGCTCGGACTGCGTCTGGCCTACGGAGGATTCTGTTGGCTGTAGCTTGTTTGGTTCGCTGGCCACCGCTGTTTGGGAGGGCCGCGGGTCGTCGGCAACTCCGGCAGCAGGCAGCTGCTCCTCGCCTGGCTTGTTTTGTGACCCTGCAGCCTGATCATTTCTCGGCGTCTGTGGTTGGGCCACCATGATCACGACGGGCGGCGGCTGGAGATCGCGAGATACTACATTGGTTGTGCCTGCGGCGGCGTCCGCCACCGGCTGGCTCCGCAGCATGATGTAGGAGGTTACGCCCAGCGCCGTGGCGGCGAGGGTGAGCACGCCCCCGGCCGCGAAGGTACCCGTTGCTTGGTCCGGGCCTATCAGGAATAGCACAAACGCAATCACCGCCAGTATCCTGCACGCAATTAATAACTTTGTTCGCTCGATCATCTCTGTTCTTGTGCAACGCAACTCGTCACATGTAGCTATGTGTGATATGTATCATTGTATCAACTCACCACGAGAAGACGGCGCAGAGAACAACGCCCACCATCCGCTTGGTCTCGGAAGTAACTGTGCGAGACTTGCAGCAGCCGCAGCAGCCGCTGAAGGCCGAGATGGCGATCTGGGCCACGAGCAAGAAGCTGGCGGCACTGATACCCAGTCCCTGTGCAGACTCGGATTTGGTATAAACCCATCGGTAGCCGTAGTACCTGTACCAAACCAGTCGGTAGCGGGCCTGGGGCGAGACAAAAGTGGAGGACTATCATGTAAGCCACACCAGCAGTACAACACATAAATTTATTTGCACGGGATGCCGCCTCGGCGCCCAAAAATACTATTTCCTTGCTCCAACAAATAATTAACATATATAGAGTAAATTTTGTAAAACTCTACTAAGTTTTCGATGGAAGTACCACAAAACTACAGTTTAAGACACAACTTCACAAGACTAGAGATTTTGCATCCGTTTTATCACACAATTGCAAATTTTAGAACTCTTGCTCCCATATCCGTAAGGGGGTCCACTTGTCATGTTAACAGAGTAAGAGCATCTCCAAGAGACTCCCATAAAATTGACCCCATAAACGTGTTTTGAGGAGCAATTAAAAAATTATGAGGCGCAAAGTTTCTCTCTTCCTCCAACAGTCCTCCCCTAAAAATGGATTAAAACACTTTTGATTGGGCCACGTCAGCATTTGGGGTCACAAAAACATTAATTCCATAGCAAAAAGAAGAGATGGGAACCCCAATTCTTCCCCTGTTTGTAGCTACAAATGAGGGGAGTTTAGGGGCTATGAAAAAACTGAGAGTGGTTTTGGGGTCCTGTTAGAGATGGGTTTTTTATTGAATTCCAATATTTTAGTTTAAAGGAGATTTATGGGGGCTCTCTTGGAGATGCTCTAAGATCTCTAAAATATGTAGTATTGTAATAGAGAAAAAATTTGTACCGTAACAGGGATAAGAATAGTCGCAAAATCTGTAGTTTTGTGAAGTTGTATCTTAAATAAAAATCTACATGGCATAAAATAAAAAATTCTCAAAGAAACCTAACAAGATCATGCCCGTATGGCTCAACAAGATCATGCATGCCTATATATGTACAAACTAGCAACATACTAGATAGTACTTACAGTACTGCCGTTCGCCCCCTCCGCCGCAAAACCCAAGATGGCACTCAACAGCCCTAGAAAACCGACCACCGCAGACACTTGGATCACCTTCCTATCCATTTGAACCTGTCTTTCCTAGGCACAGAGACAAGCGTGTTCCGAATTCAATCTATGCGTGTTCATATAGATGTTGCGCGTCCTCCAGCTCCAGGACATTTATTTGACGTAGGTCGACCGCTGGCTGAAGGCTAGGTCGCAGCAAATGGAAGCCAATTAATTATTCCTTTTTAGAGCAAATGGCAAGACTAAGTAAACACCATCATGTGTTTTTTTATGAAAGTAAACACTATCATGTGGGCATGTTCTTGGCAATCGTTGCCTTTAGGACCATTTAATTTGTAAAAAATCACTTTTGTAGCACTAGTGTATGAGCTCAAGCTATTTACCCCCTGAGAACAATCAAGAAGCAGGCGTACTTTAAGAATGACAAACTGAATTTGTAAATTTTCATGTAGGTTCCATTGGTGGCCGGTAATCAGAAGTCATAATATTGTACAATATGTATGAATAATCAAACTCATTGAGCAAGAAACTGGATTATAAATCGTATTGTGGCTCAAAAAATATCAGCCAACATTTGTGAATTCCGTCTCTTTGGTCCAACTGAAATGCTAGTAAATACATATATAAACAATATGGTCAAATATGGGCTATATTGTTGGTTTAACTTTGCCCATAATGACAGCCATTTTCTTTTTGAAGGAAACAATGACAGCCGTTCGATATTAGACTAGATTTTTTTTACTAGCTGGGAGTGGGATGGTGCCACGGACGTTTTGCACCCGTCTACTTAACCCCTTTTCTTATTCTTGTTATCCGAGGGACAATACGCCAAGAATATATAGTACATTGATATGTACAATCCAATATCTGCTGTCATCCATTTTAGTGACCAAATCAAACTGAAACCAAACTAGATAGATGCTGTGTTGGCTCCTAAGCTAGAACGCACCACAGTGGCAGATCGGACATATCTAAATCTTGGGATGAACTGTTCAGACTTAGTTGATCAGAGTATCTTATTACAAACAGCTGAGTGCTGGTTGCAGCACATATATAATGCTCTCTTTTGGCTAATTGACTTTGCCCTTTCTATTTCATTTGTCAACTGCAGAGGAATGAATTGTACAATGGCATCCTTAAACTTTGTCCTTTCCATTTCATTTGTCAACCGTAGAGGAATGATCAAATTGTATGGCGTGCAGAGTACATGCAACATTGCTTTGTCCATGACAACATCTCGTTCCATTGTATTTTAGGTATAATAATTTATATACTAATGGATAATCCTAAATCCACTACTATACACATCGTGACCCACCACTGCGCTTGCCCTCAAGGCATCAAGCGTCTCTCGTTGTGTACCTCACTTGTCGGAAGGCAAATGGCCCTTGAATTGTTCCACCCTTGAGCAAATAATTAAATAGATATTAGCAAATAGAAAGTAAGTGAAAACTATGCATATTTTATTTAAACAACAAGCTAAATAAATAAAAGATAAAGGAAGCAGGACCCAAAAAAATATATTGTAAAAAAAATTAAGTAGCTAGAACAAATAAGATGATTCATAGAATAATTTTTTTAGAAATATAGAACAAATCATCGACATGTTTGGAACAAATAAGTTGTCTTTGTGGAACAAATTATTTAGCCACATGGAACAAATTATCTATTTTCTTAGAACAAATAACCTGTATTTATGGAATAAATTATTTAATGACATAAAATAACTTACTTGCATGCTTGGAAAAAACTATTTAGGTTACGGGAAAAAATTATTGGCTTTGCTAGTTCTGAAATTTTGTAGATCTCTCTCCTTCCACCCGCCTCCAGCTGCACCATATATTTCGCTTTGTGTGAATCTCAAACACCGGATGCTTTGAGGGCAAGTGGTACTCATGTGCTACTGTCAACTTATGAAGTGTAGCACAAGTTTGGGATATGTAGCTGTTCAAAGCTTTAAATTGATGTTTGCTCAAACAACTTTATTAGTTCATTTGTGAGCTGAAATTATTGTTGTAATATCATCAATCAAAAACTGGAGGGAGTAGATATATAGATAGATACGCAATACAGAGTACAAAACCATAAACATATCATTTCATAAGCAAATTAAGGGCATCAATCTCGAGGATTACCGGCTCAATCTTCGAAGATGCTCATAGAGGTAGGGTTTGCGTATGTGCGTTCATAGGGGTGAGTGTGTATGCGTTATGAGTGTCTGAATTGTACCGTGTAATCACAAAAAAAAAGTTAAGGGGGCCATGACATCACGAGCGCTCATTAGTTCTCGGTTCAGCACCGATGGAAAATCAATAATTCGTTGGACAACAGCATAACGAAGAGAGCATCAGATTTGGCAGCATTACCACCACAATCTCCACCTTTAACATCTTTTGCAATGGAATCAATCATCATGGATACTACCAAACCGCTGTCATTAACAGATACACGTACTAGACATGTTGTTCTGGCTTTTGTGGTGCTCTCGCAACCGCTGCCGACGGGAACTGCTGGTGACCCATTGCGTTCGCGGTGAGCGGCGGCTGCTCGCCTAGCATGTTTGGTGCGCCTGCAGTCGCCGGCGGCGAGAGATTTGTGTGCTTGGCCCGTAGCTAGCCGTCGCAACGGGCGACGGCTGCTCCCCTGGCTTGTTGTGCTCGCCCGCCGGCTGCCCGCGCAGCAAGAGGAAGGAGGTGATGCCGAGCGTCGTGGCGGCGAGGGTAAGCACGGCCCCGCCGGCGCACAAACCGCTAATGTTGGTGCTGAACGCGCCCCGCAAGAGCAGAGCGAACTGCGAACGCAAGCACCGCCAGTATCCTGCACGCAACAACATTACGGTACGCATTTACTCATCTGTCAATTCACATGACCATCATGCCCAAGAGAAAAATGCCCAACAAGATCATGCGTACGGATGGGTACATGTACAAAGCCGGGTAGATCAGTAGAGGTGCTTACAGTGTAGTGACCCCTTTGCCGCAGACCCCAAGATGGCACCCAAGAACCCTAGAGATCCGACCACGGCGGACACGGACAATGATCACCACCTTATCAGCCTTTATTTTTACTTCCATTCTAGCTCCGCCCTTGTTGGCTTCCGGCAGATACAAGTGATATATGTAGGGAGCAGGGTGCCTGTCGCAGACTTATAATTGCAATCTAGCAGAGAGCTCTCGACTCTCACGGTTCAGTACGTAGAAACAAATGGAAGGCAACTTCTTATATTAGTGTTACAAGTGAACAAACGGCCATCATCTCCTGGCCATGTTCGTGGCAGCTGCATGCCTGCATTTATTAATCCCTTCAGTTTACTCGGTTTTTTTTACTATCAGAATACTGCAGGTACTCGTTGTGTTGCTACCTTTATTTTATCTGTCGCGTATACGAGTATAGACATATATATAGTGAAGTATGATCAGGCGCAGTAAGCTAGAGAACACAGCGGGCGGGCAGTTGCGTGCACTATGATATCATCCGAGCTCGAGTTGACATTCGAGCTCGATGCCAGAACGACCAATACCAGATCAAACCGAAAATCTGCTCATCAGATGGTAACGTTCGTAAGATCGACGAGGAGATGCATGTGGTCACTTATCTGTGCATGATTTTTAGTGTCAGAACATGCACCAAAGTAGTAAAAATATTTCATAATATTAGGACGAACATTACAGAAGTGCTCGATCAGAGATCTTCTGCATAAGATGATACAAAATGCAGTACTAATGCTCTGTGAGTTTGTGCAGTTGACTTAACTTCGCCGTTCTTGCCGCGTCAACGCCTGAGGAAAGAGTGTAAAAGTATTTCTTATTACGGCGATCACGGGCTAGTCAATCGACGCACGCATGTGCAATGCAGTAAGGAGTGAATGAAAATCGATGTTCAGGCGGCCTGAGGCATGAGCGACGTCGAGGTGGGCGTGTGCAGTCTGATTCTCCTCACCACACCAACCTCAAACCTGGTGTTGTCTTGCTACACAAAACCAGGATGTTGTATATGATCCTCTCTTCTTTTTTCTAACAAATGGGTTCGATTTTATTAGATAGTTAAGTAAATTTACATTCGGTCTACAATGTAAATTCCTTTCTTTTCAGGGGCTCCTTTGGTGATGTATACAGTCCGTGCACTGCCACCAGTTTTTTTTTTCGAAAACCGGACAAACCAGTCCGGTCAGGTCCTAGCAGACGGCAGTATTCAACAAAAGAATTCTAAAATATTTGAAACAGCTCAAACGGAGCGGTAAACAGAGGAAGCTGCTTAGCTTATCGTTTTTGATGAAAAAGTTTTTTTAAAAAAAAAGATTGAAATTACGAAAGCTGCTCAGGCTAGACAGTTTGCCCGTGAAACCGCTTGGCTTATTGTTTTCAACTCGTTCAAATTTGAAAATCTATATTTCTCCACAATTCTCAACGATGAGACGCGGCCCGCCGGCGCGTCTCTCCGGCCATACCCTAGCTTGTCGAGCCAGCCTCCTCGCCTTCGCCACCCACCGCCCCCTCTCCCACCGCCTCTGCAGTGACTCCCCCTCCCCCGCCACTCACCCTGCCCACACTAGGGATGAAAGCGGTCGGGAAACAGTCAGAAGAAGGCTATATCGTTTTCAGTTTCATATTTTTTCTCTGTAGCGAAACCAATAACAGTACTAGCAGAAATAAATACGGTATCCGTATTACAGGAATATCGAAAATGGAATTACCACAACAGAAAAAGGCGGTATCGATCGAGAATCGATATTAATTATCGGTAACGCAAATCACAGTTGTGTATTACCTGTATCACATCATGTATAAAAATATCAACTGTGAATATATTATTGGTACTTGAACTAGCTATAAATGTATCATAAAAGACACGAGACATTTGAAAAAAGATGTTCAAATTAAAATATAAAAAATATAAGTGGCGACATCATTGCTTATTGCCTATTAAAAATAGAATATATATTTAGTTGGCTAGATTAACATAAAACAGTAATATATGCGGTAATTTCCGATCTAAAACGGAAATTGTCGGAAACGATCGGTAAAGTCTAAAATCGTTTTTATTTTTGTTTTCACCGAATACTTCCACTTTTGTTTTCATTTTTTCGGTATTTCATTTCCAATCATTACGGTCGGGAGAAGTCGAAAACGAACCTCGGTTATCCGATAAATTCCATTTTTGCTTTCATCCCTAGCCCACACCCTCCTCCGCCACCACGGCCGGCGGCGCCCCATCTACCGACCGTCACCCACCGCCTGGCTGGCCTTCCTCCCAGCTTCTAGAGACGCAGGGACAGGGATCTTCCCCGCACCACAAACCCCTGGACTCACTAGCTGCACCAAGGCGCTGGCCGTCGTCAGCGGCGAGAGCATCACCGACGAGCTTTTTCTTCTGGAGCAACAGCCTTATCCTTTCCACTCTGGTGTATGCCTTTTGGTGTGACGTGTGAAGACGGAAGACCCGGTGCTCATGGTCCATTGATATACGACGTGAGGTGGGGAGACCATTGGTCATTCCATTAGCTCCGTTAGAGCAATTGTTAGTACTGCCAGTTTTCAGCCGTCAGATATGTAGGACGCCCGAGCCATGGTACACCATAGTAATATCGTTTCCAGCTCGGCGGCTCTGCCCCATTCGAGGGTTTTTGTTTTTCTTTTTGAAAGAAATCCCAATGCCGTTATCGATTACGATTGACAAGCAATGGAACGCATAGCTTGGCATTACAGCATGGAGGGTATGGTACAAATGAGAACAACGTTGAAAAGGCACACGCCTTGATGTCGAAGCATCGAAAGCAAAAGTCCAGAAACGATCGACGAACTGAAAACTTGACACGGACTAAAACACCCAGTCCACAAGAAACTGAAAACTTTGACACAACCAGACTTGGTACAAAACACCGATCGAACGAGGAAGACGAGATCAGATCAGGCATAGTTTGTATCCTGACCACCATCCTGAGCAGTAGAATCACTCGTAGCTGCGGCGTCGTCGTTGTTGTTGTCGTCGGAAGAGAGGGCGTGCTCCGCGACTCGCATGAAAAGCTTGGCTCCTGCCTTGAACAGGCCAGCTCCGCCTGTTTGTCCGTCGCCTTCTTCGCCGCCTGCTTGTGGTTGCGACGGGGAAGGCGGGGCGACGGGAACCTGCATGTACACCTGCGGCTGCGCAGCAGCGTACTGCGGCGAGTAGCTCGGCGGCTGCTGCTGTTGCTGGGGGTACACAACTTGCGGCGGCGGCGGCGGCGGCGAGAACTGCCGTTGAGGAGGCGGGTACAGCTGCTGCTGGTTCGGCGCGTGGGATCCGTAGCCTTGAGCATGATGCTGAGGAGGAGGACCGAACTGGTGGTTCTGCGGCGCGGGTGGCGCGTGCACGTACCCTTGCGCGTGCCAAAGGGTGGGAGCGACCTGATCGGCGGCCGGGTACACCTGAGGCTTCGGAGGGTACACCGGCGGCTGGTGGCCCATGGCGGTCGCCGGCTGCTGCTGCTGCTGCTCGGCTGGCGGTTTGTTGGCCGATGCCGGCGGGAACTGCGGGTGACCCAGCGCGATCCCGGCGGGCGCGTTCGGCGCGGCAGCAGCAGCCGAGGCCGGCTGGCTCCGGAGCAAGAGGAAGGAGGTGATGCCGAGCGCCGTGGCGGCGAGGGTGAGCACGCCGCCGCCGGCGAGGATGCCGTCCTTGAGGTAGGGGCAGAAGGGCGCGGGGCCGATGCGCACCACGTTGGCGTTCCACGACGCGCCTTCCCCGAGCAGCACGCACGCGATCACCGCCGCGATCCTGCACGCACGTACGTACGGAAGTTTCGTCATCTGTATGTTTACGTACGCCTGACGCGCGACGTGTTCTAAATTAAGCGTGTGCATGGTGATCACTGATCAGTACTGGGGCTCGATCGTTCAGATGTTCACTACTCACCACGAGACGACGGCGCAGACGACGCCGACGATCCGCTTGGTCTCGGAAGGGATGGCGCGGGACTTGCAGCAGCCGCAGCAGCCTCCCACCGCCGAGACCGTCACCTGGGCCAGCAGCAAGAACACGATGGCGCAGACCGCCAGCGGCAGCGCGGGGTTCGACGGGTAGATGCACTCGTCGTCCAGCGCCAGTATGGTGTACGGCTGCATAGATACATGCAGCATGATTTGGTCAGTTCAGTACGTAAACCATGCAATGCATGTAGATACTTAACGCATTCGAAAGAGAAATATTGCTTTTGTATGAACAAACAAGGTACTCTACGTAGGAGTAGATCAGCCGTGCTTACAGTGAGCTTTGTCCCCTCTGCCGAGAACCCGAAGATTGCACTCAACACTCCTAGAGACCCAACCACAGAGCACACAATGATCCCCGTCTTATCCATTTGAATGCCCATTCTCTTCTCCCTCCTTTCTCTGCCTCTTGCAGAGGCACGAATATGGCAAGTAGTACTGGCTGTTCTGTCCCTGTACGTATAGATCAATGGAATAGTATGCTTATATAGAAGGTGCACGTACACTAGTTGGTGTCTTGCAGAGATACCTACTGACGCAGGTTGATCGGCATCAGCTCTAGGTCACTACAAAATGCGCGAATACCAATAATTAAGCAGCCAACATGTTCTGGCCATGTTCGGCGCAGTTCTCCATGATTGACTCGAATCGTAAGTCGTCGGGATAACTAAGCTAGCCGCGTCTTGGTTAATCGTTCTGGGTGCGGAACCAGCCTGGCCCAAGGACTAGCTGGGCGACTCTTTGCTCTTTCACCGTCGTGCGGCAAGGAGCAGCAAGGTGAACTCGAGGGGCGCGAGTTGCATATAGTAGTACCGCAGATTGAGTTGACATTTGACTCTGACGACGGAATGGTGTAATTAACGAGCAAATTAGCCAAACTGACAGCTCTCACACATTAATTCGCACGACTCCGCGATCATGCATGTGGGCGCCGCAAAAGCGTTCCTTAATCTTTAGGATGGGCAGCGAAAGAATTGGTTGATCAAGCATCTGACTGGTGACCGCACAAAAGAAAAATGTAATTTGCAGCACATATGCCCTGTGCTCACCTTGACTTCTTCGTTTCGGCTGCGTCAACGGGGGGAGGAACCAATGAGTGGGGTCTAGGATATCGATCAGTCTTGCGGTGATCAAGGCCAATGTGAAGCAAACGCATGTGCCAAGTCGTCCTCATGAGCTGCTGTATTCCTAATGAGCGGCATTTCTGATGCATACAGGAATAGAGCAGGCAGCAGCTCATCTTTTTTTTTTTTTTTGAGAAAAATCGGGCTGATATTTCATTCATATTCTTGGTGATTACAACTCATATTACAAAGACACCCTTGGAAAATATAGAAATTACAAACTAGTCCTTGTAACCATCTTCCAATATTCCTCGCCGTCGACCAGAATCCACCTGAGGCCGGCCTCTTCGCCGACGAAGAAACAAAGTTTGCAGTTGCCGTCTTGAGCAGCAAATCGAAATCGACATGCTTTGTAAACGTTGAACGATCCGGCTGTAGAAGATGACCGGAGGCCATCAAATCGTCGAGTCTTGAAGATCCTGACGCCTCAAGAACGGATCCATCGAACAACAAAGAAACCAGAAGGGGAATTGAACCACCAAGAATGGTGGTAACTACGAGCCAGCCCGATTTCATCACACATTGATACACATACCTCTCCAAATCGAAGACGATAAGAGAGGAACAAAAGAACCCAAGATCTAGAACTCCAGATCCATGGAACCCAAACCACTCCAGCACACGGAGTTCATTCCTAGAAGGGAACAAAAGCACCATCCTTCCACACGGAAGATGGACAAAGTACCTCGCACCGCCTTCCACCAAGCTGGCTGGGAAACCGGCGGGGGTGATGAAGGAGCTCTCGACGAAGAACACCCCGAAGAAGCCCTCGCTCCATCCGCGCCGTCGCCTGCTGGAGAAGTAGCCGAGGAAACCAACCTCGCTCTGGTCGACCGGAGCAGGTAAACCCGCCCTTTGGCCAAAAAGCAAAACAACTAACCTCACAGCACCACCGCCGACGATGGATGAGATACCGGGACTCACCACACCGGCAACGAAGAGGAGCAGGAGGAACACAAGCTTCACACCGCCGACATCGCCGCCAACGGGGAAGAACCAACTCCCTAGATCTACTAGACTAGGAGTAAATATGTACACCAGCCACCACCCTCCCCGTTCCCCAACCCCGCCGGAGCCGAAACGGCAGCCGGAGAAGCCGGGGAACGGAGGAGATCGGCGCCGGGACGAAGTCGCTCTTCGGTCGCCTCCTCTCAACTGTAGACGGAAGAGTCGAGAGAGAGTCTACCTACTATATGCTCCAGGCAGCAGCTCATCAATCGGTGGGCTGGCCGCAGGGCCGAAATGCCGCTCCGTATTTGTTTTCAAGTGGGCCGAAACGAACGTTTCTGTGAGTGGATAGTCGGCTCGCCTACGGCCCATCCGAGTCCGCCCTTCTTTCTGGCGAAGGCGTGTTGCCGTATCGGTCGCCCGCGGGTTCGTTCGTGCGCTGCCGATGCTGGCGCTCGCGATAACTTTCCGAGGCGTCTTGGGACTCTCTTCCGGCCGTGTGCTCTGCGGTCCGGTCGTCCACAAGCACGACCCAATTTTTGTTGCACCGTACCATTAGTCACGGATATACGCATCGTGCATGTACTATTAGCACAAGACTAAAGATACGGCAAGTTGTACACCTGACCCTTTACACGTCGTTGGGACGTAATTGCACCACGGAGTTGGTACGCTTGGCTCGCTGGGAGGGACCCCGCGTCACATGGCGACAGCTCGATCGGACTCGATCGGAGCGGCACCAAACGCTGTGCGTCCACGCGACAGCTGCTTAGCTGCGTGCGTGATTGCGTTGGGTATGGGCTCAAGAGGGACAGGCTTCTCCATTCGCTAATCATGTTGAAAGGATCTTGCTACAAGCGAAATCCATTATGCCGCCCGCCCTTCTCGATCGGCACCGGTGCCGTGCGTGAATGTGATCTGATTGTTCATCTGATGAAAGTGTAGCTGCTATAGACAGTAGACGTGCACGATGTCTGTCGATCGCCTTGGATATATAGGACGGTAGAGTGCGCGCTCGTCCATCCGATCGAATGACTTCCTTCTCTCTCCCCCTGTTTTCATTGTCCCAGAGCTAGGTACAACGTGAGCACGAGCGAAAAGGAGAAGAAAAAAAGGGAAAGCAAAAAATAAGGTGGGTCGAGGAACAGAGACGCCGTAGAGCTGAGCTGAGCAGGCCCTGGCTACCAAGGACCAAACATGTCGCGCCGGCGAGGGGCAGCTCGTTGGCACGCAATGATGCCGCACAGCATACGGACTCACATGCCGTTGTTGCATTGCATCGCCTCGCGTTCCTCCGGGATCCGATGATGATGAGCAGCACCACGGTGCCGACCCCCCACTGCCTCCGACCGTGCGCCCCTGGCATCCAAAGGAGAACGGCCTGTGCTCTGCTCTACTCTGTCCGTCTGTCGGTCCGGCTCCGGCGGTCTCCACCTTCGCCGCGCAATGGTACGATCAGCACGACCCCAGTCCCGTGCCCGGATATTCTGCTCTTTTGACGCAAGATTTCGTTGTCGATCGCGCGCGTCGAGTTTGTGTCTTTGCTGAGAACATTGTAAATTTGTTACATGCTGTTGCTGTGTATAGCAATCTGGCTGTTCTTCCGTTTCGCTAGCTCGAGCCTGCTCGCCCCAGCGATTAATCAAAGCCAGCGCTAGCCGATCCTTAGCACTTGACAGGTGACGCCGCTGATGACAGTCCACATGCCGCGCAGCGTAACCTGTCATCTGCAGAAACCGTGGCACGCCACGGCCGCCTTGGACGACATGGCTGCCGGTGCAATTCGTTTTGGTCTCCGGAACAGGCCAACGACTCAGCTCGATGATGGAGAGCGGTGAACCGGTGAGGAGCGAGCGGACGCCGGTGCGACGCTCCACCGACGACGTCATGAGTGTTTTTCATCAGTCGGCAGCTGGTCGCTCTCTCTCGTCTCGGGTCAGTTTCGAAAGCTCCACCGCGCGACGGCTAGCCAAACATCCGGCGCAACCTGCCCATACAGACATACGGTATTCGGCACGGTAACGTACGCGTCGCTCTTGCCGTGACTTGTACTCGTATATGCCACAGTCAAACAGAGCTGCAAGCTTCGTTCACCTCTGCTCGGTTTCGACACGAACCACGTGGATGGCGGGAGAGGAAGAATTAAGCTGAGTACACAGAACATGGCGTCCTCAACGCGACCAAGTTTACTGCTCTATTGTCTGTATCAAACATGTGACAGTTCACGTCATGGTGAAATTTCTCCTCTTTCTTGTTGGCTTCTGTGGGGTGCGTACGGGGTCGTCCATTGTTTCTTTTTAACGGTGGTCGTTCATTGTTGAAAGGTATGTTTGCAACATCAAAGTTCCGTGTTTCTCTATTCGAGGGCTTTTATACTTGTGTTCCCAGGGGCGAAGCTAGGTGCAGCTTCCCTGGTGCACAGGCACCAGGGTAAATCCAAATTTTAGTACTAATCACTATGTTTTGATCATTTGTGCACCTTCTTTAACCCATGGTTATCCCTTATAAATCACAAACTTTGCATATTTGGCACCACCGTCATGTTAACTCTAGCTTCGCCACTGTGTGTTCCAACTTCCAAGTCTGAAACAGGCGTACAAATTCGGGAGTCAAAATTAGAGTTCCGTCTTCACTTGGACGACAAAAACAAAGTGCGCAATAATGTAATATAAACAACATGAGAAATCTTAATAAGTTGGGCTGAAAAGATAAAAAAATTACTATTAGTTATTTTAGAATTTCTTTTGAAAGTTAAAACCCATTGTTGATCTGAAATCTCAAATCAAGATTTTGGAGCCCTACATAAACAACCTTTTTAAAGTAATATAGATTTTTTAATCAAAAGTTTAGTTGGTTATCGAAAATTTCGGTCATATAAGATTTGATGTCTATTTTAGAAGGTATCTAGTCTAAACCGTAAGCGAATCGAAAGATGTGAGATCAATATATCAATAGATACACATGGGTTGAGTCATGTCAGGTATTTAGAGTGCGCACACTCAATAGCCAAGATTATAGAATCAACAAACATGTCTTTGACTAGTAACAAAGAGCGGAATACATTAATTGAGGAGTGATATAGTTGATGGCATAGTCAATATAAACAAAATGGCCCTCTCTTCTCCCTCTAGGCTCTAGCCTCTCTCCAAGACTTGCTCTCAGTTACATTTATGACGACGACAATAAAACCAAAGCATGGTGCACGCCCTATCTTGCCACACCTAGCACTCTTCTAATGCAAAGCCTTGCACTTTCCAAACAACTCAAAGTCTGTTACTTCAAACTTATACATGTTGCTATATATATACCTATGGTGAATCCAACACATGGCCTGATCAACCTTCACTGGTGCTAGTATAAGCCTAATAAAGAGCTAATCTCACACTGACAAAAGATCAAGCAAAGCGCACCGAATCCGTTACTAGTACTCCTACCTTCACAAAACCAGCGCTTCCTTCTCGGACACGGCACAGGCACTGAAGGCGGGCCCGCCTGGCACCCACCGCCGCGTCTATATATACACCCGCCAGCACGGCGCCACACCGGAAAGCGACGCACGCGCGGCCGAGACCACACCGCCTTCTCCGCCCCGCCACCTGACCTGCGCCCCGCCGATTCGCCGAGCTCGCCTCCCGCCCCTGCCTCGATCCTCCTCCTCCTCCTCCTCCGCCGCCACGAGCGCCCCCGCATGCGAGCGCGCTGGCCGGCATGGACAAGTACGAGGCGGTGCGGGACATCGGGTCCGGCAACTTCGGGGTGGCGCGGCTGATGCGCAACCGCGAGACCCGCGGGCTCGTCGCCGTCAAGCTCATCGAGCGTGGACACCGGGTCGGAGCCTTACCTTTCTTCTCTGTTTCCTTTCATTCGATGGATTGGATTGGGTTGGTTCCGCGGGGCGTTTGGATCCGCTGGCGTCGGTTTTGCAGTGCTCAAATGCTGATCAGGTGGGCCTTGTTTTACGCAGATTGACGAGAATGTGTACCGGGAGATCATCAACCACCGATCGCTGCGGCACCCCAACATCATCCAGTTCATAGAGGTGCGGAAAAGGAATGAGATTTGGTACATTATTTATTGTTGTCTTTTGGCTTGTTAGGCTTGATTGTTTTTTTTGGGGAAAAACTTCCGTTTGTCTGGGTTGCTTGTGTGTTCGTATGGTTTGAAAGCAGGGGAGCTCGGCTCTCACATCGTTGATCACTATGAGCTGGGCTTTCAGAATTTGTGGGGCAGCTCTGAGGTGGCCGTTTGGGTTTAGGCGTGTTATTTCTCGTGCTTTTAATTTCTCAGGGGTATACCAGTATAACACTACGTTCAACTACTTTGTGAAAAGATACTGCGTTAAATAAAGGGGGCGGCAATCGAACAGCTCATTCAGTTTAACATTCCTGCAGGTGATCCTTACTCCAACGCATCTTGCAATTGTGATGGAGTATGCGGCTGGTGGTGAACTCTTTGATCGAATCGTCGATCGTGGGAGGTTTAGTGAGGATGAGGTTGGTCGTACTTTTATTGTTCGTTGATATTTTATTGTACTTGATCCGCTCTTAGTACCCCCACAGAAGAACGGAGTTTCAGTATTTTTCTCTCCTCTTGTCATAACAGGCAAGATATTTCTTCCAGCAGTTGATCTGTGGTGTTAGCTACTGCCATCACATGGTATGGAGAAACAATAAATTAGTCTTTGATAGCTGTGCTTCCAGCAATTTACAGTTCATATCTTGCTTTGTAGTGTTACAAAGTGCAAGTGCAGTTTTTCAAATGATTCTCAGTGGGACCTGAAAATATGCTTAAATGTTGCAATCTTGGCTGCTTTTCAGCAAATATGCCATAGAGATTTGAAGCTTGAGAATGTTCTCTTGGATGGCAGTCCAGCACCACGGCTCAAGATATGTGATTTTGGGTACTCTAAGGTTGGTTGTCAATTAGAAGTGGGCCAGTAACTTTAAGGTCGTTCACATGCCTATAAGTTTTCTTAATAAAACCGTTTGCCATTTTAAACAGTCATCAGTACTACATTCGAGGCCAAAATCAGCAGTGGGGACGCCAGCATATATTGCACCAGAGGTGCTTTCTCGGCGGGAGTATGATGGTAAGGTAAGTGGAAAGCATCTGTCGTTCATTTATGACATGTATTTTAATGTTTTGTTGAGCATAGAATTCAAAGTTACGTCACTAATATTCTGCATATTGTAATTATGTAGAAATATGCATATTTAAGTTCCTTCTCTTGCTAGCATTCACATTAGCCACCTTACCTGAAAAGGGAGATAACAACTTTTCCATGCATCCCCAAGTGAACCTGAAGTGTTGCTTGACCGAGTTTAGTAGAATATTTTGGTATAGTCGTTCCACCAAAAAAAAAAAACAAGTACATCTTTACCAAACTCTTGTAGTTTATTATTATCCAGATATCCATAAAAGGTGTGAAACATATCTGGATTCTTTTCGTGATTGCGATAGATTGTGGCAAAATACACCGTTGATTCTTAAACTTTTCCGTGCACTTGAATCTGATGATACACAATTCACTTTGTTGGTTCTGGAGGATTCGCCCCAATATTAGTGTCATATCGGAAAGAGACTAGATGAATGAACAAAAGATACCCGTATTGCACTTTCCGATCTTGATGAGTAATCTGGTCAGCTCATATACTTTTATAAGCAAAACTTTATTTAAAATCTGACATCTCTGATGAACATAGCTGGAAATTCATTGATCTTGTCACCTTTTAGCTATGGTGAGTGGTTGTAGGCACCAGTAAGAACGACATATTTTTGTGATTGACGTTCATTTTCATGGTTAGCTACAGTAACATATATTGGACCATCAGAAAACCTGGAATTCTCTTGATCTAGAAGAAAATGGATTGATTATTGGAGAAGTGGCAACCTTAATTTGAAGATGATTATTAGTCATTGCGTAGGTAAGATGGATCACCAGATGTTGACATTGCTAAAGTTGTGGGACTTATTGGCCCATCGCACATGCAGACCATCCATACACCATGTGCACCTTATCCTACAGATCCTCCTCCCTTCAATATGTTGGTCCAAATTTGTGTTGGATTGGTTACATAGTCGTGATCATTAATACGCTTTTTTTGCTTAAGTAATTTCCAAGTAGATTAATTATATAGCAACTACATATTATTCTCAGGTTTTGTGCCTTCTGATATTTTCCTCATTTTGGTTCCATATTTTGTTTGATTTAACACTTACCTCCCTTTTGGAAAACAGACTCATGGATTTTCAAAAGGAACATTGTACCTTTTCATTTTGACGAATTCATAATTGCCGCTTGAGTTTCCTTGGCATGTTTCTGATATGCATAATTACATTATCCAAATGGACATTAATTTGTCTTAGCAGAAAGCTATCTGTTATCAGGCAATTGGCTATAGTCCATTCAAGCCACACGAGTGATTTTTAGCCATTTGCAGTTTTTCTTTTGATAACGCTTAATTCTAATTGAGTTCATATGATTAAT
Organism: Eragrostis nindensis; assembly: GCA_012490785.1. Taxonomy (NCBI): domain Eukaryota; kingdom Viridiplantae; phylum Streptophyta; class Magnoliopsida; order Poales; family Poaceae; genus Eragrostis; species Eragrostis nindensis. Next base: position 170,483 of record JAAXCT010000568.1, on the reverse strand, counting down.
CGTGCCTACTTTAGGGATACGCAAGAACTATGGATAAACTCTTCGCTTCTTTTGAATTAAGTAGCATTAGTACCTGATGTAGCTGAGTTGTGACAAGTGTACTTTCCACTTTGGTATATAGCTTGCAGATGTATGGTCCTGTGGAGTAACTCTTTATGTCATGCTTGTGGGAGCCTACCCCTTTGAAGATCAGGATGATCCTAAAAATATTAGGAAAACTATTCAGGTACTAATAACTATCTCCTCTGTCACGGATGCTCTTCATATACATTGAAATAATGATAATAATCATTTTTCCCCCCTAATATTCACACTCATGAGTGCCAGTACCTCATCTTATTTTGCAGCGAATTGCGGCGATTCAATATAAGATCCCGGACCATATTCACATATCTGCTGATTGCAGACAGCTCATTTCACGTATCTTTGTCAGCAATCCATCAAGGGTAATGATTTGAATTACCATCTCGGTTGTAGTATCAGCGTATCTATTAGTTTACAGTACCCTTATCTTTGATGTGGCAACTTTGGGTTTTCTTACAGAGAATCACCATGAGGGAAATAAAGAACCATCCGTGGTTCTTGAAGAACTTACCGAGAGAACTTACAGAAGCGGCACAATTAGTCTACTACAGAAGGGACAACGGTGCCCCTACTTTCTCGGACCAAAGTATCGATGAAATCATGGAGATTGTCAAGGAAGCAAGAACAAGGCCCAAATCGCCCTCATCAGGCTACTGTTACGGTGATGAGTGCTCGGATGAGGAGGGAACGGCAGAGGAGAACGAATCTAAAGAGGAGGAAGAAGAAGATGAGTGTGATAAGAGGGTCAGGGAGGTTCGTGAGAGCGGGGAGCTGGATATGGCCTCGCTGCGCATCTAAATGCTGCTCGTGAGGTTACTGGATGTAGATAAATTGGCTTCATTGTCTGCTGTGTTTGTAGAATGTATGCAATTCTGGCTTGTTTGTCTATTTAAGCTGTTTTTTTTTCCCGATTTTGTAACATAAGTTTTGAATTGTATGTGCGGCCTAAGGTTGGTTCTGAAGGAGCAAAGCTTTTGTACAGGCACACTTGGTTGTGTTTTTGGATAGAAAGTTGTCATTTGACTGCACTCTGTAGGAAACTTTTTTCGAATTTGGAAATAACATATGGCATGTCCTGTAAGAATGGGTCACCCCCCTTTTTTTTTGCGATGAGTAAGATGGGTAACCTCTGAGCAGATGAAATCAGATAAGTTCCAAATTTTGATGACCATACATTGAAACTGGTTGCCCGTCTGATAGTCACTGAATGGACCATCTGTCTGAAATTTCCATCAGTTCCTATCTGTCGCTCTTGATTTCTTTTCTTCGTGAAAATTTCCGCATTTTATTCTATTGGAACTTCACATTCGAAATGTTGACCAGAGAATTCGCCTACGGCGAAAATTTTATTTGCTGGGGTATTATTTCCCAAATGGGCTGATTCTGCATAGATCAATACCGGTGAGAGAGTCAGAGAGCCTATACACACAAACACAAGCCCACAACTCTAAATAAACAGTCTGTGAATTGTCAAGAGAATAGCTTGTGCCAGAGCCCAAATTCCTTTTAGCTCACGACATAAACACACTTTTGTTTTCCTTGCGTTTATAAGAGTGGATGATCATCGATCACCAACGGAACGAGGACATTGCTTCGCCTGCACCATGACTGGCGTCATTTCTGTGTCCGGTGTGCCACACTCATATTCCTATAGCGCACAGAGTCATGTCCACTGCGATAAGTTTCGGCAAGCTTCATCTGATAAGATTAACCAAAGATGTTTGTCAGTTTGTGTCACGTGGCGTCGTGTCAAGCTTATTTTGAAGCGTTCAAACCTAACCATAGGCAGCCAAAGCCGGCTGCTCCTTCACCAGCAAGAGAACGGAGAAAACAAATGCAGAAACAACCCTACACGCTTCTTCTTTTTCATCCCCGGACCTCGCAAACCTCGCAAACGACACAGAGAGGGACTTCTTCAAACATAATCCAAATTCACGGACGAAATCCACAAAACTTGCAGGCAAAGAAAAAAAAAATGCTTCGTCGAGAAGGCAAGCAGAACAGCCGGACGCGACGCGGAGATGCCGAGGTGGACACATCCACCGACCAGGCACGGAACGCGATCCCCACCACCGCGACGCCGACGGGCTATACTATAAGACGAGGTCCCACCTCGAACTCCATGGCGATGAAGACCAAGTCACCTCTCCTTCAACCTCGCAACCCTCTCCTGATCCTCCTCTTCCTCGCGGCGACGACAGCAGCAGCAGCGACGATGGCAGCCAACCCTGAGCAGGCGGCCCCCGCGGCGCAGGATGCGGCCGTGCACATCGTGTACGTGGACCGCCCCGAGAGCGTCGAAGCCGAGGAGTTCCACATCAGCACCCTCGCCCCCGTCCTCGGCAGGTAACCGTCGATCCGAGCCATTTGTTACAGATTCGAGTCTCACGGGACCCGATCGGCTCGGGTTGGTTGCTGAATTTGGTCTTGGGAGTCCTCGATTAGTTCTGATTCGCGAGGAATCTGTCTCTAGGACGTGTGGGTTTTTACGGCAATTTTCTTAAATTTTTTTTCACTTTGGCAGCGAGGAGAAGGCGAAGGACGCTGTGCTCTACCACTACAAGCATGCCGCCAGCGGGTTCTCTGCGAAGCTCACCTCCCAGCAGGTCGAGGACCTCAAGAGTGAGTAGCCCCTTTTATCTCTGCAGCTCTTGCGTTGAAGTTGTACTGCTTGCTTCGTAATCCTCTGTATTGCGGTGTAAATGTGCATTCATAATATTTCCCTTAGTCTGTGGTGCTTCAAATTTAGCGTATGCCCATCTGTAGACTGTGTAGCTCAAATCCTTGCTCTGTTTGCAGTGTAAAATTTACTCTATGCTGTAGACTGTTGGATGCTAGACTTATATGCATTGTTTTAGGGTACCAGATTAGTCGAAGTGCTACCATTTTGACATTTTAGATTTTAGTGTGCTTGCCTAAGCAATTTGGTGGCGTTCGGATTGCTGGAAATGAGAGGTGGGATAGGGAAATGAGGGGAGGAGGTTGTACATTGGATACCCCGGTAGGATTATTTTGATTCACAAATCACAAGCTACATAGATCTGTTTGAAGGATTGTATCTTGTAGCTGCTATAAAAACCTAGGTCCTCCAAGAATGTGTTTGGACCATCGTCTCATAATCAACTGTCATGTTGTCCTGTAGTAAAGACTGCCACTGAACGATAGATTTGTGACTGCTCTTTAACTGTTGTTGGAAGACCACTGGAGATTACGTTAAGGGATGGGACTTTTCCCTTTTTGTTGAAATTATGCGCACTCGTGACAGTGTCATTTATAGATGAGACGTTGAAGATAACATTGTTAAATAAGCTTGATTTGTAATCGGTACATTTTATTGATATGACTATTGAGTCTGTGAACCTCATCTGGACTGTGAACTTCAGCATCACACATTAGTAGTATTATCCCCTATTCCAAGAGATTGTGTACCTTATTTTCTGGATAAATGTCAAGAGTAGCTGGTACGTACTCCTCAGTTCCTTGGTGCGGGTTGGCTTCTATTTAACTGTGCTATTGGCTATTCGTTTGCAGAGCAACCAGGTGTTCTTCAGGTTGTGCCAAGCCAGACTTACCAGCTCCACGGACCTGAGTCTGGCACTACACGCACCATGGGCCTTACTATGTGAAGGCGCGTATTGAGTGTGTTCTAGTATGCCAGTGGTTTGGCGGTTGCGTTATGTGCAAGAATAAGAGGTGTATAACCTGTAATCCAGTCCAGTTTCAAGCTTGTGGAAGTATGTAATGACTAATGCGTACAAAGTTTGGTCAATAAATGTTATCTAGGTTGATGTTTGATCTCCTTTTTCCTTGTGTGAATCTTAATAATGAGGTGATGCACGTCTATCGCATATTTGCTCCGTTTGAGGTAGAAGGGAAATAGTCCGCTGACGATGGTAATCGGGTCCACACGTCAGTGCTATGAACTGCTGTCCTTCTAGAGAGAAAAAACCGATGCCCGGGCCCGCGCGTCAGCGTATATGTCCTGGGACTTTTTTTTTAAAATAATAGTATTTTAATGATTAATTGCAGATCTGGGGTCCGATTAGCAAAAATTGCAGAAATGGGTGCCTGTCGGTAACTGGATGACCGACAGGCATGGTATCGGTAACTGGATGACCGATAGGACCCTAATCGGTCATCCAGAGCCCGATTAGTGTTCGGCAGGTTGCCACGTAGGCTATCGGGTAGTCCAAGCAGGCCTGTCGGTCGTCCAGAAAGTGCCTGTCGGTCACCCAGCGCCCGATAGGTGCCTGTCGGTCGCCCAGCGCCCGATAGGTGCCTGTCGGTCTCCCGGTGACCGACAGGCCGCGGAATCTTATCCGCTGCCGCGCCGTCCCCTCTCTCTCTCCTCCATTCGAATCGTCCCGAGCGACGGCGAGAGAGAGAGAGAGGGCGACGGGCGAGGCGGGAGGAGGAGGAGGACCGGGAGGGGCGGGGAGGGAGAGGAGCTGGCTGTCGGTCGTCCGGTGACCGACAGCCCGCTCGCCCTCTCGGTGAGCGACGGCGAGAGAGAGAGAGAGGGCGACGGGCGAGGTGAGTTTGTCTTTTTTTTTTTCTGATTTGTTTAGTTAGATTAACTATGTGGATTAGTAAATTAGTATTGATTAGTGGCTGCGTAGTATAGGGATTAATAAATTATCTTTAGATTAGTTAAATAATATTAGTGTATGGATTAGTTAACGGTAGGGAAGTTAGTGTAAGTAGTAGAGTAGTATTTTTAGTGAAGTGTAATGGTAGGTAGTTAATAAATTATGAAATGCATAATTAAATTTGTAAAAAAAAAGATGCATTGTTATCTGTTAATGAGTGTTAAAATATTTATGTATATGGATAAATTAATTATGTAAAACATATAATGCCGATAGTAATTAATATATTTTTAGCAGGATGTCTGGTGTAGTGAGTTTCCGAGTTTTTTACGGAGAAGGTCAAATTGAGCATCGTGATTATGGGGTAGATTTGAGTAATTTCCAGTATGTGGATAGTTCTTTGAATGATCCGATAGAGATGCAACGGGGCGAAGTGTATGGCTGGTTACATAGTCTGTTGAATGTTGATCCTTCAGAATATCGGTTTGTAGTGAGAGCTATGATTCCTAGAAAGCATGGAGGCGCATGGAGATGGGAACTTGTAGAAGTGAGAAGCACTAAACATTGGAAGCAATTTGTGAGTATGGGATTGCAACGGCATTTTGCTCACTTGTTGCTGGTGCAATGTAATCGGGTAACCACCCACCATGAAGAGGTTGATGAGAATGTCGTCAATGTGGAGCAGGATGGTGTTGTTGGCCAAATTGTTGATGCGGAGCAGTATGTTAGTGGAGAGCCTATGGTTCACGCAACCAGTGAGGATGAGCCGCAAATAAATGTTAACACACTAGAAGCAGATTCAGGGGAGGTCAATGAGGCAATTGTTGATGAAATGGATAGGGATGATGACGAGTATCGTACCTTCGTTGATGGAAAGGCCGGTCAGGGATGGGGCCTAGGATATGAAGAGCCGCAGGACTGGATCAATATGGAGAACTTAACAGTTAATGATGGACACAATTCATGTTGGCAGTATGATGCTGTAGAGGTTCGTCAAGGGCAAATGTTTCCTGATAAGATATCTTTTCAGCATGCCGTGAAGAGGTGGGCGTTCTCAGAGAAGAAGGAGTTCACGGTGGTCATTTCGAACCCGAGGACGTATGACGTCAAGTGCACGGCTCCTGATTGCACATGGAGGGTTCACGGATTCCTGCCTAAAGCTGAGACGTCATTTGTGGCGTCTATTGTGGTAGGCCATTCCTGTTCATTGGATAGGACTCTTCTTAAACACAAGAACATGACTACACAGTTTGTAGCTGAGTACATGTATCCGGAGATTGTGCAGAAGACCGGTATGTCCCCTTTTGCTATAATGCATGCAATTGAGAATCGACTTGGCTATGAGATAAGCTATGATATGGCATGGAGAGCGAAACAAAAGGCCCTGGAAAGAAGGTTCGGGACATACGAGGACTCGTACCACAACCTACCTGGTCTTCTTGAGCTTATGCAAGCTAGGAATATAGGAACCGTGGTTGGAGTGGACGAGTTTCAAAATACAAATGGGGATAGGGTCCTACGCCGAGCTTTTTGGTCATTTGGTTGTATGATACAAGCATTCATGCATTGCCGACCTGTTATTGCTGTGGACGGCACTTTCTTAACTGGTAAGTACAAGGGGCAGATCCTCACATCTATTGGAGTGGATGGGGAGAATCAGATTGTGCCAATTGCTTTTGCAATTGTGGAGAGTGAGAATACAGATAGTTGGTTGTGGTTTTTGAGGTGGTTGAAGCGAGCGGTTGTTATGCAGAGACCCAATGTCTGCATCTTACATGATCGCCATGCGGGATTATTGTCAGCAATTGAAACGCTGCAGACAGACTATAATGATCAAGAATTTTGGCCCGACCTGCATAGTCGATGGTGCATGAGGCATCTGGGGGCAAACTTCTACAGGCAGTTTAAGAGCAAGCGACTTATGGATATGTTTAAGAAGTTGTGCAAACAGAACCGAAGGAACAAATTTGACACATTATGGGGCGAGCTGGACAAGCTCACTGGCAACTACATGGATGATGTTAAAAAAAAACCTCCTATGCCACGTGATGAGGAGCCGAAGGGGTTAGATCCTTTGCCTAATGAATCGCAGGACAAAATTAGGCGCAGGAGGGGTGGACGAAGGGTGAACTGCTTCTCGGATTGGATAAAGGATGAGCCGATGGAGAAATGGGCATTGATTGCAGATACGGATGGATCACGCTATCACATTATGACCACAAATGGGGCAGAAGTTTATAATTGGGTATTGAAAGGGAGTCGGTGCTTGCCTTTAGTGGGGATTTTAGAGTGTATAACTCGTGGAATTCAAACATACCTGCAAGATCGCTATGCAAAAGCAGTTTTGCGTGTTGCCAACCCACAAGTGGTGTTTAGTGCTAAGATCACTGAGTACATCGAAGAAAAGAGTGCGAAGGGGCAGATGCACATGGTTACGAGAACAGGTAATAGGGAATTCGTCTTTGAAGTGTTGTTGCGGGGTAAGAGCGGACTTGGGATTGGTCGATCCGAAGTTACGATGGAGTGCAAATTGTGGCCACAATTGAACAAATGCGAGTGCAGTTGCAATAAGCCAAAGCTAATGCATTTGCCCTGCTCACATGTATTCACTGGATGTGCCAAGGCAAAGATTAATCCTCATCACTTTGTCTCACCGTACTACCTGAAGGAAGCTGTGATGGCTACATGGCAGGGCGAGCTACTGGGATGGCGGGCTGTGGCTGATTTCACAAAGCCACCAGAGGGTGAACGTATTTGGGTTCCAGATCCTGAAAAAAAGTGATAGACAAGGGTCGCAGAAAGGTTAGGCGTATAAAGAATGATATGGATGAAGCGAATGTCAAGCGTCGTACAAAGGAGTGCTTGGTATGTGGTGGAGATCATTTAAGGAAAGATTGTAGCCGATACCCGGTGGAGAAGGGGCCCGACAACGTGGAGTTCAGGCGTGTTCTTATGCGGAAGCCAAGGAAGCAGAACCAAGAAGCTGGTCCATCGACTTAATTTCATCAAGTCTAATATATTTATGTTTGTTTCTTTGTACCTGTAGTCATCATGTGTGAAGAACTATGTATTCCAATTCCGTATGACTACGTTACCAAACGCTGTGTGTAATAATTATTTGGAACACTAAGTATTGTAATGCTTTGATAACTGTTTGTTTATTTATTTTCCTATTTATATGTTAATGCTTCTGTGCACAATTACATGTTTCATAGGTAGATGGCTAACCTGGAGTTGATCGATCCAGTGATCGATGCTAAGCATCGATCACGCTTGCCTTCTGGGGACCTTCACGAGACACTGAGACTTAGGACTTTTGACGACTTCTGGAGTGTGGACCCACGTTGGACGCCGAGGTACGCATATGTGAATTGTAGGTTTTAATAATTGTTTATTTCTTCATATTGTGTTTTTTCGGAAATTTAATGCTCTAACACTCGAATGACAGGTTACGTGCGGCAGGGTTGCTACCTCTTGCCCAGTTGTTGGACCCGAGGGGCCGCAGGACCCCTCGTTTTCCAGTGGACCGTGCACTCTTGACAGCGTGGGTGGATCGGTGGAGGCCTGAGACACACACGTTCCACCTCACCGTTGGTGAGATGGCGCCGACACTACAGGACGTCTCCATGCTACTTGGGCTTCCTATAGCCGGAGCTGCAGTGGTTCCTCCTGTTGTGCAGCCGGGGTGGATGGCGGATATCTTGGAGAGGTTTGAGGGTGTCCTCCCCCCGGATGAGGAGCACCCGCAGTTTAGTTTTAGCGACAGGCACGGTCCGACGAAGGTGTGGCTTGAGCAGTTTCGTGCTGATAGGTTGACCGTTGACTCAGAGGACTGGAGGGTTCGTAGGCACCTCGAGGCGTACCTTCTCTGGTTGTTTGGGTGGGTCATGTTCACTAGTACCCACCAGGACTCTGTAGATAAGCGCTTGATCCAGATTGCACGGCAGATAGCAGACACAGATCCTTCAGAGATGCCACAGTACAGTTGGGGCTCAGCTGTGTTAGCCGCGACGTACAGGGCGTTGTGCGAGGCGTGCAGGCGGACGAGCAGTGCGGGTTCGTTGACAGGGTGCCCTTTGTTTCTGATGTTGTGGTCGTTCGAGCGTGTGGACATCGGGCGACCGAAGCTGAGCTCGTACGACGCGTACGAGGATGACATGTACGAGGTCGACGATTTTGGAGACTACGATCCTCTCGGTGGACCTACTATGGGTTCCATTTGGTGCAAGCGCGATGTAAGTAATACATTTTTTGTTGTGTACTAAAGTTTTCATTTTATTTTCGCTACTAACTTGAACATTGTTTCGATTCTTGCAGCCGCGTTGGGCTACAGGGACTGTACGTAGGGCGTACCCACAGTTCGTTGCTGATTTCGACCAGCTTATGGCGGACCGGGTCAGGTGGACGCCGTACACCGACGAGGAGGTCGCGAGGCGTGCACCACGTGGACTCTCTGCCTTGTGCACGCGTGACGCAGCTTTCTGGCTTACGAGGAGTCGCTTGGTCTTTGACATCTTTGTCGAGCCATACGCTGTGCATCGAGTCTTCCGTCAGTTTGGATACTTTCAGGACTTCCCTGTTCCTAGACTGCAGCTAGATCACAGCCACACGTAAGTGCAACATTGCCTAATTAATCTATTCATCAAGTTATCTAAATATTGACGTTCTGACAATATCTTCATTGCAGGTACAACAGGAAAGGTCAGGGTGTTGCTTACGACACTACGTGGGCTACAAAGATGGAGTCGTGGATACAGCAGTGGGTTGGTGCAGCGACAGATGTGCACATTCCACAGGGCCCGTACGACCCGTTGACTTACGCGGCGTACCTTCGGTGGTACCACAGCGCGACGCGTGTGCGGTTGTTCGCTGCGGCTGGCCCACCTGTAGACCACGAGCCAGAAATTACAGACACCTTCGCCACTCAGCCGACTCAGGCCTTTCACTTGATGGTAAGATATTAATGTTACATTTTTTTGTCTTTATTCTTTCAGTTTAATTATTAATGTTATATTATTGTTTTTGCAGACTGACACGTTCCAGGATGTCGCTGCGGAGCTAGAGGGTTTGGGGTCCCAATGCTACAACAACCCTCCACGACTCGACCCACGTGACTTGGGGACAGCACTACTCCGTCTTGCGCGGCGATGTAGGGATGCTCTCCGGTGCGCTTCCTGTACCAGCACCACAGATGTGCAGCCGAGGCCACGACAGAGGTCCCCACCTCTCTCTACACCTGCTAGTGCACCCAGTTCGTCTCGTTTTCACGCCGGGGACTCGTCGTCGGGGCTACCTGCAGCCCCCCCTTTCATGCCTACTCCTGGATGGCCCACTGGTATAATAAAATGTCATTTTTGTATTTCTAACCTTATGTTATTATAATCTTACATTGTTGTTTTACAGGCCCAGCAGTACAGTTCGCCGCGCCTGAGTACTCCTTGCACTCTGCTTCTGGGAGCCTTGGGCATGGGTCTTCTTATGGACACCCAGATGTCCATGGTTTCTCTCAGATGCCAGATGCTCCTCCACCGACACAGCCCACCCAGCAGTTTCCCTCGACACCACTAGAGCCCAGGGTGAGTCGCCCACCGGACCACCTCACGTACCCCACCGATCAGATTCGACGAGGGAGAAAGGGCCAGGGCAAGAGGGCTGAAGGCGAGCCCAGCAAGCGTAGGCGTGGAGGATGACTTAGAGATCATGGATATGTTTATGTGTATTAGTTACAGTTATTTGTATGACTTAGAGATCATGGACTTGTTATATTTGTTTCGTTATTGTAATATTCGTAAGTTATGCATGACCTTTCTTCTATTATGGCCTATCTTCACTCTTTAATTATTTGTTCAACAAACATGCCTCACGCTTGCTGAGGAAGAACGCCAGGAGGAGGAAGAGCGTCGACGCAACTACGAAGCGGAACGCAAGCAAAGAGAGGAGGCGGAACGAAGGCGCAAACAAGAGGAAGAACGCCTTGCTCATGAGGCCCGTGAGGCCGAAAGGGAGAGGATGCGCGAGAGAGCTCGCCGCGCTAGGGCAGCAGGTCCTGATGCCTTCAGAAAGGGGAAATATCCCCGTTGCACTCAGTAGCTCGCCGCGCTAGGGCAGCAGGTTATGTATGTTAGTCGTTATGTGTATGGAACACGCCATTGTTCCCTCCAGTTTATGTATGTTGCATGTTACTATGAACTTTAAATCCGGGTTCTTTTGTTTTCATCATTTTGATGTGCACCCTTTCTGTGTCGCTATGAATGGCGGAGTGCAATGGCCCTACCAACAATTACCTCTCACTGTCCATGACATTAAAACAATAAAGCAGCCACATGCATGCAGGTCTCACTTTTCCTTTAATCATTTCGATGTGAACTGAATCACTGAATCACTGCCTCCACTGCATCACTGCCTCCACTGCATCACTGCCAAACGACCAGACGGGCAGAGCATCCAATGAATTTTTCATCATTCTACACGACCATCTTTTCCAAGCCACCAGAGCATCCAATGCCTCACCAAACAGTCAACACAATGAAACGAAATAAAAATTTGGTACATATGATAAATACATGCAACTCATTATTTGCCACCTAATCTTACGATCTTCGATCCCACCGCCGAGACATATTACTGAAGTTAATGTCCATACTGTAGGGGTTGGATGATGGCTGTGGGCGAGGTGGCGCTGAGAAGTCGCTATTGGAGGGTCGTTCTCGCAAAATAGATTCACTAAATGCCTTGTCGTCAGGGTCTTCGGGTGGAGGCGGAGGTCTTGAGGGTGGCATGGGCATGAAATCGTCGTCTTCATCGTCGTTGGCGTTTGGTTGCACACGCGTTGGCGGAGCGCGTCTGCTTGCAGTGTTTCTTCGACGGGATGTTCCTGTGTTGGATGCCTCCGAAACACTACTGTTGGCTGAGGTATGTCGCCTTCTACGTGAACCTGGCATGCAACCTCCACCGAAGAACATAAATAGATAGAAAAAGTTTGGGATAGGGTTGTCGATCAATTCTTTGTCTTCCGGAAATGCCTAACATAAGAAAAGCAGTCGAATTAGCATCGAAATATAAACCGATAACATAAAAAAAAATATTGTGTACCTGAATGTGGGAGGCATATTTATCGGGGAGCATCATTATCTTGAATCTAGTGCTAGAGAAACCTAACACCGACGGGTGGTTTGCCAGCTCGCAAACCCTATGATACAAATGCCTTTGATCTTCTAAGAGGGCCCTAAGGTCATTTGTGGTGAGATGTTGCGGCGCCATTGCTGCATTTAACATCAAGACAGCTTGTGCGAGATTGTTCTCCCTAAAAGGATCATCCCGGTGTTCACGCACTACACGCCAGATTGCTTCCAGTGCTCTTTCGATGTATTGTGGTGTCCATGGAAAACCTTCACTAGATGGTCCTGCCATGGACGGTGTTGTTGAAGAGTGGAAGAAGAGTGGAAGAAGAGTGGATCGCTGTGATGCAAGAGAGGGTGCTGTGAAAGAAACAGAAGGTAGAGGATAAGGTTTTGTAGGAGGGAGCAGGGGGAAAAAAACCATAGGGGCCTATCGGGTGGCCAATGGCCGACAGGTGCCTGTCGGTCGGCCAATGACCGACTGGTCCTATCGGTCGGCCCATGACCGATAGACACCTATCGGTCGGCCCGTGACCGATAGGTTCCTATCGGTCGGCCCGTGACCGATAGGCCCCTATCGGTCGGCCCGTGACCGATAGGTTCCTATCGGTCGGCCCATGACCGATAGGCCCCTATCGGGGCTGGGTGTCGGTCCGATAGGACCTATCGGTATTTGGGTGACCGACAGGTTCCCGTCCCGCCGCCACGTCGGCTGCCACGCCGCCTATCGGTCATCCGGTGACCAATTGGTCATCAAGTTACCGATACCATGCCTGTCGGTCATCCAGTTACCGACAGGCACCCATTTCTACAATTTTTGCTAATCGGACCCCAGATCTGCAATTAATCATTAAAATACTATTATTTTAAAAAAAAAGTCTATGTCCTGGTTTCGTACTGATCACGAGGAAAACACTCGCATCGTTCAACGACCAAACGGCTCACGTGTCTGCTCGTTCATCCCGAACTCGCGGCCCTTACTCAAATCACTCGCCTCCCTCCCTCTTCCCCCATCCCCCATCCTGGCAATCCCATCTCGAATTCTCGATTCCTGTTAGCTCGCGGGTCGCGGCATCCCGACCCAGCTAATGAACGCCGCGGCAACGTCCACCGGTGGCGGTGGCGACTCGGCCGGCGAGCTGTTGCTCCGGGCCGCGGCGCTGGTGCCGTGGACGCACTACGCCCTCGCGGCGCTCGCCCTCGCCGCCGCGCTCCTGTACCGCTTCCTGGAGCTCCACTTCCTAGGAGACCTCCTGTGCGGTCTCCGCGGCGGCCGCGTCGTGCTCACCTTCCACCCCGACTCCCGCGTCTGCCAGCGGGTCGCCTCCAAGTGCCGCTCCCTCCACGGCAGGTTGGATGGAACCGTGATACTTTCGCTCCGTTGAAGAATTTGGTTATGCTTTTTTTTCCCAGTAATGAGAAAATTTGGTTGCTTAGGTACCTGGCGACGCCGTGGCTGGCGAGCCCTCATTTGCAGACGCTGTTCTTGAGTATCTCGGGCAGACCGCCTTCGTTCACCTATAGGAGGTTGGAGTAATTTCCTGCTTAATATTATGCATTTCTGTACTGCGTTTGTCCAGGTGTGCTTGTTTGTTATTCCCCTGCAATAAAGTGATTAATGCATTGTAGTTGTACATGCAAATTTTTTGCACGATGTGATGTAACATGTTGCTGTCTGATGCTTTAATAAGGTCAAGTTAATATCTTTGTAAAATTTTGGTTCATGGCTGTAGCACGCATCCCACAAGAAATCCTGCTACATATCTACCCAATGTAGATGTTGTAGTAGGTTTTTTGAAGTTTAGAGAATGCTCGGGCATTCACTTGTTTCAATTTCAGTTATTTGGGATGCGTGGTCAAATAGCAACTGTTCTGCGGCAAACACACATGTATCTTTAGTTTGAACATCAGAATCTCGTGCAGTGCTATAGAAAGTTCACTATGCTATTATGTCACATTGATTGGACTGTAATATCGCAGGCAGCTCTACACTGTTCGTGATGGTGGAACCATTGCTTTGGATTGGCTACTAGCCTCTGATCTGGAAGGTTCTGCAGGATTTTGATAGTTTAAGATTGACCAGCAAGCATGGGATAGTTAACCTTTCACCTTTGGTGCTGTGTTGCAGCTGAAGATATTGATTCTTGTGATGAAACCATCTCTAAGGATGATTCCACACCCCTTCTTGTTGTGATTCCTGGATTAACTAGTGATTCCAGTGCTGCTGTAAGTTCCTACAATTACTCATATGACTCTGTCATTTTTTTTGGCATTCTAACGAGATGCTAGAGTTTTGTTGCAGTATGTGAAGCACTTGGTCTTTTCTATGGCAGGCAAAGGATGGAATGTTGTTGTAAGCAATCACAGGGGTCTGGGTGGCATCTCCATAACGGTAATTTCTCTTCCAAAGCAAATCTTTTGAGAAGATATGGTTCTTTCAACCAATAATTCTTATTAATTTACTTAAACCTTGAATACATGTTTTACAACCATAAAAATCATCACCAACATCAGTGCCCAAGAAAGGGTTCAGCGGGCAATTGTTACTCAAATTTAGTTGTTGTTTTTTTGGTAGTCCGATTGCTTTTATAATGCTGGATGGACGGAAGATATGCGTGAAGTTGTTAATTTCCTTCATCAAAGGTATCCAAAGGCTCCCCTATTCACTGTTGGAACAAGCATAGGTGCCAATATTCTGGTAGGCCCAGTTTTCCTGCCCCACCCTTGTTCTTATGGAAAATCTATTGTGGTGGTTATTTAATAACTTGAGCTGAGCAGTGAGCATTGACATTTTGGTTTAGGTCAAGTATCTTGGAGAAGAAGGTGAGGGCACGCCTATAGCTGGTGCTGCATCTGTTTGTTCACCCTGGGATCTCCTGGTTAGTGACTACAGTCGAATTAGTGTAACTTTGCTAATTGTTTTTTGTTTTGTTTAGTACGTTACTTTATGCACAGATATTTTGATTTGAATTTCTATTGTATTAAACTTTAGCTCTTGAATAGTTTCTATTCGCTTACACACTTAATTGTCTCATTATCTTAGTAATGAACTGCAAATGATACTCTTCTAGTTCTTCAGCATGCCAACACTGCTCTTGGATTTTCACCAACGTATGGTTCTATTATGCAGGTGACCAACAGATTTATTTCACGCAAGCTTGTGCAGCGATGTTATGATAGAGCTCTTGCAATTGGTCTCAAAGGATATGCAAAACTGTATGTACTTGTTAGCTTTTTTTCCCCGCTAAGTATTAAACAGTATTGTCTCTATGATTGATCTGCCTTAGTATATAGCATCTTTTCAGAGGCTGGAATATTGAAATAATATTCCCTTTTCTAAAAAAAAAAGTTTTATAGCATCACAGCTGTTCGAATTTTTCACCCTTTGATATAGAGGCTAAAATTTCCACAAACGTTCTGACAAAATCTACCATAAGTTACATACCAACAGTAAGTAGTCCAGAATTTTTGGAGCCAGATGTAATGTACAGAAATTCTATGAGCCGCAGTGCAACTCATATATAATACATGGTTACTTATTAAGCACTGGATTACCAAATAAGTTGTTCTATAAAGCTCCTAAATTTCTTTGTAAATTGTTCTCCACTCATTTCCACTCCCAAAGCGGCTGAACTTTGTGTGATTAGAGAAGTAACGGCATGCACCATTCACTACACTACCTGCAGAGGTACCATGCAGTTCACCAGCATCACCATGCTCGCTTGTTTCGGAGCTATGGATGAGTACATTGGGCGCTTGCACAATGAGAATGTGGCAATGAACAACAATGTGGCTAGGATTAAAATGTAGTGGATGGATAGTTATATGGACCCGACCTAGGGAGGTTATCAGGGTAAAAGATAATACTAAGTCACCTCTGATGGATGCTCTGAGTAGATTAGGAGCTAAGTTTTTGCTTGCTTTATTCTTTCAGTGGTTGCTGGCAATATAAGCTGATTGCTTAAACAACGGATGCTAAAAATGTCTGAAACAATCTGCTAACAATTCTGTCTAAGCTAATTGGAGAGAAAGTAATCTAAACAAACACTGGTCCTCGTCACTAGCCACTAGGCGGAGCCTTAGGCCCGGCCGTATCCTTCTTCTGGTGTTAATAGAATTTGCCAGCAAATACTTCCATAACAGATAGTGCTGTGCATTTATTTTGTCAAATGCTAATATGCTATTATGTTTGATGATACCAACGTTGAAGCTAAGGCTGAGTTTGTTCTCTCTCTCGAGCAACCTTGTTATGAGGCTCGCATGTGAATTATTTGTCAACACCATTATGTTATTGCACCCAAGACCTCTGCAGGTAGCTTAGTCATTGGTGCACACTGTCATTTTCTTTGATCACACACGGCTCGACCATTTTGGTAATGGAAATGAGCTGATACCGTTTCACTTATGAATTTAGGAGCTTGCTTAACTCGGCATGCCTTGAGCTTTACATTGAATGATGTAAAGTGATGATGAAATGCCCCACTTATGTAATGATAATGTTTGTATGCCCAGTACTCATGTTATGGATCGACGCCGGGGGCCTCAGCCCACGGCAGCAAGACGAGGACCTAGCCTTCTACTTCTTGCTTACCCTTCTACTCTACCCTTGTACCCTTTATATAACCTAGGACCGTAACCCTAGCGGGCTCCACCGGCCCATAAGGCCCAGCTAGCAGCCCCTAAGAACTCATGTGTAATGGACTGTGTAGATTATGTTGAAACACGCATTCATTGAAATGTGGATAACTTGGGTAGTAAGTAGTCATGTGTAATGGACTGTGGCTTCTACGAATTTCTGTATTATATATCTAGTGCCAAAAATTTTGGATTGTTTACTGTTGGTGTGTATCTTATGGCAGTATTTGTGAGAGTTTTTTTGTAAATTTATACACAAATTACATTTGGCATTCCAGATAATAAATTACCTAAACACAAAGTTTTTGTAATTTGATTTCTGGAATGTCACAGTTTTGTTGGTACATCCCTATCCTTTTCTAATGTTTACTAAGCACCTAACAAAATCTAGGGTACATGGATTGATTGCCCATGGTGCTTTGCCTTTATAGATCTCCACCAAGATGGGATTTGTTTTCGCTTGATACTCAGCACTTCCTTTTATTGTATTATATTTACAGACACCAACCAGTCTTGGCACGACTTGCAAACTGGGAAGCTATTACATCGGTATGCCAGCACCACTCATCTTTTTTCTCATAGTCATGAACCTGTGCGGTCCTTATCGTAATTGCGTAGTTTCCTGAAGTCGCATTAACAAAACAATGAATTACAGTTCATTTAAGCACAATTTTGATTTCGTTTGAGTAAAATAGCTGGTCATACAAATGGGTTTTGCTTATCTGTCATCAGTCACGCTCAATTCGGGAATTTGACCGTCATGCCACTTGTGTTGTTGCAAAATATGAGGTATGCTTTCTGATGCTAGATATGTACTGTCTGGTTATCTAAGACAAGCAAGGTATTAATATTTGATTGTTCGACACCCCTGAGCCAAACCCAATTTCACTACCTTATATTACTCTTCATTGATGGGTAGATTTTCTGTTTCATTGAAATTAGTTGAATACAGCAAGCCGCATATTTGATTGAAAGCGGAAATAGATTGTGAAATAAGGGGCATGGAATCCCTATTGCTCATAGTCAGAAGCAAATGCATTTGAACAGTTTGGAGATAAGTAACCGAATCATCATCTAATAGCGAGTTGTGAATTACTCTTTCCATTAGGTAGAAGTGATGCCCTGAAGTACATCCAATCAAATCAGACTCTTTTTTACCATGCATATTTTTGGTTACACTGTTTAGTAATATCACAATGGCATGAGTAAACCATTTGTTGTGCATCCATAATAGTTTGTGAATTTAGATTAAGGGGTTTGACATCCCTATTAGCAAATTCAAGAGTGTTAAAGTATTCTAAAATTTGTCAAAAAATCAGGAATGTAATATACATAGGGTGAACCTGCAAAATTCAATTTATATTCATCTTACATGTTAAGAAACAAAATAAACATTCAGTCTTACCTTTTGTTTTGAATCGTGATATCAAAGATAAATTCAGTTTTTGCTTGTTTACTCATGTGTAATTTTTCAAATTTGTGGATATGATAACAAAATATTTTTGTCCAAGTGGCATCTCGCTGACTCCGAAAATTCAAAGTATTACACTCTATTGACTTTACGGAGTAGTAGGAAGTGCCTCTATTTCTGCATCATTCATAATTTTCAAGCTCTTGTAACATTCAGACCAAAACCAGAAACCAACAACAACAACAAAGCCTTTTTATCCCAAGCAAGTTGGGGTAGGCTAGAGATGAAACCTGCAGGAACCACAAGAGCAAAACCAACAAGAAATGCAAACCAACAAGAGATGCAAACCAACAGACCAAAACCAGAAACCATTCGAACAAAATAACACCAATAACTCCCTCCGGGTTTTAATTTATGATGTTAAGACAACATTTTTTGTTCATTTTTGAGCTAAGTTATCCTGATGTCATCAATTAAAAACCGGTGGGACTAAGAAAAATTCTCACCTTGTTGACATGGAAAATGAAAGGTATAATAGATCCTGCTGACAGTGCTATTACAATACAGAAACAATATTGAGTCATTGACCACGGGAGCTCAAAATTTAGGGGGTCATTTAAAACAGGAAACCATAGACCATAGTTATCAAACAGACTGCACCATGCAAAAAGCATACAACAATGGTGTCTACTCTATACCACTGTTGGTAGTTGGATCTGTTGCTTGATCACATATATGTAGGTCGTGAATAATTGAGCTTATGAGATTGATTATAGTATTTGTGGCTTCACTAGTAACATGGGCGCCATGAACATGGTTCTTCCTCATGATGAAACATAGAATGCTTTCTCTGATTGCTGCTAATAACGGCAATAATGAAAAGGGTTGTAGATTTACCGTAAGGAGATCGCTAGCAGCACAAGGTTAGAGCTTTGGGGCTTAAAGTTTTACAGTTCTGGATTGATGGCATATAAACACTTTCCCTTTTATGGATGAGATGAGACAGATATATTAGCTAGTCATGCAGTCCTAGCATTTTCAAGTTTGTATGTGTAGAGTATTTTAATCGTACAATTCATGAATAAACAAATTTTTGTTTGGGTTCCAACAGAAATTTCTTTGAGCCAGATAACTTGATGATGCAACTCAAGAACAATGTGTTGTCTAGGTGCTTAGGTATTGTATAATTTTATAGTCCCTTATATGTCATATAATTTTGCAAAATGACTAACTATTTTTAGACAGTAGACACATTCTACCGCAGGTGCAGCAGTGCAAACTATGTTGGTAATGTGTCAGTTCCCTTGCTTTGTATCAGTGCTTTAGACGACCCCCTCTGCACAAGGGAGGCCATTCCCTGGGATGAATGCAGGTAAACGAAATGTTACAGAAGCTCACTATTCCGAACATTTCTTTCATTCTTTTCATTGATGAAGTCCATATTTGATGATTTAGGGCGAACAAAAACATTGTTTTGGCAACTACCCCTAATGGTGGACATCTCGCTTTCTTTGAAGGCCTGTGTGCTGGAAGGCTACGGTAAGTTGATTTTGGCAAATATGCATGGTTTCTGCACCAAAGAAACTTATATCAGGTATCAGGATGTGCAAGTGCCTACATCACATTGTTTATAGATATTTCATTTGCAAGGGACAGGCTGCATTCTTAAGCCTCTTTTTTTTTTTCAATTTGCTTTCTACTTCCATCTCATTTTCAGTTTATGATGCGACTCTTGTCTATATTTATTTAAATGCTTTGTAGGTGGGTGAGGGCTGTTTCTGAGTTCCTTTGTGCTCTACATGATAGCCCCTACATGCATCGGCAAAAGGTGGTGATTGCTAGTTGACATATCAGCTTTTGCTGACATGATATAACACGCCTTAGTTGAATGCAGGCACAAGAGCATGGTTTGCACACTTCATTGGAATCGTCGATCGATAAGAGCCCATATGTGAACTTCATGGAAGATGGAATGGTAGCTGCAGTAACAAATGATGGTCATGACAACGATGACTCATTGCATAGTCAGGGTGAAACCAAACTCGATGATAGCATGGCTGCTGTGCAACAAAATGAAAACACTGGAGAAATTAAGAACGAGCATGATAATGCAGATAATAGAAACTCACAAGGGGATGTGGTGACTGATCCATACCATGGAGGATCTCAAGAACAGCAAGAACTATATGTGAACAAAATCCGTGATACCATTGCTCCTGTCAAGAGATCCATGAACCAGCTCGCTCGTTCCCAGGGGAGGTCAGTCCGGCTGCTTGCTTACATTGCTGTTGTAACTTCATGGCCATTGCTCGGCACTCTCGGCTTTTTCTTGTTCAGGAAAAGGTTCAGGAATTCTCAGGCAGCTAAGAAGCTGTAGAATTTGTAACCTCAGTCCACACGAGTTTGTTTCTACTGTAATAAGCATGTAAAAAATTGGTGCGAACCAGTATGCACGAGTTTATAAACCATGGCGTAATAAGAAAAAGTTAAGGCTGAAGTATTTCAATTTTGCTTTTGGGAATCTTTTCAATCCACCGAGTGGCTATCTCCAGGTTCATAGGAAACAAAACTTGATACCGTGACCACTGCAAACTTACCATATCATGTCTCAAACAAAATTACATTCCCTATTCATAGTGCATATACAAGCCAAACAAGATTGAAAAAGATCCCCTGTTCATTTTTTGACGAGGCAGACTGAACTGCTATTAGAGTTCATGATCAGTAACAATAGCGACAGCACTTGTTTCTAACTCTTTCAGCATTTACAATAATTGATTGCAAGCCTCAGCAAATATCAACATCGCTAAATACTCAGTTCCACCAAAATAAGATTTTCTTCTCTCTCAGTCCTGCTTGTTACGAGCAAGGTGGGCGCGGTGCCTAAGTTCTGCTCTCTTCCATTTCACCATCATCCGACATAATGTAATGAGACTGCAAACCTGGAAGTGGAAAGAGTTGAATGGAACAGCGTAAGCTGAATTGCAAATAGACAGCAGACTATAATGAGGAAACTTTTAGCGAGACAAGTCAGACTTTTACTAACCACGCTAATAATAGATACAAAGATAAGGGGCCCAGACCACACAACAGAGATGAAAACTCCAGCACGATCGAAGTAGTTCTGACCGGCAAAGCTCTGCCAGTGCTCTCCTAGGTACCTGTTCATCTTTTCAGCCATATACACTCCTGAATCTGCACAGACAAACCATGAACCAATCAGAAAAGGGCTCAAACCAAAATGCCAGGTTGGTGGGGAACTTATACTGCATCGTAGGACTGCAGAATAATGTGATATAATATCCATACGGTCACCGATTATCATTTTTATCTCTCCAAAATCAGAAGTTACTTGTAACAGAATAGCCCTAAAGATTTCTGGATGACATCAAGAAAATATGCGGATTCATGGAGCACACACCAGCAATCATCCAACTGCAAAACACATGTCCTAACGATTATCTATGCCATGCTCCCTTGTTCTCGCCAACTCAAATGAATTAATGCCTTCTGATGTGGAAGGAATCTACTTTTTTTTATAATGGATTAAACAGTGTTATCGCTAAATTGCAATGCCTATTACCATAATACCAGATATATGTGATCGAAAACAGTACTTGTAGAGTCAGCATTTTCCCCTTAGATTCACTTCGCGCAAAAGGATATAAATCAAACATCACCAACGCAAAGAGCTAAAGAAAACAGGCTGCACTAACTGCTGGATCACTTTTTGTCCAAACGAAATCCAAACTACGAATTTGTCAAAATTGGAAAGTTTATGGCACTGTGGACTCTTTTCCTCAACAACGATTCACTAGCCGATTGACGAAGCATACTGCGTAAGGATAGAAGCTCACAAGCAAGAAACAAGAAGAAGAGCTGGAAGTTGGCGTTCCTCCGCAACCCGACAGCGGTAATTAACAGAATCACGTGGAATACCATCAGGCACATCAGCCATGGCTCCTGCACACATTCAAAAGCATGCCATTGTTAGCTCCAAAGGGAGACGGAAAAAAGGACAAGGTTTTGGTGATTCGCGGATGTGATCTCTTGTCGGAGATCGGGAAGGTACCGTCCAGTCGACGGCGCGGACGAAGGCGCGCAGGTTATCGGCGGCGGGCCCCATCCCGCGGCGCAGCTCGGAGGAAAGCGCCTGGACAAGGCCCGACACCTGGTCCAGGTGCGCCGTCACGGCGGCCTGCAGCTCCTCCATCGGATGAGTGCGCGGCGGAGCACGGACTGAGCCGGAGTGTTCAGGAAACGAAAGAGGCGAGTTATTTTGCGGGCACGGCCTCGTTTGGCAATAAGAAACCTTCGATTTCTCACCACAAAATCTGTATTAAACATTCTTTTTAAGTTTGAATTACGAGAGAAACATTACATCTTTGTAATTTGACCGACATCCTTTTCTTCAGAATTAGTATCTAACTAACTAGGAAATTATACAAAACCAGAGAAGTTAAAATTGTCAGGTGAATCTAGAACTATGGCAAAAAGGTCCAAGTATTCTCACGTGTTGCTAACTAATAATTTTATCCTAGCGTCATCAATTAAGGAATAGATCTTATATTTTTTTTGATCATCTTAGGTTCCTAATATTTTCTTTTCAAAAACGGATATTGTTAAACTAGTTCTCAAAGTAGTGCTATTTCACACGTCACATTATATTTTGTTATTGCCTTATTAATAAAATATCTCTGAGCATTCCTATTACTACTTCACATAACAAAAACCGGTAAGAACCTCTCAGAGTCATTATAAATCCACTTATAGTTACTGGTTTCTCACTACCTCTTTTAATATCAATGTGTTAAGACATTAGCGAGCCCAATAGAACTCTTTTCTTTTCTGTACTCTTCTGTTCACCTTACAACAGAAGAGCATGTTGTTGCCGATGCTCAATATAATCAAAATCACATATTTTTTGTGATTTTATGGACTAAACGTAGGTAATTATCACAACCTGTCTTCTCTAAAATACATTTTTCTTTTGAAATTTGACTTAAGAATCATTTTTTTATTATACTCCCTTTATTTTTTTTGTTGTGACACAATAGAGAGAGAGAGAGAGAGAGAGAGAGAGAAGAGAGAGTATGTATTAGGTCCTATAGTCCTACAAAGAAATTAAGTAAAAATATTGTACAACCGGCTGTTTCCTAACCCCAAAGTTTTCTATCTTCTATGATTGCTCATGAATGAGTCTTCAACTTCTTAGTGCAGCGTTGAATCGAATTAAAACTCCTAATAATTCGGTGACATTTTTATCTGGTGACTCTGGTGCAAATGTGCAATGCATTTCACATCTCGC
Organism: Eragrostis nindensis; assembly: GCA_012490785.1. Classification (NCBI taxonomy): domain Eukaryota; kingdom Viridiplantae; phylum Streptophyta; class Magnoliopsida; order Poales; family Poaceae; genus Eragrostis; species Eragrostis nindensis. Next base: position 147,338 of record JAAXCT010000568.1, on the reverse strand, counting down.
GCCTGCGTCTGCAACATCCAAATACAGAAAATAGCAGATCCGACCCAACGATCAACCAACCACTTCCCACACAGTCACGAACTCACACGGCTCTATCTGTCCGTCCTATCCCACCTTCCCCGCAGCCACACCGCCGCGCTAATTAACAGCAACCGCTTCGTCTTCCCCACTCCCCTTCCACCTCCTCAGTCATGGCGGCGGCGAGCTGGATCCGGCCGCCGCGCGCTGCTCTTCTCCTCCTGCTTCTCCTCGCCGCCAACCTCTCCATCTCCCTGGCCGCCAACTTCGAGGGCTTCGACTCCGACGAGCTCCCCTCCACCGCCGCCGGCGTCGACGCCGATGATGACGAGGAAGGGCTTGACGTCGATCTCCCCCCGCCTCCGCCCATCTCCCTCTCCACCTCCGCCCCTTCGCCTCCCGTGACGACATCCACGCCGAACCCTAACCCCGCCACGCCCACGCCACCTAACCCCACCCCCGCGCTCGATCTCTGGGACGAGGACGAGTTCGAGGGCATCCCCGTGCCGGAAGAAGTCTCCCCGGACGTGTCTGCCGCGCCGGCCGAGACGGGCCCGTCAGATCCCTCTGCGGAAGCTGCGGCCGAGGCGGCTCCGGCGGCGCCCAGGACGCCGCGTGAGCTCCTCCGCGCGTTCTACATCGAGATCGCCTGCGTCAGCTTCCTGATCTGCTTCGTGTTCAACTACTTCACGGGGAAGAAGCAGAACGAGACGATCGCGCTCGCCTGGGCCACCAAGTTCGCCACCAGGGACTCCATCTTCGACAAGAACTTCAGCCTCCTCGGCACCGGCGACGGCAAGGACACGCCGCTCCTGCTCAAGGAGGGCCAGGACGTGTTCAAGTTCTACGCCAGCGGGCGGCGGTTCTGCCAGGGGATGCTCGCCACCATGGAGATGCGTGCTCGGCACGACCTGCTGTCCAAGCTGGTGGAGCTGGTGTTCCCCAGGAAGGACACGATCACCTTCGAGGTGGTGATGAACGAGGAAGCCGTGGACCACGTCGTCCTGGCAGTGGCCAGGAAGAAGGCGGCCAAGTCGATGCAGAAGGAGGAGAGGGATCTGCAAAGGTTTGCAGGGGTTCTCACGTCAGCACCAGCTGGGAGGAAGTGGGTTGCAGAAGAGCTTGCTGTGGTGGCTGAGTCAAAGGAGGTTGCTGGAGATATGATAACTGAAGCTGTGCTAGATCAGGTGAGAACTTACTTTGCTTGCTTTGGTTCAGAATTTTGGTTGTGGATCACTTCAGTAAATGCTTCCCTTGGGGTAAGATGGTTAAGTTAGATGCATATCTTAAGAGTGCTGCTTACATTGATTCTAATGATTTTGGTGTAGTTAAATTTCTTTACTATGGATTTACTATAGCTTTTGAACTTTAAGGATGCTTCCTTGGGGTAAGATGGTTAAGGTAGATACTTACCTTAAGAGTGCTGCTGACAATGCTTCTACTGATTTTGATGTTGTTAATTCTTTAAGATGGATCTATTATAGCTTTTGAACGTTAAGGAATGCTCCCCATAAGAAAATTTGATGCTCACACCGGCTTCAGCTCTGACAAGGACTTGTCGCTGCAACAGCAAGTCTCTTCTCATTTGTTTCCCCTGTCTAAGTAGTAGTAATAATCCTGTCTACTGCATGCTGAATTTGAATCCTGCTTAGTGCATGCTGAGTACTATAACTGATTTTTTGCTGAATTAACTGATGTAAGTATGAATGGATATGGGTTTATGAGGCGTATAATGGGACTCCCAACAGCTTTCATGTGCTTTCGTGAAAAATCTCCAGCATCAATTGATGTTGATTGATCCAAGTGATGTTGATCGGTGAGAGTAGTATAGAGATTGAAATCATGTTTTGTGATAGCATCAGTTTTGCTATGTTGTATTGTGCTATCTTTTGAATTCAGTTGAAGTTGTGAAGTTATGATGGTATTCAACTTAAACTTCTGATTGGAATTGTAAATGGGGTCAGCATGTTCAAGGAGAACTGGTGTCAATTGAATTTGTGCCCTTGTTATTCTACAAAGTAGCATTAGGTTGTAATGATTTAAGTGGCATCTGTTTTGAATGACATGATACAGTTATGGTTTAGTTACTATGTCATTGCAGTGGGAAGATTTGATAGGATATTTGAACTTATGCCAAAATAAACTTGGTCGCGTGGAATCTGTCATAAGCTGAATCATATGTTACTGTGTTCATATTGAGCACGATAGGGCCTAAATCAGGTTTTAAATCTCACTAACCATTTACTGTGGTTTATCTTCATCTTTTGATGTAGGACTTATTGAGGACTAATTAATACAAATGTAAGCTAGCTGTTGCCTGTTTGCACTTGGATCTTGTATTAGGACCAGAGGCCTAAGATAGCTAGGCTAAATGGGACTAACAGGCCGATGTGACTTGATAAACTGGTAATTTATCTTGTGTTCAATGTACCATACTAGTCTTCTAATAATCCATTGTCTCCAGGTCCTCGGTGACAAAGCATTCGAGAAGTTAGGAAAGTGGTTCATCTCACTTCATTTTTCAGACCAAGTGCCAGGCTCCTACAAGAAGGTCCTTATGTTCAAATTTGTGCTACCTGATGCAAACAACATGTCTGAGATGACAAGATTAGTTGCTCTTATACCGTACTACATTGATTTGGTTGGACGTTATAAGCTCAGTTCCCATGTAAGGATCCCCTCTCTTCTGTTTAGTTTGCTATCATTCTATGATTATATTGTCTAATGCTACCTTCCCGTGCCAATGGCAGGCCCGGTCGAAAACTGAGACAGCAAGAACAAAGGCTGCCCAGGAGGCTTTCAAGGAACTTCAGAGTGCTAGGCAGGAGGCCCTCCTAAAGAAAAAGGCTGAAAAGAAGAAACTTATGGAGGAGGCAGAGGCCAAATTAAGTGCTGAAGCACTCCGAAAGAAAGAGGAGAAAGAAAGGGCTCGGCAGATGAAGAAGTCAGGTCCCAAAGTGAAAATGCTCCGCTCTTAATAGCGTCAGGAATTTACCACAGCTTGGTCTTTGCTATTCACTCGCTGATTAGCCTATAGCTCTGTCTACCAGACTCTCTATGCTCCAATTTTGGGCTGTCATGTTTCCCCGTTACGACAATGAGCAAAAAGGTTTGAGGAGAAGAATCCTCACTGTTATTCCGGCTTTGTCAGGGGGTTTGAAATGCTCATTTGTTCCCCTTACTGGATGTGTATCAGCAAGATCTCTAGCCCAGTCCGTCCCACGCTAGTTCAGTTACTTTCTCAAACTTTTAGCAGCAGCCCTGTTGTAAGAAAACTAGAACTTACATGTTTGCTGTGTAGTATATTGATAGAATTGTGATCAGAAATTGGATTATATGATTTCATATTTGAGCAAATTTTCTATACAATGCACGATGGTTGCAGTTTGTTGATTTTTGGTACCCTGATGGTCGTACTAGGACTTTGTTGGGAGTGGGGGTGGAGAGTCATCGTAACAAAACCTGGAAATGGATTTACTGGGCTTCCGTTTGAACTGAATGCCTTGCTGCTAATGCTGTCCTTATGTGCTGGGTCTTTGTGGTGCTGCACAAAGTCAAGATGGATCCCGGCCACCAAAACACGGGATCAGGTGATTTCTTGCTATTATGCAAGAAGATATGCAGAAATGGTAGACAAATAATTACCTACTCAGCATGACACTCCTCTCTCATTGTTCTGCTGGTAGTCATCTCAAAAAGAAGAAAACTTTCCACCTAGAATTGGACAAGTGAAACGAGCTCACAAAACCGTCCAGTTTTCGGCACCAACCCCAGTCTCCGGCGGCGACCACCTACCGCCACCACCTTCCCCTTCCCAAAGCTATAACCCACCTCGCAACAACTCACCAGCCGCCAAGAAGGCAAGACCCACTGCTCCAATGGCTGCCTCCTCCTCCCTCTCCACCCCCTCCTCTTCTCCATCCTTCACCGTCCCCACCAAATCCCCCGTCACAAGCTCCGTCTCCTTCCCCAGGTGAGCGTCTTCGCGGCAGCTGTCTCTTCCTCTTGGTCTCTCGCTGCTTATCCATCTCGCGTTGCCCATTGGTGAAAGCCTGCTCGTCTCGTGGTTGCTCAGAGCGTGGGAGCCGCGGCGGGGAAAGCGGGCGATGCAGTCCAGGACGGTGGTTGTGCGGGCGGAGGCGGTGGACGCGTCAATCAGCCCGCGGGTGAGCGCGCTCCGGCCGTCCAAGACCATGGCCATCACGGACCAGGCCACGGCGCTGCGTCTGGCCGGCGTGCCCGTCATCGGCCTCGCCGCCGGGGAGCCGGACTTCGACACACCGGCCCCGATCGCCGAGGTGAGCGCGCCGTTCTTAATTGTTCCTTTTGGGAGAACCCGAACCGTTATTGATCTTGATCGCGGTATAATTAGTAATCCGGATCTTGTGAAATGTATCTCCTCCGGGCGTTAGGTGAATGTGCTAGTCAAAGTAATCGTAGATAGTTTCAATATGAATTGGCTGCTTCTTTGGAACCATAGCAACTTTGAATCTCAGGCTAGTGCTCAGAATACTGCATTTAATGGATGTTGTTGTACTTGTACAACGTTGGGAGGTAAACATTTCAGTTGTTGCTTCGGTCCAGGCTGGGATGAATGCCATCAGGGATGGGTCTACAAGATACACACCCAATGCCGGGACCATGGAGCTGAGGAAGGCTATCTGTAACAAACTTCAGGGTGTGTGCAGCTGTATATCTCATTTTCGGATTTGCTAGATTGGTTATGAGGTTTAACAACTCCCCCAATGTTCCTTCTTGATATGCAGAGGAGAATGGTCTGTCCTACGCTCCGGATCAGGTGCTTGTGAGCAATGGAGCCAAGCAGTGTATCACACAAGCTGTGCTTGCCGTTTGCTCACCTGGTGATGAGGTAAAAAAAATTTCATCTCTCTATTCAGTTCTTTTGGAGAACCGTTCTTATGTATTATCAGGTTAATTGTCTGAATGTCCATGATATAAGTAGCATCAAATGCTTCTATGTTGACAGCTATGTTACTATTTCTTTGGAAACAGCATTCTACAAGCAAACCGTCTGCTTGATTCTACTTAGCTAAACTGAAACTTTTTGCTGCGAAAGCAGTGAATCCCGTGACCATTTACCATTTTCCAAATGTCCCTAATACCTAGCTAATTGTTTGATCCTTCTGCATCATAAAAAATTCTTATGGTCCTTGCTCCGTTGTTCTTGTGAGTGCGAAAGAAGCTGGTTACATAGTTTAAGTATTCTACTAAGTCGTGGTGCTTCATTGCGAGTATGTAGCTTAGACTGGATCAAACAAACCCTGTAAACAATGTGCGTGCATATTATTATAATCTCTCTTCTCTTGCTATTGATTTTAGAGGAGTATTCTTGTATACTAACACTAATATTTGAATGTCCGTGAAAATAATAGCATGAAGTGCTTGTAAAGACATATTTTGGGAGAAAGAAAAAAATCATCGTAACTCGTAAACCCACCTAATTACTTGATTCATTTTAATTTTGTTTAACTGCAAGTAAGGTAGCTGAATCTGGATAACACAAGTGCTATTGTTATTGTGGTGTTATTTATTCCCTGAACTGCAACATTCTGCGACATGATTTTTGAGATGTTGAGCGTTATCTTATCTTAGGTTTTGATACCGGCACCATATTGGGTCAGTTACCCTGAGATGGCTAGGCTGGCTGGTGCATCGCCAGTTATCCTCCCGACAAGCATATCAGACAATTACCTGCTAAAGCCAGAGTCGCTTGCTTCAGTGATCAACGAAAATTCAAGGCTCTTGATTCTCTGCTCTCCATCTAATCCAACAGGGTCTGTGTATCCCAAGGAGCAGCTTGAAGAGATTGCTGATATTGTCAGAAAGCATCCCAGGCTCCTGGTTAGTGATTTGATGTGTTTATTCAAGTTCCTCGAGACTCATCGGTGATTCATCTCTGATTACTGTCTATGACACCGCATTATTATTTTTTGCTGTCAGGTCTTATCTGATGAGATCTATGAACATATTATCTATCAGCCAGCTAAACACACAAGCTTCGCGTCATTGCCTGGAATGTGGGAGAGAACGTTAACTGTAAATGGGTTTTCTAAGGTAGAATTGCTACTCTTTCTTTTCTTTCCTTGAAGATGTATTGCCCTTGTGTGATGGACATGGGTCCTCAATCTTTCAGCACATAATCTAGTCATTACTTCTGTACATATGCTCGGCTATTTTGAATATTTAATGGCCACATGTTTTATAGGCTTTTGCGATGACTGGTTGGCGACTAGGATATTTAGCTGCCCCTAAACATTTTGTCTCAGCATGTGGAAAGATTCAAAGCCAGGTGGGTGTTTATCTTGTACTGATCATATTTGTACTCTCTTTTCTGACATATAAAACTCTGCTATATTTTGAAATGAAGGTTGCAACATGTAGTCATTTCTAGTTGGCTTATAGTCTTGCTTCCTTTTCTTGGTGCCAAAATGCTATTCTTCCAAGCACCATAGGTTTTATGTTTATATCCTGACTTTTCAGGATGAGATATATCATGTTAATGTTCTGTTTGCTGTTACCAACATACAACTATTATATCTGAAACTTATTATTAAGCGGTAGCAATCAATAAGTCTACTTCAACTATCGCTGCTTATAAAAAGGATATCAATGTCATTCATGCACAGCTCATTGTGAACCTCACCGAGAATACTATAACTGCATATAATTGATTGACTCGGTACAAACTGACTTGAAATATTCAATATTCGATCTGCTATTTCTGAGCCCCTGACGCTTAGCCCCTTTAATACAGTTCACCTCAGGTGCCAGTAGTATATCACAGAAGGCTGGACTTGCAGCCTTGAATTTAGGCTATGCTGGTGGTGAAGCAGTATCAACCATGGTTAAAGCATTCCAAGAGCGTCGTGATTACCTTGTAAGAAGTTTCAGGGAGCTGCCAGGAGTCAAAATATCAGAACCTCAGGTAAGTTGACACTTGACAGTACTCACTGAAACTATGCAACACACAAAAGAAAGTATCTAAGCTTTTGAGTTTGCAGGGTGCCTTCTATTTGTTCATCGATTTCAGCTCCTACTACGGATCTGAGGTGGAAGGTTTTGGCACAATCAATGACTCTGAGTCTCTCTGCATGTTCCTATTAGAAAAGGCACAGGTAAGGATTACTCTGATTTCGAGTTCACTTACCTGGAATATAAGAATATTTACAGTGACTGTTTTGGATGCATTATAGGTTGCACTTGTCCCTGGTGATGCATTCGGAGATGATAAAGGTGTTCGCATTTCATATGCCGCAGCACTATCAACACTGCAAACTGCCATGGGGAAGATCAAAGAAGCAATGGCTCTGCTCAGGCCCCCTGTTCCTGCTAAATGAAATCGACACATCTACTAGACAGTAGTGTTTTGAAGACATTTTCACCTGCAGTGCTAAATCATAATACACTCTGACTCAGTCAACAAAATAGTTAATGTTTTTCTTTGCTTTTTTTTTTAAAAAAAAATATTGTATCTGCTCTCGTTTGGTGTTTGTATAAGAAATGTTCAGAATTTATATTTGTGGAAGTGAATAAGGAACTCTACAATATTTTTTAGCTACAAGAACAGAAATGAAAAATGTCATTCATTTGACCTGTGTGGTTCAAATTGTCTTTCTGAGATGCTATGGTTCAAATATCTCAAGGAAAACAAATGGAAGAACCCAAGCAAAGATAAAACGGTTTGGGAGAGAAGCTGTAACACAGTATCATTTGAGAAGATAGAAGGGTAGATCTGTGCTTGTATGATCTAAGTCTTCTAGGGGAATGTTATTTTTTTTTTCTAACCCTTCGTGAATCCATTTTGTCTAGAGTTCATGATAAATCGCAACGATTCTACTACCATTTAGGGAATCCAACCTAAAAGTGACCATTCTGGGAATCCAACCTAAAAGCGCGCGACCTTACGTTATGCCTAACAAAATGTTGGCCCTGAAACATCGATAAAAATACTTCAATACATCATTTCAAGGTGCATTAGATTGTTCATAATATACATGAAGCTACAGAAGTTATCAAGATTAAAAATAGGGGGGAAAACACCTAATAATTGATCTTAACTACACAGAGGAGATATACCACAACATCCAAATATTGCTCCTGAAAGGTAACATAACTCTTGTTCATTTTCTCTGCAACTGATCAAGTATTGATATATAACAGGGACCATGTCTACTAGGAAAACATGTACATCAAATGAAGGAATCTCCTTCAGATAAGTAGAGAATAAAGTCTGGCTGAGCAACTGATGAAGACTACCCTAGTTTGCTACAACTACTTCGTCAAAGTTCCAGTCTCTAACAAGGTCCCTGGACACTGCACGGCTGCGTTGAAGGCGAGGAGTGCCCTCTGTGCCTTGACCAGACACCATGGGGGGGAACGGTGTCACCTTTGATGTCCCGACACTAGTTGAAGTCACAGCTGGTGTTACTCTTCGAGCTAAGCAGGCAACAACAGCTCCACATCGGTTCTCCTCCTCTGAACTCGACACAGAGTAGCTTCTAAGAGAGTGTGAGGGGCTGTTCATGCCATGACATACAAGACAAGCGAGACTCATGATTGTTGTCTAGCTGAAATGCCAGTTACAACTGCAATGCAACAACCCATAGTTAGGAGATATTTTACTACAACAAATGTCAGTTACAACTGCAATGGAATAAGCCACAGTTAGGAAACATTTTACTACAACATATACGAAATTGCAAATGACACATGCTGCAATGCATGTCGACCAAACCAGGAACAATCAACCCAACAAATTTTGCACACGTAGTTTGAAATCAGATATTGCTGCAGGGAGCAGAGACAATTCCAACAGAAGTTTCTCGTTCCGAATACTGGTGAAAGAAACATATGAAATGACTCATGAGCTTTGAGTTTTTTACTCTCTGCTGAACAAAATTGACTGACATGTCATCAGATAATGGGGAAAAGGTACCATGCATCATGATGCAATTAGCATCTCTGATGCATAGCATTGTTCCCCATTGCATCTACTAAGTTGCGGGGAAATGGCAGTCGACAGCAATAGAATTCATCTAATCCCAATTCAGAGAGCAGAAGGAAGTTGTACAGAAATTATCAAGCTAAATTAAGAGGAAATAACATTTCTAGTCAGAGCATGATGGCAACGATAAAGGCTGAAGTACACATACAATTTTGCGATGCCGTGTAATTTAAAGCTACTATCAAAAGGAAATCAGCACAGAAAACACAATTTCTCAAACAACCAGAAGTGTTAGCAACAGAATCTGGACAGAAGGGAAATTAATATCCTTCCCAGATTACAAAGACTCGGATAGCTGGCTTTAAACAATTCTTCCTTGGTTGCATGAGCAGACAATCAGACATTCAGCACCTAAACAAGCCCTTAGTATGTCTACGCTACAAAATTCCCCAAATGGCAAATGTGTCATATTCCTACAAGATGAGAGGGACTCCATAAACTATACTGATACGAGGAGCACCTCTACGGCGACAATCCTCTGGTTTTCAATAAGACAAAAGGATCGAAACATCAAATCACTCCTAATTGTAATCCTACAACATCGAGTGGGGCATGGGCGTTCAGTTGAATGAAACCCCCCATCCCCAAAACCTCTCGAACATCAACTGCATCGGCGCCTCAGTTGGGTACTACGAAAACCCTATGGCGACAACCAGAATCAAATCGTGGATGGATTGGGTGGGATTGAATCAGTAATTAAAGAGGGCAGCGCCGTGCAGACTGACAGAACCGAGGGATCCCATCAGAGCAGGAGGATTTCTTACCGATGCAGAGACGAAGCAAACCCGCGGCCGGACGGATCTCGAGTCGAATGGGCCTGGAGGGAGCGGCGCTGCGGCGGCGGCAGCGCGCGGAGGATCCGGCGGTGGAGAATCCGCAAGGGTAGAGAGGGGAAGTCCGCCTTTTGCGTCGGGGGAGGAGCGGTCGTCTAGGTCTCGAGCAGGTCCTCTCCTGACTCTCCTTGGTCGTTTGGCCTCGTCGGGTACCTTTGCCAGCGCCCGTTTTCCTGCTGCAGTCGTGACTCTTCCAAACTTTGATTCCGAATACTCCCTTTGCTTTTTAATATATAACGTCGTTAATTTTTTTTATTTTGACCATTCGTCTTATCTATAAATATTTGTGTAAATAATAAAGTGTATAAATTAACTTTAAAGTGTTTTTATGATGAATTCAATGATATTTATTTCACATTCGAAAAGTAATTATTTAAATCAATATTATTGGTCAAAGTTCAATGAAAAAAATCAACGGTGTCATATAATTAAAAACGGAGAGAGTATTTTAATAAATACGAGTATATTGCTCTCTTAATTTTTTTTGCGAAAAAGAGTTCTATTGATATTACAACTTTTTTTTTCGAATCCATTGATATTACATCTATGATTACATAAGTCACACACGCAACACCAACTTCATTGATGAGAGACAAAAAAAAAAACCTTAAATGCTGCAATTTCCACCATCTAGAATCACCATCTCAGACGAATATGCCGCGGACGATGAACATTGTCATCTCACCATCCACCACTGTCATCCTCCACTACCGTCATCCTAAGGCTGACTCCCCAACAACAAGACTCATTTTTGAGAGGCAATATGACCATTGCCTGGCGTCCACAGTTGTATGCCTCTCGTTCTTATCCCTCCGTCTCCAACAGCAGGCAGCAGCTGCATCTCCCACTCCGCCCCGCCGCGTCTGCTGCGCCACCTACGCCACAGTTCCGGCCCACGCTCGCTCTTCTCCCTCTCCATGCGCCGCGCCGCCGCCTCCGTGCGCGCCTCCACGCCAGCTCGCGCCGCTGCCCCCCGTGCGAGCCCGCCTCCACGCCAGGCGTCGCCCCTCCTCCACCTCCTCTCGCCATGCAGCGAGGCTCGGCGACGGTGTGCTCCCCGACGGCCCGCCGTGGCAGTCAAGAAGCTCGCGCGGCGCACGAGCATCGCCGCGCAGCCCGCGACGCCCGAGCTGCGCGCGCCCGCGGCCCAGACGCGCGCTCCCGCCTCCGCCGCACCGCGCCGCCTCCGCGCCACGCTCGCCCCCGCATTGCCGCGCAGCACGTGCCCCGGCCGCGCCCAGACGCGCGCTCCCGCCTCCGCCACGCCGCGCCGCGCCGCGCTCGCCCCCACCGAGCTCCTCCGCCCTCCTGCTCAGCGTCTGCCTACGCGCACGCCTCGCCGCCGCGCGCCTGTCCCCCGGCGCCCCCCGCCTCGCGGTGCTTCTCCCGGTGGTCCTCGCCGTCCTCCCGCCATCCCGTTCGCCTTCTCCTCCATCCTCCTCCGCACCATCGCCGCCTTCTTCCTCGTGTGGCTGTGCGGGTTCAAGCTCCTCCTCGCCGCCGGCCACGGGCCGCTCTACTCTTCCCTCCCGTTCGTTCGCTTCGTCGCGTGCACCATGGTGCCAGTTAGGGTGGTGGTCCGGGACGAGCATCGGCCCATTCGCCGTCCGGGCTCGTCTCGCTCCGGCGCTACTGGGCGCGGCTGCCGGCGTTCGACGGCGCGCACGTGTATGGTGTACTTGATGCTGGAGCTCTTCCTGGCGTCCGTACGGCGCTCGCCTGCGCGCTGCTCGGCTCAGCCGACTCCTCCAGCCATTCTTCTCGCCCACGGCCGCGCGAGGATGCGTTTGCATCGTCTCTCTCCTCAGAGCCAAACTGCCTGGCTTCTTTGCCTCCTCTGTTGGAGGATCATTTCGTGGCGCATATACCGGTTGGAGAGCCATAATGCACTTGCCTCGCTCGATGCGTCGCCTGTTGAAGTTAGTCTAATCTACGACGGGAGAAAACTGAAACACAACCCTTTCGTAAAAGAGAGGTAAATTAACATTTCACACGCAAATACGATGAATTTGTCGCTATTGAGCTCATGGTCAAACCCATAGTCGCCAGCTTCATCGGATTCTTCATGGAAAAACACAAATCCCTCAAATTGTAAATTGATGTGTTGAGCTAAGTAACTTGATAATTAAAAAAAATAAAGGTAGTATGTTAAATTTTTTTTTTGAGAGAGAGAGCCTCGCTTATAGAGTACAAGATGTAGTATCTGAACTTAAACATAGATACACACCCCACACACGCACCCAACACCACACTCACACACCTATACGTAAGTTAAATCCTACCCCTACACTCACCCTCACATGCCTGCCTTGAAGAGATGGTCTCGGATACCAGTTCTCAGCACGTGTTGAGGTTGCAGTCGTCCTGGAAAATTCCTGGAAAATCCCTCCAAAATTTGCTTCTGAAGAGGCTTGAACCTGGGACCTCCTATTGAGGCCTGGTGCTACTGAGGCGCTAGTGACCAACTGGTCACAGGACCGTTCCCAGGTAGTATGTTAAATTATGTATCCACGAATAGTATGCTTCATTGATAATGGGAGGAGCTAGTCATGTGGAGTCTTTGGTTAGAACATATCACAAGAGTTTACAGGAACTAGATTACAACTTAGAAAGTATCAAGCTCTAAATTGTACAACTTAAGAGGTTTCCCCATCCACTATTCTTACCATCTCATGCTAATGAATTCAATCCTTCAATAAGAAATAGATCAGGCAGAATCTTTGTTCTTGGAAGAATTATCAAGCTTAACTAAAGATTACCTATCCATGGTTAAAATCGTTCATATGTGCAAATGCTGATAAAATAGTTCCTTTTTATATAGGGAAAATGAGAATTCTCTTGTATGCCACTTAAAAATTTGTCATACCTCATATGTCATCATTGTCTCAATGACAAATGAGACCGGCTGTGTTAATGATATGTGACTAGGATGACATACAAAGAGTTAAAACTAATGACATACAAAAGATTTCATACAATACTACATACATCATACATGCATAAAGCCTACCCAGATCCATCAGTCACTCAACATTTCGCCTTCTCGAGTCCACCCCCGATCGCAAGTGATGCCTAGATGATCCGGACGAGTTCGCGGACCATGGAAGGCTGCTCGGGTCGCCCTCGTCGGCGCCAGATGAGATCGATCACGGCGGTTGCCGCTACTTCTCGCGTCCGCACTCCGCAGCCCACAGGAATGACTATCAGCATTTTTTTTTATGCCCGAAACACATTTCTTTATTTCTGAATCAATGCACACGGAATGAAGAAATGGGATTCTCAGGACATACAAGTGTGAGAAGCGGCGAAGGAGACCACGTCACATTAGAACGTACGCTGAGAGTGTAGTATTGGGTTGTGGACATTACCCCTTTGACAGGTCCGTGGGCAAACAAGATATTGGTGGACGCCCGACGAATCAAATGATGAAAGACTTTGAATTAGCATAAGAACACTAATAATCACTTTCACAATCTGCATTTTGACTTAACCTTTTCTCCGGACCGGAGCCGGGGCCCTTAAGCAACGTTCAGCATCATTGATTTGGCATCGATCTGCACATAGCAGGTGCCAGGTATATAGCAGCGGTAAACTACGTTTTAATTACTAGACGCAGCGCTATCAAAAGAACACTCTTTGTTCGGCGCATCGCTAATAACCCCAAAACAAAAATTGTGGTCAATGAAAACATAGAGCGTCACCACGGTACCTCGTAACGCGTTCCACATCCAAACACTTCAGAGCAGCGCGCACTTGGCATTTTGCCAAGACTTCAGACCGACCGTCTCGTTCCCAAGCGGCCAAGACTTGAGACCGTACGTCGACAGCATCGCGCCCGTGCACCCTGGCGAGCACAAGAAAATGGGCCTGCGTGTTGTGCATGGCTGCCAGCTCCTGCATGCGACGCTACTAGTTCTGATCGACCGGCGATGCCAATTCCAGGCACATCGATCGGATCACATGCAGGAAGCGTACAAAGCACCCGTGTTAGTAGGAGCCGGCGTCCAAACAAGCTTTTTCGTAGGGCGCGCCGTGCCAGGCACTTTCCACCTGAACGCCGCATGCATGCGCACAGATGAATTCGTTCGCCGATCGTGCTGATTGTTAGTAGTGGTAGTTTTAAGTTTTCTGAAATCGTTGCCATGGATCGATCGGATGACTGAACGGTAGTGTCAAGCAAGCACATCTAACACATTTGTTTATGATTTATTCATGCATCATTAAGTATGATATCGAGAGACGCTGATCAGAGAGACAATTAAAATAGCTTAATTATTCCCATGTGTATTTCCACAGTGGTGGTAGTACTGCAGATAGCAAGCAGGTTGATAGTAGAGTAGTATAGTAGTAGTTCTTGGCAAGCTGATACATGTAGTTCATGGGATGCCGGAGTCGGTAGATGGATGAAGCTGGTGGTCACGGGCACTTGTGCCTGCCGTTCTTGGTGGTCATGTTGGCGTAGCAGGGGCAGACGTCCTCGTTGCCGGAGGTGCCCGGCGGGACGCATCCGCAGCGCTGGCAGCAGGTGTTGCACGCCCTCAGGCACATCTTGGGACGCCCCGACTTGCTGCACCGGTACGAGCAGCTCGCACCGCAGTCTGCAATGGATATCCATACGAGTTGTTCAATTTCACTAATTAATCAACGTGCAACCTCTGATGATCGAGGCTAACGCATACGGAGTAGTAGTATATATGATCGATGCACTTACCGATGGCGTGGGCTTGCCCTTGGGGCGCAGTGGTCTGCAGAAGAACAACACAAACAAGAAACGGACGGAGTTCAGTTAGCACCGACGGCCGGACACATGAATGCATACATCGATCAAAGAAGTGATTTTGTTGAGGAATTTCGCGTCGATTTGCTCACCTCGACGAGGAGCAGGACGAGAACGAGCGAGACGGCGAAGAGCAGCACGGGCTTGGCCATGGTGACTGGTGAGAGCTCCTAGCTGCGTACCTTGCTCTTCCTCACTTGAGACGCACGGTTCTCTCTCTCACTTCCTCTGGTTCTGCGTGGGTGATGATTAGATGATGAGGGCTGAGGATTCCTGGCAGCCGCGCGGGGGCCATTTTATAGGCCGGCCGGGCGGGATCAGGACGACGGGCGGTTGAAAACGGTGATGGAATTTCCAGATTTACCGACGATTGTACTCAAAAAATGGGAAAACGAATATGGGAAACACTGAAACGATCCGACTGGAAACGGGAAAAATCTTCTCGGAAATTGAAAGAGAGATTTTTTTTTTGATCGAATTGACTGTATTACTAAAAAATTTCCATCAAAAACATTGTATTCATTACTGCGGCGGTCACCTTTCCTTTTGCCCAACTTCCTCACTTGCAAATACCGGACTCGTATGGAAATACAGTGATTTTGGCATGGTAGTGATTCTCGTGATTTCTATCCAACGATATAGCCTTGTTGCCTTCATTGTGATCGATTGATTACGCTGTGCACGAACACCGCATTCCATCAAGCTGCTACCGAATGGAGTCGAATTATTCACATATTACTACTTAGGCCTATATTCCATCAAGCTGCTACTGAATGGAGTCGATATCGTTTTTGTTTCCAAGGTTATTACTTTTAATTTCGTTTTTCACTATCATCGCAAAAAAAAATTAGTTTTTCACTAAATAATATGGCTGGAAAATGATAATGCTTAGTGGGCACGCGGCACACTTGGCGCAACACGAGCCCGGCGTGCGCGAGACTTGCAGTGGCGGTTACGTTCCGTGTCGCTCTCTCCGCGGACGTTACGCAGCTCGCAGACCTGCCTAATCCGTGTCTCCCTCACTATAATTCGCTGACTTGATGGACGACGCCACGCTTAATTTGGTGAGCAGTAAGCTGATGATGGCCGCCGCTTGTTTCTGTCGGTAACCAGGCGTTCGCGACTCGCGAGAAGGATGGCGAGCCCAGTTCGTGCTTCGCCAGCGATCGATGCTGACCGTGTCCTCGCGTCGTTGCCTTGCCTGGAAATGGTGAGAGCGGTGAGCGCACGCATGTTTTGTGCTGCCTGCGTAAATGTGTGCTTTGATGAAGAGCCTCTTCATCGTCATCATCCAGTCAAGTACAGAACAGAAGAAACAAAGCAATAAACATGTCGCATGTTCGTTCCGAAAACATCCACAGAAACTTGCGTGCGGGCTACTAACTCTCACTCACATGCCCATGGATTTGGGTGAATTTGCCAGGACTTTCTAAGATTTGTCGCGCGACACATTCGGTGGAGAGGCATGGTCTGTGCGTGTAAGCTTGCAACACTCCGTGTCTGTACAGGCTCTCTGCTTGTTATGGGAAACTGATGGCTTCGCTTTGGCTAAAGATATCAACGTGATGTAAACGGCTGGACTGATTCGTGGTTCCAAGTTGCGTTGAGACTGCTTTTGCTGTTGGTTTCGTCCATCCATCGAGCTTTATTTTTATTTTTGAGCAAAGTCCATCGAACTTTGATCGGTAGCTTCACAAGTATTATGTCTCGGTAAGACTGACTCCAGCCCATGACCTATATGCTAACCCATACTCAAATTAGGTTCAAAAATGTCCAAAACACCTCTCCAACCCATGACCCATATGCAACACCCATTTTTAGGTTGACAGGCACTGCAACCCACAATTGCATCACGCGAAGGCGCTACCCAGACGCTCACGGCCGCCTCCCCTTCTTCCTCCTTGAGCGTGCCCCGCTTCCCCATCTCCCCCTCGCGACCTCCGCCCGCCCCCGGCCTCCCCCACCCCCTTGCGACCTCCGCCCTGCCTCCGGGATGTGCGCGCGCGCCGCCGGCGCCCCCCTCCCCCTTCTCCAGCGCTGGACGCGGAGGCGCGCCGCATCGCCCTCCTCTCCCCTGGCCTCGCCCTCCTCCTGCAGCTACGGCTACGCGCGGCGGCGGTAGCACAAGGCAGAGGTCGGAGACGCTGGCGGGGACCGCGGTGGCACGGAAGGCGGCGTGGGAGGGGGCCGCGACGAGGCGGCACGGGAGGGAGGCGGCCTGGAGGGGGCGCGGGAGGGCGACGGCGTGGGAGGGGGGCCCCGGCGACTGCTCCGGTGGTGAGAGGGAGGAGGAAGAAGAAGACAATAGGTCTTAGATTGGAGATCAATGTTTTTTGATCCTGACCATGGAGAAGAATCTACACTAAATATAAGGTTTGAGTCTTACCCAGCGTTGGAGTCGGTCTAAGCAATGTTGGGCTAGGCTCGATCAAGCCAGCATTTGGCCTATTTGGCCCAGGACTAATAGGTAAACCTGCTGGAGATATCGAGCTTTGAATTGTACGTGTGGGCTGAGGTACGTTGAGTGGCCACAAATCTGTCAGGCGTCGCCCACGCGGCATGGCAATCCCATCTTGGATTGAGAACAGTACCATCACCAATTTTCTAGAAAAAAGAAGAGACAAACACCTTATGCCATGAGCGACTTCAAAACGTTCCATTACTATGTGTTATAAAAATATGATTTGTTGTTTCATGGATGCCATGATATCTCTTCTGAGATTTGTTGTTTTTACTTCAAGCATGCCACATGATTTTTTTTAATGCGTGTAAAATGTGTTCAGATGGCTGAGAGAGAGAGAGAGAGAGAGAGAGAGAGTTGTCTCGATCGGTAAACAAAACTAATGCAACCACACATAAATACATAAAGTAGACTATAAACTAATAAATTAAGAAAATAAGGTAATTGCCATACAAGGATAAACAAAACAAGATTATGGTCATGTAAGGACAAAAAAAGGAATAAATGATAAAACAATAAAACATTTTGTTAATTTTTATTTAGAGATATAGCAATTTTATCAAAGTTACTTCAATATTGCACACTCTGTGATGATGTCTAGAGCCTAAAGATACAAGTAATAACAGTACAATGATCCAAATAGAAATTATACAATAGAAATTTGTGGTTCTGAAAAAATATGAGGTGCTCATTATGGTAGATGTAAATCAATTTGGCAGCTGTCGGAAGTTTTTCGCTGCAGCAATAAGCTAGCGCACATATAGAAAATTAGATTTGATTCAATATATATACTCACTTATGTAACTAGTACCAATGCACGTGCGCCACGCACGTGTCTAAAAATTGCATTAATTGGCAATAACATGAGCATTATGATATATTTGACTAAATAATCGCTCGTTACATGTATGAACTCAACAATAATCAAAATGAACTAATGCTACTCACAGGCATGAATGTAAAAGTATTTCTCTAATCAAATGAATGGAAATGGTGCACTTGGAAATCACCTCGCACACCTTCCTCTGTCGCAGCTGCTTAGTCTAACCATCCCAACCGAGAAGGCAATCAAAAGAGAGAATACTTCTGTACTAAAATGCGATAAAAGAAATAACATGTTAACAGAATTTTAAATAAAATGGATATGGACAATACATTGATATACTATCTATTCTCATGCTTTCAATACATCTCTATATACTATATTTTTTTAGTGCTTCTTCCAGTATGATCAATTTCTTTAACTATTTGGTTCTGCTAGAATCCTAGTGGTTTGCCGAGACACACCTCTCGATAATGCAGCGTATAGCTGCCCATGTGAGAATACAAATCGGGTAAATAGATGCCAACATTTGTTATGGTTTGTCCATGTACCCTATAATAGTCATTGCAAAACTCAACCTATCCGAAAACTGTTTCCTCTTCAATTTGAAAGGAAGTCCCTTCGTAAAAAAAAAAAAAAAAAAAAAAAAAAATTGAAAGGAAGCGATGGATCTTCCGATGGGGAAAGTGGAATTCTTGGGATGAACACTCATTTACAGTTGAAGTAAAAGAAATATTATAATCTTTAGTGTTAATAAGCCACTAAAAAGCACTGGCAATATTATCTCACATGTCTCTCTCCGCACATCATATTCTACCTACGTAGGGCAACTATGCAAAACTGCCACCGCTGAAAACTCCAGGGCTATCAGACCGTGTTTTGCCATCTGGCATCTGCATCTATACTATACATTAATTAACTGTACAGGTAGAAAACAAAAAAGAAAAAGAACTCATGGCGTAATTCTGATGCCATTCGCAGGGCCCAGGGCTACCTCATCTCATCTGTACCTATATCCGACTTGATGTATCAGGAAAAGACAAGAACTTTTATGGCGTAATCTAATTCTGATGCCATGCAAACTTCAGAAGCAATGGCGTAATCTAATTAATTCTGGTGCCATGCAAACTGCAGTGCTCCCTTATCTATACTGTACTGTACGCGACGAACCAGTTGCTAACCAAATCACGGCAGCCTGGACCGTTGTTGGCGGTCATTAAACCATGATTTGACCGTCACCCTACCGGTAAATAAATGTATAACACCAAGATTTTGTGCATAGTAGATAGGAATAATGCTACTCCACAGGTTTTGGTGGATATTTGGATGCAGGAGTAAATAATGGAGAAAAGTGGGCCCAGCCAGGGAAAATCCCTGGCTGGCCGGCCCCACCTGATGGCCGCAGGCCCCAGACTTCCTCCAGTGGGCTGGAAACTAGTCCACAACTCATAATTCAAGGCCCAACCCAGCGGATTTGCGCCGACTTACCAGAGGTGGGCCATTTGGGCCTTTACTTGGCCCTCACTTCAATTCTGCTGACCCCAGCAACTAGCCGACCTTCAGACCGCCTTCAGGGAGTGATCTGGAGCGTTGAGGCAGAAGTCGGTGGCAAACCGCCAGAAGGGACGGCCGGCCGGCCACTCCCCTAGGCCGGCCGGCCGGCTTTGGCGGCGCCGCCTCTCCAAAGTCGGCAGACGTGCTTTCACCGCCTTGGAGACCTATAAATTGGACCCCTCGGCCTCCGAAGCAATTCGGACCATCACACTTCATCCAAGTGTTCATTAGTTCAGTAGTAGCTTTGGGAGTTAGAGTAGAGTAGAGTAGAGTGAGAGCTCTCTCGGGCTTCCGGAGTATTCTCGGAGTTCGGTATAGTTCTTTGTATCCTTACTATATTGAGATATTATTTTATTCAATAATTAGTTTTATCTTTATTTATTTTTTTTAGTAATTCTTTCTATTTAGTTTATTTATTTGTTAAGTAAGTACTCGTAGAAGTCTTGTTGTGGGATTCGTGATTATTGGAGTACGCAAGTACGAGAGAGTGCCTTCGTCGAGATGACGTCGTGTGAAATCTGTGCTTGTTTATTCTTAGATAGGACTGCTCCGTTGATCAAGAGTAGTTCCTCTAGGCGGGTTGTAAGCGTGGCGCTTAGATCTTGGCCTATGCACGTTTGGCACCCAGCCCCACGGAGGATGGTAGCCGCGAGTGTATGTGACAGCTGCACCGGTCTCTGTAATCCACCACGTCCGGGTTGGACTCAGCAGGGTCTTAATTATAGCATACGGTTCCCTAGGTTTGAACTAGCATCATCGGTTGACCTAGCACGTGTGTGCCCCGAAACGACATGACTTGTATGTGTGTGATCTTAACTAGAGTAGATAACCTTGTAGATTAGACTACTAGAAAGAGTAAATACTAGGTAAACATACAGGTAGCCTTAGCTCTATCTCGTTGCTCTCCCAAATGTATACTACAGTTTTTCTTTTATTACCTTGGATTTGAGGATGTGTGTGCCACCTAAATATATCATGCCTATCTTACCCCCGTCTCAAGTATAGTTGATACATTATGTCTTTCTCCAAATTATCCAGTGCATTGCTATTATTCAGCCCCCTTTTGCTCTACTTCCCTGCGGAAATATAAATACGATAACCCTGGAATACTCCAAGGTGAAATGCTACAATGGTGATCCGTGCGCTTGCGGAATTAATGAATTTAATTTTATCGCATAAGAACCGCCAACAAGCATTTCTGGCGCCGTTGCCGGGGAAGTAGCAGCTAGGAACTGAATAAATGCATTGAAGTTTGTGAGAAGAATAATTATCACTTACTTTTGCGGGCTTACCCTTGTCCTGTCTTTCTTTGTTGTGAAAATTTGAAACAGGACTGTGCATGACTGGTTTCGACCTACCAGAAAACTTCCATTCAGATCCAGAGCAGTTCTTGAGGAAAGTTCGAGCAAAACTCACCAAACAGATCCGCAAGAACGCTCTGGCTCTCGAATCGTCTCCTCCACCGGTTGTCAGGGCCTCCTCAACGAACAACACCATGGCCGACCCCGTTGTTGAGAAGACGATCAATGACTTCTCCGCGCCAACTACGGAGAACATCCGAGTGGGTCCCAACCCGCGCATCACCAACAAGGACTACGAGCTCAAGCCAGCCTTGATCAACATGATCTTGGCCAGTCCTTTCTGTGGGAAGCCATCGGAGGATGCAAATGCTCACCTCCAAAGGTTCCTGATGACGTGCAACACCTTCATCATAAAAGATGCACCTCAGGACGTCATCCGACTGCAGCTCTTCCTATTCTCTCTGTTGGGGAAGGCTCTCCAGTGGTTCTACGCGAACCAAAAGTCCCTCGACACGTGGACGGCATGCTCTAATGCCTTCCTCGCCAAGTTCTTCCCGCCGGGCAAGACGACTGCCCTGCGGAACAAGATATCGGGCTTCCAACAGCTCGCAGAAGAGTCGACCGCGGAAGCCTGGGACAGGATGCAGGAGTACGTTCTCTCATGCCCACACCATGGCATGGAGGAATGGCTCCTCATACAGAGTTTCTACCACGGTTTGAGGCCGTCCGCTCGAGAGCCGCAGCAGGCGGCTCTTTCTTCTCTCTTAGCGTGAAGAACGCTAAGAAGTTGATTGAGAAGGTGGCGGCCAACCAGACTCATGGTGAACGCCAAGCGGCGAGCACCAAGACCCGTGGAGTGCACCAAGTGGAGACGATGGATATGCTTGCCATCAAGCTCGATCAGCTACTCCGCAAGGTGGAATCTCCGCAGGACCCGCAAGCTGCGGACTTCCGCATAACTTGTGAAGAGTGCGGCAACACAGGGCATATGGACAGCAATTGCCCGAATGCGAGAGAGGAATGCAATTTCCTCAACAATGGCAATGGATACCGCTCCCAGAACAACTACGGCTGGAATTCCAGGCCCGACCTCTCCTTCAACAAAAATCAGGGAGGTGACAATAGTAATCTTTCCCGCTTTGAACCCTCTATCAAGGATCTAGTTCTCGGCCAGGTCAAGATTAATGATAGCATTAGTAAGAAGTTTCTTACTACGGACAAGGCTTTAGAGAGCATAGATGCCAAGCTAGAGTCGTTCAGCACTGCTCTGCAAAATCAGCTGAGCCATAATAAAATGCTAGAAACGTAAATTGCGCAAATAGCTTCAGCTGTTCAGTCTCCTCGTGCGGGTAACCTTCCTGGGCAACCAGAAGTTAGCTCCAAGGAGAGCGTAAATGCAATAACCATCAGGTGTGAAGAGAGCGACTTGGAGACCGCGCTACCCAAGGATGTGATCAGAAAAGATCCCGGATGGCCAACCATTCCGTGTTTGGTCAACGACCGGTGTTTCGCTCGAGCACTATGTGACTTAGGGGCGAGCGTGAGCATCATGCCAAAAGCGATGTACGATGGGTTAAACCACCCATTGTCCCCAACGATCATGAAGCTCCAGCTTGCAGACGGGTCACTACGCCTGCCCTTGGGGATTGTCGAAGAAGTCCCCGTACAGATCAGAAATCTCTTCGTCCCCGTCGATTTCGTTGTGCTCGACATGGAAGTGGATGTCAAGACCCCTCTCATCCTCGGGAGACCGTTCTTGAGCACCACCAACGCCAACATCGACGTGGGGGCGGGAGAAATCCACTTGGACTTCAACGGCAGGGAAGAGACGTTCAGCTTCAAGCCTAAGGTTGAACAATACAAACAAGTGAGGGTCATATATGGAAAGGACCCAAGGAGAGTGGAGAAGATTGAGATTACTCCACCCATGCCACAGCCAGACAAGCTTATTGCATACATGAGAGACTATCTGGAAAGAGAGAATGCAAGAAGGCTAGCAAAATATTGGAGGACTCCAAGGAGGATGCCTCAGCCGCCAAACACACCTCAAGCCCCTCTTACTCCTCCACCACAAGCACTGGCGAAGCTACGTTGTAGTTCCCTGGTGCACCGGCACCAGGCTCTAACACAAAATTTAGCTGTCATCACTCGAATTTTACCTTATGTGCACAACCTTGAGCCAAAATCTTGCACCACTGAGCCGCTGTGAAGGCCAGATGCAAGCTCAGTTGAGACCCAAAGTTGAAGCGTGCACTCGGGTGCTCAACGCTCTAGCTTCGCCACTGACCACAAGAAGGAGTAGGTGAGTCACAATCGCCTAAGAAGAGGAGAGCGAGGCGCTCAAGAAAGAAGAAGGCAGCTACAGTATCGACCGATGAGAGTACAACAAAGGCGCCTAATAAAGAAACGGTCGCCGCCACCAACACAAAGAAGACAACCAAGGTGTGGCGGAAGAAAGAAGGACCTCTACCTCGCCAGATTCTCCAGCGAGCGAGGTCCAAACAAGTTGAAGACATGGAGAACGTCTAGCTCAAAGACGTAAAAATGAGAGCCCTCCGATTGGGGAGGCCATCCCAATCGTTATCCTAGCTAGGCCTAGCACTTGTTTTTCTTTTTTCATAAACCATAAAAACAACAAAAATAATAGGATTCCCGGCGATGCTCATTAGGGGCTAGCCACTTGGATCATCCTCACTCTTTTTTGTAGGTCAAGAAGGAGGAGGAAGAGCCTGAATCAAGCTTAAGTCTTGCAAAGACTCAAGTTTGGGGAGGGCCCCCAGGTGAGACGGAGTTCAACACTAGCTCGAGTCTTTGTTGGCGTTTCTTACGCAAAAAGATTTAATTCAATTTCCGCAAGCGCACGGAACACCATTGTAGCATTTCACCCGGGAGTATTCCAAGGTTATCGTATTTATATTTTTCCACAGGGAAGCAGGGCTAAGAATTAACAAAGAATTATCTATTATTTATAACTTGCAAACTAGACCAAAGCAGGAATACATATATGATATATGTGTGTGGCACTCAGGAGAACATCCATCGATATAGATATCAAGGAGTTAGCGTTTAGTTTGGGAGAACAACGAGCAGAAGGTATCAATTAGCCTAGGGGTTAGCATTTATGATTTCCTGATAGTCTACAATTATTTACTTAAGCTTTCATTACAGATAAGTTCCTGTATATCGGGGCACGGATGTGCTAGGTCTGCTGGAGCAACCTAGGGAATCACCCGCTATAATTAAGACCCTGCTGGGTCCAACCCGGACGTGGTGGATTACAGAGACCGGTGTAGCTGTCACATACACTCGCGGCTACCATCCTCCGTGGGGTTGGGTGCAAACTCACGTCTAGAATAATTCCTTGAACCATACAAGCAATCATCCTAAATAATTTACCCTAAGCTTTTGGGGCAAACCACCCATATAGTAAATCCGAATAAATTACTTGCGTATAGACCAGCGGGTAATCTATCCTTATCTACCATTGCATGGACGTGGAACCAACACAGGAATTTCTCTATAATAATTACTTAAATAAATAAATATAAACTAAAAAAGAATATCTAAAAGAAAAGATACAAGAGGGCTTTACCCAAACTCCGAAGAGAACTCCGGAACTCCGAGCGAAGCTCTCACTTCTACTCTAACTCCCATGACTAAACTCTAATCCTATTCTAATCTACACAAGTGGAGTGATCTTCCATGAGAAAGAGCGTGACCCAACTTGGGGTCTTCTCTTCTCAAGTGTGAGGTGCCCTTTGGAAGTGAGGGGGAGGTCCTCTATTTATAGAGTGAGGTGCCTTGGGAGAGTGGAGAAGGTCTTGAGCATTTCGTGGAATATTCCCTTCTTGCCGACCTCTCCTGGCTTAGCCGGCGCGCCAAGTTAGCTCCCCACCGCCTCTGGAACCGACTGGAAAAAGATGGGCCGATTCGGAGAAAATAGTTGGCCGGCCGGCCTAGGGCCTAGGCCGGCCGGCGGGCTTTTTTCTCCAAATGCCTCGAGTTTTGTGGGCTGGCCTCTCATGATGTGCTCATTAAGATCCATGGTCTTGCCCGGTGATTTGACGCCTTTTTGAGTGGTTGATGGGCTTGTTTGTTGGGCCTTGCGCAGTGGTCGATACTCCGGGCTGGGAAATATTTGTTGGCCATTTAATCCTTGATGTTTGAGCCCATTGGGAGATGCCTGGGGCTGCTGGACCATGTTGAGATCCAACATAAGCCGGCCGGCCTATGATGGGGCCGGCCGGTAGGCTTTTGCTCCCATTTTCAATGGATTTCCTCCTGCATCCAAATATTCACCAAAACTTGTGGAGTAGCATTATTCCTATCTACTATGCACAAAATCTTGGTGTTATGCTTTTATTTACCGGTAGGGTGGTGGTCAAAACACGTTTTAACGACCGCCAACAACCTCCCCAAGCTTAAACTTTGCTCGTCCCGAGCAAATTCAACTCAGGGTACCGGCGGATCAGGAGTTACAAAGAAGCGCCCCATGGGTAATAAAGATGCAACAACATACTCCCTAAACAGTGGTAAGTTTACGAGAGCACAAAATATTCATGAGTGTTGCAAAAATCGTGGGGCTTATATGTCACACCTTGTCATGCAGCATTGAAGACTAGAACGGCATTTTCGGACAAGTACACAATTCTAGCAGGTATGCATCCAGAGTTTTTATGTGCTGCAAGATAAGGTGCAAAAATTCTCCTTCGTTTTGGTAGGCACTTCTCTTACCTACTAATGCGAGTCTTATTCCTACAAGCTTCACTCATCCTACCTTCTACCAAATTGAGGCTTTGTATGTGGAGCTTGGTAAGGAATGCGCAAATGCCATGCATATATTGTAAAGCTAAAGAATGAGTCTCAATCAACATAGCAACTCCATTTATTTTGGTCATAAGAAATGATGTGATGGAGGGGGAGAAAATGGACTCACACTTGTGGAAGGGGTTTTGAAAAACATTGGTCCTTTATTTTGCTCAAGATGTTTATGATAAGAACCATATAGCCATTGACTTTTGTCATGCAACCATGGAGTTTTTTTTTTTTTTTTTTTTTTTTTTTTTTTTACTACTCCATGGTGCAAGGGGCCATAAATTTTGAATGGTTCAAGGAAACATTTTGAAATATTCTTGAGCATTTTGGATGGACCAAAAGTTTTGCAAACTCTGAAAAATATTTGGTTGATTTATCCAAACATTCCCCTTTTTATTTGGTGGAGAGAAATTTTCGAAGACACACGCGAAGGAATTATGACCAAAATTAGGAGTGCTTAGTTTCAAGAGTACATCAAACCTTAACAAAACTCAATGCATAAACAAATGGCTATGAGTGGGGCTGTTTCGAATATTATGATATGGCTCTGGTAGGTAAATAAATCCTCACACTAAGAGAAGTGTGCCAAAACAGAAGGGTTTTAGGTACTTGCAGCAATTCAAGAAAAACATCTCTGGATGAAACCAAACTAAGAAATTGCAACAAGTTCTAATCATGCCATATCACAATCCACAATGCTCAGACTTGGTGTAACAAATGCAACCCACGGAAATAAGCAAGACTCATGATGTGATCATGCTCAAATAAAAATAACACATATGTCAGGAGTAGAGGTTGCATCTATGCGACACATGAGAAGCTAATTTGTAACTCGATCATCATTTCCCTTATGCATAGCATAACACCAAGATTCTAGCATTTATTCGAAACAGGGAGTTTATTTATTCAAGGAAAGTTTAGAAATACTTACCTGGGGGTCCTCCCCAAGCTTGAGTCTTTGCAAGACTTAAGCTAGAATAGACCGCTTCCTCCATTCTTCTTGTGTCTGCAAAAAGAATGAGGGTGATACAGGTGGCTAGCCCCTATTGGGCTTTGCCGAGAACCTAATATTTTTTTTTTTTTTTTTAGAAAAGGGCACAATTCAAGAAGAGTATACTATTGTACAGGAGTACTTACCTGGCGGTCCCTCCCCAAGCTTAGCTCTTGCAACCATGTGCAAAGCTAAGCGATTAAATCTTCATTTGAAGGTACTAGGTCCGCCTGATTGGTTTCTCCTTCTTGAATTATGTGCCTTTCATGTGCCTGATGTACTTGGTTTGCTCTCAAAAGGATCCCTGCAATGGTTAGTACAAATCTATTCGTCTACAATCGACACATCTCTATAGTTCCATTGATCAACCTAGACACCACGTCTAATTCAATCAACTATGTGAGGAGAGCAGAGGCAGCTATACTCTCCTTCTGTCATGAAAGCATCATAGAGGTATGTGTTCTTCTGTTGGTTGAACGGCCACCGGGCATAATCTCAATGGAGAACAGAGGCACAGAAGTGATCTTCACCCAACCAACAGAAAGGGACGCAGGCGATTGATTTATGACTGGCGGTTCCTCCCCAAGCTTAGCCTTTGCAGTCGAATGCAAGGCTAAGCTATAGATTTCTTCATTGAACGTCTTGGTTCCGCCACGTATGTTTCCTTCTCCCTGTCATAAAAATCTAACCTTTCTATATTTTTTTTTAATTTTTATTTATTATTATTATTATTATTTTTTTTTTTTCAAAATCCCCACGCCTATGATTGGGCGCTCGGGTTTTTTTTTTTTTTTTTTTTTTTTTTAAATGCAGCGGGGTGGGATGGAGGGGAATTAAATATGCAGATGGATTGAAAAGAAAATAATGCAAATGCGACGGTGATATGCTCAAACAAAATGCAGGTGGATGCTTAGTCTAGCAGCAAATTAATCATAACAGATAGTCGATGTCAATCATAGATATCTTAAACCATTGCTTCCCCGGCAACGGCGCCAGAAATGCTTGTTGGCGTTTCTTACGCAAAAAGATTTAATTCAATTTCCGCAAGCGCACGGAACACCATTGTAGCATTTCACCCGGGAGTATTCCAAGGTTATCGTATTTATATTTTTCCACAGGGAAGCAGGGCTAAGAATTAACAAAGAATTATCTATTATTTATAACTTGCAAACTAGACCAAAGCAGGAATACATATATGATATATGTGTGTGGCACTCAGGAGAACATCCATCGATATAGATATCAAGGAGTTAGCGTTTAGTTTGGGAGAACAACGAGCAGAAGGTATCAATTAGCCTAGGGGTTAGCATTTATGATTTCCTGATAGTCTACAATTATTTACTTAAGCTTTCATTACAGATAAGTTCCTGTATATCGGGGCACGGATGTGCTAGGTCTGCTGGAGCAACCTAGGGAATCACCCGCTATAATTAAGACCCTGCTGGGTCCAACCCGGACGTGGTGGATTACAGAGACCGGTGTAGCTGTCACATACACTCGCGGCTACCATCCTCCGTGGGGTTGGGTGCAAACTCACGTCTAGAATAATTCCTTGAACCATACAAGCAATCATCCTAAATAATTTACCCTAAGCTTTTGGGGCAAACCACCCATATAGTAAATCCGAATAAATTACTTGCGTATAGACCAGCGGGTAATCTATCCTTATCTACCATTGCATGGACGTGGAACCAACACAGGAATTTCTCTATAATAATTACTTAAATAAATAAATATAAACTAAAAAAGAATATCTAAAAGAAAAGATACAAGAGGGCTTTACCCAAACTCCGAAGAGAACTCCGGAACTCCGAGCGAAGCTCTCACTTCTACTCTAACTCCCATGACTAAACTCTAATCCTATTCTAATCTACACAAGTGGAGTGATCTTCCATGAGAAAGAGCGTGACCCAACTTGGGGTCTTCTCTTCTCAAGTGTGAGGTGCCCTTTGGAAGTGAGGGGGAGGTCCTCTATTTATAGAGTGAGGTGCCTTGGGAGAGTGGAGAAGGTCTTGAGCATTTCGTGGAATATTCCCTTCTTGCCGACCTCTCCTGGCTTAGCCGGCGCGCCAAGTTAGCTCCCCACCGCCTCTGGAACCGACTGGAAAAAGATGGGCCGATTCGGAGAAAATAGTTGGCCGGCCGGCCTAGGGCCTAGGCCGGCCGGCGGGCTTTTTTCTCCAAATGCCTCGAGTTTTTGTGGGCTGGCCTCTCATGATGTGCTCATTAAGATCCATGGTCTTGCCCGGTGATTTGACGCCTTTTTGAGTGGTTGATGGGCTTGTTTGTTGGGCCTTGCGCAGTGGTCGATACTCCGGGCTGGGAAATATTTGTTGGCCATTTAATCCTTGATGTTTGAGCCCATTGGGAGATGCCTGGGGCTGCTGGACCATGTTGAGATCCAACATAAGCCGGCCGGCCTATGATGGGGCCGGCCGGTAGGCTTTTGCTCCCATTTTCAATGGATTTCCTCCTGCATCCAAATATTCACCAAAACTTGTGGAGTAGCATTATTCCTATCTACTATGCACAAAATCTTGGTGTTATGCTTTTATTTACCGGTAGGGTGGTGGTCAAAACACGGTTTAACGACCGCCAACAGTCTTGCAAAGACTCAAGCTTGGGGAGGACCCCCAGGTAAGTATTTCTAACTTTCTTAATAAATAAATAAACTCCCTGTTTCGAATAAATGCTAGAATCTTGGTGTTATGCTACGCTTAAGGAAAATGATGATCGAGTTACAAATTAGCTTCCCATGTGTCGCATAGATGCAACTTCTACTCCTGACATATGTGTTATTTTTATTTGAGCATGATCACATCATGAGTATTGCTTATTTCCGTGGGTTGCATTTGTTACACCAAGTCTGAGCATTGTGGATTGTGATATGGCATGATTAGGACTTGTTGCAATTTCTTAGTATGGTTTCATCCAGAGACGTTTTTCTTGAATTGCTGCAAGTACCTAAAACCCTTCTGTTTTGGCACACTTCTCTTAGTGTGAGGATTTATTTACCTACCAGAGCCATATCATAATATTCGAAACAGCCCCACTCATAGCTATTTGCTTATGTATTGAGTTTTGTTAAGGTTTGATGTACTCTTGAAACTAAGCACTCCTAATTTTGGTCATAATTCCTTCGCGTGTGTTTTCGAAAATTTCCTTCCACCAAATAAAAAAGGGAATGTTTGGATAAATCAACCAAACATTTTTCAGAGTTTGCAAAACTTTTGTTCCATCCAAAAAGCTCAAGAATATTTCAAAATGTTTCCTTTGAACCATGCAAAAATTATGGCCCTTGCACCATGGAGTAGTTAATTAAAAAAAAAACTCCATGGTTGCATGACAAAAGTCAATGGCTATATGGTTCTTATCATAAACATCTTGAGCAAAATAAAGGACCAATGTTTTCAAAACCCCCTTCCACAAGTGTGAGTCCATTTTCTCCCCCTCCATCACATCATCTCTTATGGCCAAAATAAATGGAGTTGCTATGTTGATTGAGACTCATTCTTTAGCTTTACAATATATGCATGGCACTTGTGCGTTCCATACCAAGCTCCACATACAAAGCCTCATTTGGTAGAAGGTAGGATGAGTGAAGCTTGTAGGAATAAGACTCACATCGGAGTGGTAAGAGAAGTGCCATCCAAAACGAAGGAGAATTTTTGCACCTTACCTAGCAGCACATAAAAACTCTGGATACATACCTGCTAGAATTGTTCACTTGTCCAAAAGTGTCGTTCTAATCTTCAATGCTGCATGACAAGGTGTAACGTATAAGCCCCACGATTTTTGCAACACTCATGAATATTTCGTGCTCTCGTAAACTTATCACTGTTTAGGGAGTATGTTGGTGCATCTTTATTACCCATGGGACGCTTCTTTGTAACTCCTGATCCGCCGGTACCCTGAGTTGAGTTTGCTCGGGACGAGCAAAGTTTAAGCTTGGGGAGGTTGTTGGCGGTCATTAAACCATGATTTGACCGCCACAACCAAGATTTTATGCATAGTAGATAGGAATAATGCTACTCCACAGGTTTTGGTGGATATTTGGATGTAGGAGTAAATAATGGAGAAAAGTGGGCCCAGCCAGGGAAAATCCCTGGCCGGTCGGCCCCACCCTAGGCCGGCCGGCCCCACCTGGTGGCCGCAGGCCCCAGACTTCCTCCAGTGGGCTGAAAACTGGTCCACAACGCATAATTCAAGGCCCAACCCAGCGGATTTGCGCCGACTTACCAGAGGTGGGCCATTTGGGCCTTTACTTGGCCCTCACTTCAATTCTGCTGACCCCAGCAACTAGCCGACCTTCAGACCGCCTTCAGGGAGTGATCTGGAGCGTTGAGGCAGAAGTCGGTGGCAAACCGCCAGAAGGGACGGCCGGCCGGCCACTCCCCTAGGCCGGCCGGCCGGCTTTGGCGGCGCCGCCTCTCCAAAGTCGGCAGACGTGCTTTCACCGCCTTAGAGACCTATAAATTGGACCCCTCGGCCTCCGAAGCAATTCGGACCATCACACTTCATCCAAGTGTTCATTAGTTCAGTAGTAGCTTTGGGAGTTAGAGTAGAGTAGAGTAGAGTGAGAGCTCTCTCGGGCTTCCGGAGTATTCTCGGAGTTCGGTATAGTTCTTTGTATCCTTACTATATTGAGATATTATTTTATTCAATAATTAGTTTTATCTTTATTTATTTTTTTTAGTAATTCTTTTCTATTTAGTTTATTTATTTTGTTAAGTAAGTACTCGTAGAAGTCTTGTTGTGGGATTCGTGATTATTGGAGTACGCAAGTACGAGAGAGTGCCTTCGTCGAGATGACGTCGTGTGAAATCTGTGCTTGTTTATTCTTAGATAGGACTGCTCCTTTGATCAAGAGTAGTTCCTCTAGGCGGGTTGTAAGCGTGGCGCTTAGATCTTGGCCTATGCACGTTTGGCACCCAGCCCCACGGAGGATGGTAGCCGCGAGTGTATGTGACAGCTGCACCGGTCTCTGTAATCCACCACGTCCGGGTTGGACTCAGCAGGGTCTTAATTATAGCATACGGTTCCCTAGGTTTGAACTAGCATCATCGGTTGACCTAGCACGTGTGTGCCCTGAAACGACATGACTTGTATGTGTGTGATCTTAACTAGAGTAGATAACCTTTGTAGATTAGACTACTAGAAAGAGTAAATACTAGGTAAACATACAGGTAGCCTTAGCTCTATCTCGTTGCTCTCCCAAATGTATACTACAGTTTTTCTTTTATTACCTTGGATTTGAGGATGTGTGTGCCACCTAAATATATCATGCCTATCTTACCCCCGTCTCAAGTATAGTTGATACATTATGTCTTTCTCCAAATTATCCAGTGCATTGCTATTATTCAGCCCCTTTTTGCTCTACTTCCCTGCGGAAATATAAATACGATAACCCTGGAATACTCCAAGGTGAAATGCTACAATAGTGATCCGTGCGCTTGCGGAATTAATGAATTTAATTTTATCGCATAAGAACCGCCAACAACCGTCGTCCTTGAATTCGACCTCAATCGGCCGCTGCAGTGTGCTCGTACACGAATCACAACAGCCTGAACCGTCGTCCCTGAATTCAGCCGCCGTTCTCCCCGAAGCCCTGGATCAGGCCTGGGATTGATTGAGGAAACAGAACTATATATTTATGCACCGAGTCATAGAAAGTGAAATCACCAAGGTATAGAAGTAGCTAAGGCGATAGAATTAGGAGCGGATACTGCAAGTGAAAGATAGATTTTAACCTGAAGGATGGTACAGAATTCTTCGTTGCCGAGATGTGCATTGGCTCTTTCAGGACGAACAGTACATCATAGGGTAAACAAGCACGAGCTTCTTCATAGGTGCGACCTTCACAAGCGACGGCAAAAAGAAATCAAATTAAAACAGATCGAAAGAAGAAGTGAGGGGGAAGGGAGTGACGGTACCAGCGCCGGTGAACAACCTCCTTGATCTCCTGCATATATTCCACCATGATTTTGCGGCCGCGACGCGTCCACACGGGTGCGATCAGGGGAGGATAGCCAAGAACGCCCTCCTTAGTTGACGATGTCCGATCCATAACCGGCTTTGCTGTTGGCGCGAACGCTGGGATTGGGCGCCTCGCTGGTCTCGTCGATGGTTTGGGTGAAGCGGCGGCGGTGGCCGATGGAAGAGCGAGCGCCGGGAAGGCTGACGGACGCTGCGTGATCTGTGGATATGGAAAACGAATTAGGAAACAATACTTTTTTTTATACTAGGAAACAATACTTATGGTAGGAGCAAATAAAGGAAAATGGCAGGGAGATTGGCAGGTGGATTTTGCGGTCCAAAGGGGCCGGCAGATACAAACGCAAATCGGTGTTTAACATCTTACAAAGTGTAAACTTTATGGTCAGCAAGTGAGTCCGGTGTTAATCCAACAGTTAGGAAGAGAGGAGGGAGTTTAGATAAGGGCAGATTAGAGGTGAGTAGATTGATTTGTTGGTACACATAGGTCACGCCTCAACTCGATCTTTATAGTATATATATAATATAGATAGAAGAAGAAGAAGATAAATAGAAGATTAGAATGACAATAATTTAGTATATTTATCATTTTACATGTTGTAAATTGACTAACTTGATCTGCCTTTTTCAGTGACACTCGTTTCCCTAAATCTTTCTTTTATATAGTCATCCTTTACTATACAAAGAACTACCAGTTGGTGGCTTTCATTGGTTGGTCTTCGTCAATCACCCTCCACATTGAACAAAAGTGCCGACATGTGCCCCCCCGCGGCAAGCAGCAAGCATCGCTCGCTCCCTCTTAACGTTGTCCACCGAGCACCTTTTAAGGATGAAGGATGGTCAAGGACACATAAGTAAGAGGTTGAAGAAGTTCTGACAAAAGCTTCGTAGGGCCACGGCAATGGTTGCTCAGTCCCAAGGCAAATCACAACATTTTTGCTTTGTACTGATGGATTCCGGAAAAATCAAGAGCAAGGGAGAAGAAGACGGAAGACCAATTTTGAGAGTCCCTGATGCAATGCAACCTGATGGATGGTGGCAAAGGGATTTCAGGCAGCGGGAGCTTTGCGAAGTTAACTCTATTGTTTGGTCAGTACTTCGTGTGTTGGGTCTATCCACTCTGCGGATCAAACGAAATCAACATCCACTGATTTTGCATGATTTGTGGTGCAGATAAGCCCAACGAGAGAGAGAGAGAGAGAGAGAGAGAGAGAGAGAGAGAGAGAGAGAGAAGCCCAACGCAAGAAGTGTTGGGATAAAATCTGCTTTAAGCTTTGTGACTGCGATGAGAACAAGACATAAGCAATAGGGGAAACGAGGTGACATTGGGATTCGTACGAGTGCCTTGTGGATCGGGATTAGGTTCATGATCGGGCTAAGGTAGAGTAGGTGGGCTGAATGGGGCCAGAAAATGGAAGCCCATATATGTGTCTTTATTTTTTTTAAATTTTCTATTTTCGCTTTCGAGCATGTGATGCAAGTGCAACGCAGTTAAAAATGTTTGAAGAGTACACATACTTTGCAAGGAACCAAAGGGTTATAACTTGTATCCCCGTCTGAGCAACTAGTGGCGGGCCTACCTTAATGCAAGGATATGTGCTTGCAATTGCATACCCAATATTTTCTGCACATTTTTGAATATATCATGCTTATAGTAGCTTACTTAGCTAGAACAAATATGCCGTAAACTCAATATACACACTTACACATTGTAACTTCCTTATTTCGAAGAAGGAACATGCACTTGGATGATTACAAATGTGAGCTATGCGTCTGGCAAAGGGAGGAAACTCTCAGGCATTCTTCATCAAGTGTAACTTCGCTAAGCATGCATGTTGGCAATCTATTAAGATCAACACACCACAAAACCTCAGGGTCACACATGTCCTCAAATGGTTAAAACAGAGACTAGTAGTTCCATGGATAACACCATCATGATGTCTTGGAGTATCTGAGTCCCCAGAAATGATTGGATCTTTAGCAACATCGACTCAATGGCGGAGAACGGCAAAAGGAGAAATGAAGCTGGTGATCTTAAGAGCAAAAGGGAAACTTCGATCTTGACAGACTAAAGGATTGGATTGATCTTTGGAACTAGATTAATTTAGCTTTTTCTTCTTCTTTGCCTTCTGGCTTTCTTTTGCCTTCTTTTTTTCATTTAATGTAAAGACCATTGATGTTTATTTCGTTTCAATATATCATAATCTTGAGGGGCTTGCCCCTCCAGTTCATTCAAAAACTTCCTTATTTCGAAAGACCAGATATATTCATACCGGCGTATATGAACAAGAAGAGGAATAGTATACAGGCGCCGCACACGAGACTTACGGACAAAAGTCACACAACACAGACCGAGAGGTAAGGTGTAACAAAAGAGTTCAGTTGACAGTCTCGTCCAGTTTAATTTTGCATTCGTCTGGAAACCCTGCGCCTGCCACTTTAAGCAACATCCATGCATAGCCGCTAAGTTGATACTCCTACTAGTCGTTTGACAAATTAAAGCGACTTGAGTTGACAGCATCAAAGCGCAGGGATCCACTCCTCAATCCTCATCACATCACGCGTGTCGTGCACCAGTCCTTGGGAAGCCTCACCGGCTCGATCCCGGCTGCGCCGCCACGCATGTGCAAACGCAACTTCCATTTTCCACTCCTGGAGTAGCACGCCACCGATCATGGATTTACCTGGCTAGCGAAGACCGGCGCCGCTCCGCCTCAACCACGCGATGCATGGACGGCAACTTGTATCTGATAGTCAGAGCACGTGCAGGTCTCGTTTTCCATTCTTTGCCGCCACCGCCGCCGTCGTGGCGACCCGCTCGCGCATCGGGTCCGGGACAGCGAAGCCTGTCGATCAACTTGCTGACCATGTACGCGCTTCTCATGGCTCATGCGCTCCAATAATCAAGACTGCATAATCTCCCTCTGTCGCTCTCTAAGATCATAAAGTCAACTGGGAAGTAAATAATCAATGAGCACGAGCGCTCAAGCAAGCTCATTCCGCCTTCTCTGATTGATTCTCTCTTGGTCGTCTCCCTGATCTCTGCAGTTATTATATAATAAGGTCACCTCTGCCGACGATCGATGCTACCTCTAGCTGTAGGAGATGTCTTCAGGCTCCGGCTTGGACGCCGGACACCCTGCTCGAGATTCATCAAGTATGGAGGATGGCTCCGCTTCCGACACGGTGGCGGAAGTTGCCGTCGTTGCCGCCGCGGTGGACCACCGCGGCCGGCCGGCCTCCCGAGCCTCGACCGGCGGCTGGAAGTCGGCTTCCTTCATCATAGGCAAGTATCACCAGTGTGTATACTATATAAGCTACGCCTCTGTGCTTCTATACGAGCAACGGTGGACACATTGCTTGCGTGTTGATTTTCTTGATGCGCTGGGTTGATACGTGCATGCATATTGCAGCTGTGGAGATCGCCGAGCGGTTCTCCTTCTACGGCGTGTCGGCCAACCTGATCACCTACCTGACGGGGCCAATGGGCGAGGGGATCGCCGCGGCGGTGGCGGCGCTCAACGCGTGGAACGGGGTGGCGATGCTGCTGCCGCTGCTGGGCGGGACGCTCGCGGACAAGTGGCTCGGCCGCTACCGGACCATCGTCTTCGCCTCGCTCCTCTATATCCTCGTAAGCAAAACAGATGGGATTGATTATTATATCTTTATTTGCTTCTTGAATTCTCTGAAATAAAACGAAAAAATATAATAGCATCCCATTGGCTGGGTTCTGGATGATTACTGCATCAGTGGAACACCGAGGTTGCTTGGCACCATTGGATGCCACAAATCTCGGGCCACTGCATGTTGGACGAGCCGGGAATTTGGAATACATACTGCTCGATCAGAAGAGTAGAGTAAATAGACATGACGCATCGAGTCACGGAACAGCGAGGAGAGCAGCGGCAAAGCCAACAATTTGAAAGTAAATTAGGATATTTGGGTCACAGATACTTAGGAAGCTGAGTGAATCAGCTGGCTAGGTGATGAAGAATGTTGGTATTGCACCCCTAGCCACCTTAAGACCTTTTACACTCGAATCTGGGTCACAATACTTGGGATGGGCGAGAAGCCCCTTTTCTCTAAAAAAAAAATACTTGGGACGTCTAATCAATGAATATGATCGGGTATGTTCCTTTGTAGTCTTCTCTACAATCTGTCGTAGTTTTTTTCCAGTGGGGGAGGGGTGGGGTGGGGTGGGGGAGGGGGTTATGCCCCCCAAGTGCACTTTCTGAACATTAGTTATCAGTCATGTGGTGTTTAATCTCTCTATTATTATGTAATGGAAATTGTTTTAACTCCATCCTGCCCTCCCCTAGCCTTACTATTTGGTGGTAGCGCTTCCGGACTCTGAGTCCGAGACCATCTCCTTCTTTTGCTGCTGCGCTACCACCAAATATCTAAAAAGTTTTGGGGCCTCACCTTAGCGTCGTTGAATTGCTTTCTCCTGCAATCTCGTCATAGGTGGCGGCGGCTCCCGGCTCACCATCCCCTCCACTAACCACCATCACCATTTTTTGACAACATGCATCCAAGCTAGGATGCCTCATGTAACCACGACGGTAGTATAATTCCGGCCAAAACAGCAACTCCATCAATTGCACGAAATACTAGTGGGATGGATGAGCTCCCCTATAGTTTTATTCTCTCCCTAGGAAATTTCGAACATGCTGAGGAAAAGTCATGTCCCTAGGACACTGCTTAATGTTGGTTTTGTCTCCTGAACATGGTATCTCTTCTTTTGGTCTCATAGACATTGAGAAAACATGACTTTTGTCTACATGACACTATAGCAGGAAAAGTGACTATTTTTAATTTTTTTTATTTCAATGCACAAAATACATTACATCTTGAAATTTGGAACACATGTGGATTGTTTCATTTCCTGCCCATGTGGTTTTCTTGATTTTTTTGTCGATTATTTGCAAAGTTTTATTTTCTAAAAAATAAATTTTTAGTTAGAAAATTATGAAAACACTCAACAATACATATAAAACAACTACATGTATAAGAAATATAGTAATGTGCTTGTGCCAAGTTTCAAGTTGCAATGTATTTTGTGCCTCAAAATAAAAAAAATGAAAATAGTCACTTTTCCTGCTACAGTGTTTTGGAGACAAACCAACATTAATTAAGCAGTGTCCCACAGACAAATTTTTTTTTAATGGTACGGAAAGCAGATGTTCCCTATGAATTTCAGCTGTTTGTCGAAAACCAGTGGAAATTAAAATGTAGGCAACAAAAGAATTCAATGTGTCAGTTTTCCTACAAAATGACAATTCCAAAGGATGAGCCGGACGAGCCGGATGCCACAAATCTCGGGCCACTTCATGTTGGACGAGCCGGGAATTTGGCACACAAGAGTAGAGTAATAAACATCGCGCATGGAGTCACCGTACAGCGAGGAGAGCAGCGGCAGAGCCAACAATTTGAAAATTAGAATATCCGGGTCAAAATTTTATCACAGATACTTGGACGTCTAATCCAGTGAATATGACTAGGTCACACAAAAAATTTCAGAGGAACAAAAGTCCCATTCCTTTCAGTAGACAAGTGTTGATGTTCCTTTGTTGTCTTCTCTACAACCCAAACCCAAGTCCGGTATAGTAGCGCATCCTAGGAAGGGGTTAAATGTGATTCAAGCAACAAGTTGTTGCTTCTGACTTAATCCCCTTCTTTTGGATGCGCTACCACCAAATACCTAATAAGTTCTGAGGCTCTCTAAAAAAATGTTCTGAGGCATCATCTGAGTATCGTCTAATGGTGTTCTCCAACCTCACCATAGGCGGCGTCTCCCGCCTCACCGTCCCCTCCACCAACCACCACTACTATTTTTGTCAATATGCATCGCAGGGTGCTTCATCTAATTTTTTTTTTGAAGGAAAGCTGGCAGGTGCGCTGCCTTTTCATTAAGTTAGAAGAAAAGAGAAGTGGAGGACAGAAGCCCTACGGAGTTTCACATAATACAAAGTAGGCAGCCCATAGCTGGCTCACTGAACAAAAGAAAACAGAGTGGCCAACAGGCTGGCCAGGGACGCTAAAAGAGAAGAAAAGGAAGGGGACGGAAGAGCAGCACTCTCAGACGTTGAGCTTCAGATTTCCACCTCGCCGTATCCATCACCCGGAGCCACATCTCCGTTGTGCCCCTGCATTCCATTTGCCATTTTGTAAAGGGTTATTTCCTCCTTAGCTATTAAAGCTACCTGGATGTGATCTCGCTGCTTGTTTTCAAAAATGTGCCGATTCCGCTCTTTCCAAATATTCCACCACGTAATAGAGGATGATTCGCTTTTGTGGCTGGAATTATACTACTACAGATATTAGATGAAGCAACTCCATCAATTGCATGAAGCACTACTGGAATCAATAAGTTCCCCTACGGTTTTGTTCTCTCCCTAGAAAATTATGGACATGCTAATGGAAAAATCATGTCCTTAGGACTGATAATTGCATAAAGCGCCCGTAAGTGGCTTGGAGTTTGAGACTCCCACACAAAGTTTGAGATTCCCACACATAAGTCATTTTGTTGCAAATGCTCACCCACCCACTAGGGTTTTGCGCGTCTAGACGCAAGACTCTGTGTGAACGCTGAGTCTAGGCTCTAGTCACACCACTCTAG
Source organism: Eragrostis nindensis (assembly GCA_012490785.1). Lineage (NCBI taxonomy): Eukaryota > Viridiplantae > Streptophyta > Magnoliopsida > Poales > Poaceae > Eragrostis > Eragrostis nindensis. The sequence goes on along the minus strand of JAAXCT010000568.1, from coordinate 108,127 downwards.
ACACAAAACACGTCTAAGATTGTCTAGATGGTCTTTGACCGTGTAGATGTGGCCTCTAAACACGCTCTAGACATGTTTAGACAGCATAATGTGGGCAATCGTCTAGACCAACAAGACGTGATCCATATGGACTATGAGCAGGAGCAAGCGGAAGATATAGATGATTAACCAAAGCATTTAATTAATTTATTATGAATTGCTATTTGCTTATTATGTTTATAACTTGTGAGAATTGAGAACTAATAAATGATGAGTCTGTCTTATTTCGATATTTGTCATTTGCAATGCTATATATTTGAATTTTTCTGCTGCCATGGTACAAAAGTAGAGCTACATAGTTGGATTTTCTGCTGCTATAGTGCAAAAATGTATAATACGTCTAATACGTCTAGACGTCTAGAAAAGCATTGCATATACCATAATATTGGCACACAATCAGAGTTGATCATCATATTCATACATTGTGCTTCATGTTGTTGATAGCGGCCTCATGGTGAACAATATAATGCAAACCATATTTACCTGTAATTTAGAATAGAATGACACTTTGCCTTATATTATTTACATTTACACGTTGTTTTCCTTCGTTTTTTGTTTCCATAAAACCGGAATAAACGTGTCAAGTTATAAGATAACAAAGGCAAAGGTGCAAACCGCACCATCATGCATGGGCCGCACTACGCAGGCCGGTCACGCTGCATAGAATGTTATCCGCCGCCACTGGTCCGGCCGCGGTTTCTGCCCAGCCCGCGCGAGCCCAGGGGCCACGCACGCTCGTTCCACCAGGCCACACGCACTATCTCAAAAAAAAAAAAAAAAAAACCAGGCCACACGCACCACTCGAGTAGTCGTGTTGTGCCCGATCTAGCGCAGATGCGATCCCAGAATTTCCTGTCCGATCCGGTCGATTTGACCGTGCTCGCCAGGTGCCTGTCACCAATAATGTCTGGTGGGGCAGATAACAGCATGTCTTGTAGCAATAAAAATCGGTGGAGTACTAGGAGAAACAGATCAGACTTCAGAGCCGTGTTCTGTGCTTCGAAGCCTCCGCCGCCGCGCGCGGCAGAACAGAAGCGACCGTGTGCGATTGGCGAGCGAAGCGGCTTTGCGGCTGCGCTAGCTCACCTCTCCGGCTTCTCCGGCCGTGTTTCCTCTTCCAGCCGCTCGTATAAATCCCCGATCCGCGATGTCTCCTTCAGGCTCGGGATCGGACCCACTGCTCGCGCGCGGCGGCGGCGGCGACGGCATGGCGGACGGCTCCGCCGCGTCCGCGGTGGACCACCGCGGCCGCCCCGCCGACCGCGGCGCCACCGGCGGGTGGAGGTCGGCGCTCTTCATCATAGGCAAGCAGTACTCCCACTCTCTCTGTTCCCTCCAGTCCATCCTCGTCACCGCTCATCACCACTGCCACGAACAACACACGCGCACAGTAGTTCATCCATCGATCTTCACCCGATCGAGCGGTTGATGAGCCGATCCGAGATTTAATTCCGACGGACGGGGACGGGTGTTCGCGTGCTGCAGCGGTGGAGATCGCGGAGCGGTTCGCGTTCTACGGCGTGTCGTTCAACCTGATCAGCTACCTGACGGGCCCGCTCGGGGAGGGGAACGCGGCGGCGGCGGCCGCCATCAACGCGTGGAACGGCGTGGCGCAGCTGCTGCCGCTGCTGGGCGCCGCCGTTGCGGACAACTGGCTCGGCCGCTACCGCACCATCACGCTCGCCTCGGCTCTCTACATCCTCGTAAGCACAACATCCCAACCGGCCAGCCATTTCGGCACTTTTTCTTAATTTCGTTCCGCTTGTCCTCTTTTTTTTTTTTTTTTTTGAGTTGTCCGCTTGTCCTCTTGGTTTCGTCCTTCACGCTTCGTTTGATTGAGAGAGAAATTAAAGGAAGCAATTGTGTTTCCTCATTGACTGACTCCTAATCCTATTACGTCGACTACACGGCCAGGTGGTCTGGGACGCTACTTCATAGAGCGTTGTTGGGCCAAGTTGTTCTCAAAATATCGTAGGGTGTACTGATGTTGTTGGCGTGGTCACATCACATCACTTTCTGTAAGTACCTGTCATTAACGCAGTGTGTTAGTTAGCGTCATCGCTGATGGAATCATGGAAAACGGAAGGGAGGAGCATCTAGTCCACCTCTGATTCATGCGCTACTGTAATCATCAGTTTTCATTTTTGTACCGAGATTCAGAACTTCAGTCTGCAGATATTTTTGAACCTAATCTGCAGATATTTTGATCGTCTTGTCGTGCACGGGCTTTGATTTACCCGAGAACATATCTGGTGTTACGGCACCTTCAGGTGTTACCATGTTATCGATCACTGTAACACCTTAAAAATGCAACGAAAAATTGCAACAAAAATATGAATAGATAGCTCATGCAACGATCTACAATTCATATTTTTGGTTGAGGTGCAACCGAAGCTCGTGCAAGAAGATAAAAAAAAGAGAAATCAGACTGTGAATAGTGCGGGTTGCAACTGTTCATCATGAACCCGCAACCCGTTACTATTCAACGTCTGATTTCTCTTTTTTTTATCTTCTTATACGAGCTTCGGTTGCACCTCAAACCAAAATATGAATTGTAGATCGTTGCATGAACTATCCATTCATATTTTTGTTGCAATTTTTCGTTGCATATTTGAGGCGTTATTGAAGTTGGTAACACGGTAACACCTAACCCGCTTGTAACACCAGATATGTTCTCGATTTACCCAAGCAATTACGTAAATCGTATTTTAGTCCAGGGGGAGTGCATAAATTTTGGCCCACAACGTTTGGGAATAAGCTAGCCCATGGACTGAATTGTCCCCGTTGGAGCCTGGGCCTTCAAAAGCGATGGTGTGGTTCTCGGGCATGATGTGTTGGCCGTGGCTTTTCTTTCGTCTTCACTCTTCACTCAGAGTGTAAAGAGAATTTTGACTGACCGGACTTGCACGTTGCAGGGTTTGGGCATGCTGGCATTCTCAACCTTGCTCCCCTCCGGCAGCGGCCAAAAATGCACCCCCGCCGGCGGCAAGGCCTGCACACCGTCCACCCTCCAGGTGGCCTTCTTCTACGTCTCCCTGTACCTGGTGGCCGTGGCGCAGGGCGGGCACAAGCCGTGCGTGCAGGCGTTCGGCGCCGACCAGTTCGACCCGAGCGACCCCTCGGAGTCCGTCTCCCGGAGCTCCTTCTTCAACTGGTGGTACTTCGGCATGTGCGGCGGCACGGCCGTCACGCTGGTGCTCCTCAGCTACGTGCAGGACAACATCGGGTGGGGCCTCGGGTTCGGCATCCCCTGCGTCCTCATGGCCTGCGCGCTCGTCATCTTCCTGCTCGGCACGCGGACGTACCGCTACTACGTCACCGGCGGCAAGCGCGGAGGCCTGTTCGCTCGCGCCGGTGAGGCTTTCGCCGAGTGGCGGAGCAGGCGGAAGGCGGGCCCTCTACATCAGGCTTCGGAAGAACACCATGGAGCGGCGCCCGGACTCAGGTACTGACCGTATTCGCGTCGCTGGGAATCAATTTGGTGCATGGTGTTCGACGCTGTAACAGGCAGTAACTGATAACTGATGTGCATTTTTCTAGTGTCGATGAGGAGCAGCAGGTGGTATCCGATGCAGGCGTCTTCAAGGAGGCCAAGGCCGTCCTCCGGCTGTTCCCGATCTGGGCGACGTGCCTGATCTACGCCGTGGCGTTCTCGCAGTCATCGACGTTCTTCACCAAGCAGGCGGCGACAATGGACCGGCTCATCGGCGAGCACTTCAAGGTCCCGCCGGCCGCGCTGCAGAGCTTCATCAGCATCACCATCGTGCTGTTCATCCCGATCTACGACCGCGTCATCGTGCCGCTGTCGCGGCGCTACACGGGCGTGCCGTCGGGGATCACCATGCTCCAGCGCGTCGGCGCCGGGATGCTGCTCTCCCTCGTGTCCATGGCAGTCGCGGCGCTCGTTGAGGCGCGCCGCCTCCGCACGGCGCGCGACGCGGGGCTCGTGGACCGGCCGGGCGTCCCCGTCCCGATGTCGCTGTGGTGGATGGTGCCGCAGTACGTGCTGTTCGGCGCCGCCGACGTGTTCACCATGGTGGGGCTGCAGGAGTTCTTCTACGACCAGGTGCCCGACAAGCTGCGCAGCCTCGGGCTGGCGCTGTACCTCAGCATCTTCGGTGTGGGGAGCTTCATCAGCAGCGCCCTCGTGTCGGGCATCGACCGGGCCACGGCGGCGCGGGGCGCCAGCTGGTTCGCCAACAACCTCAACCGGGGCCACCTCGACTACTTCTACTGGCTCATCGCCGCGCTCAGCGCGCTCGAGCTCCTCGCCTACCTCTTCTTCGCGGCAACCTACAAGTACAAGAACAAGACAACCGTGCACGCTAGCTTGTTGTGAGAGCGAGCGCGTCGGCTTCGTGGCTCCATAGTCGATGAGATGTAAAGTAAAATTGTAAATGGTTCTTCCTCCTCAATTAGGATTTGCATGGAAACTAGTCTTGATGCGCTGTAAAATTGTAAATGATGCTTTGAGACGAAATTTTATGACAGTTGATATTCAAACCGGATGAACCACCAGCTACCTGTCCATTTTTATTTGCAATCTCCCCAGGATCGTGCAGAAATAAGGGAATCGAAATTTTTTCAAGCTCCCCACGGAACACACTCAAAACCAGGACACGCCGCAGAAACGCCGGACCCAGCTCAAAACCGACGAGCACCCGCGAGTCCCACCACCTACCAACTAACCACCGCTCGCCCGTGTTCCCCACACACCCCTCCCTCCTGCAGGCTGCAGTCAAGAACACTCGACCGCTTCACCGGACAGCTCTGCTCGCTTGCTCACGCCCCCGCGGAGTCGCCCCCGGTGGCAAGCCAGCTGCCAGCCATGGCGCCGGAGCCGGACCAGACCTCCTCGGATCCCCTCCTCCTCCTCCTCCCCCGCGGCGCGAAGCCCACCGGAGGCTGGAAGTCCGCGCTGTTCATCATCTGTAAGTCTCTCGCGCGCAATCGCACTCGAGCTCGATTTGCCTCTCTTGCTTAATCACGGTCGTTTCTTTGGTTGGGATTTACCAACTGAAAAGGGGTGGAGGTGGCCGAGCGATTCGCGTACTACGGCATCTCGTCGAACCTGATCAACTACCTCACCGGCCCGCTCGGCCAGACCACGGCGTCGGCGGCCGCCGCCGTCAACGCGTGGTCGGGCGCCGCGTCCATGCTGCCGCTGCTCGGCGCCGCCGTCGCCGACTCCTGGCTCGGCCGCTACCGCACCATCGTCGCATCCTCCGTGCTCTACATTACGGTCAGCGCCCAACCTTCACCGCACTTCTCTCCGCCCTGAGACGATTGCTGTTTTTTCCCCTATGCTCATAGTTCATCAGTTCCTCTTGCACAGAAAATCCACTTTTAGTTGCGTGCGTCAGTTTTTGCTGTCACGTGGTTGTGCATCCGTACGGGATCATGTATCCGATTCAACACGAGGGGTGCTTGGAGTCGCGTTGATGTGGTATTAAAAATTAAAAATTAGTCAGATATTTTGGCAACCATATGTCCCAGAGTTGCTTCCGTAATCTGTTCATAGCTCAGCTCAACGGTCTCATGTCATGCATAGGAACAAAGTTGAGCACTGTTCTTCTACAAGCACCCATCTCACCTGACGTAGCATGAAGCCATGAACAACAACTTTCTTTGTCAGCGTTTGCGCCATTGCAGAGATCTTTCGTGATCGTTCCGAATTCAACGAAACTTTGCAACCTTTCTTGTTCAAATGTGCAAGTTTCTTCACCGATTTTCATTTCAACTTTTATTGCACTTGCACATACGTATCATTTTTTGGACATGTCTTAGTCAATTGATCATACACGGCATCGGTCCAGTCATTCTCAGCGTGCTTAGTAGAAGAAAAATACCCCCTGCTCCAGTGTAGGCTGAGAGTCAATGGCGAAATACTGTATGGCCTGCTGGAGGTTGCTTTCGAATCAGAAACAGAATCAACGAAATTGGGAAGCAAAAGCGAGCCACGCTAAAACTAATTTCGCTAACAAATATTCTATGCCTCTTTGGAGATTCGAATCATGTTTCCCGGAGAAATGAATCAACAGTACCGGTTTGAGCATTGACCGGTACAGCTAACTTTTCAGTTATTGATTGATACTGAATCACAAACAATTGCCGTAATGACCTGCTCGTCCAAAGAAACATGAAACTTCTATTGTAGAGTTTTTGAACCTAAGGAAATGTAACATTATAAAAGATAAGTAAAAAATTGTAACATTATGAAAGCTAGGTTCAAAATTATATGCAGTGCCCCTTTTTTTCAGAGTTTGAACCTGTTAAAACTGTAAATATTGAAACCTATTGGGTCCCTTCTTTTTTAGAGTTTCTGAACCTAATAAAACTGCAACATTTTGAAAGTCAAGTACTCCCCTGTTTTTTTCCCTCTCAACTGTCATTCCCATGAGCACAACATTCTCAATAATCATACTTGGTGAATCTGTTGTTATTATTCCTGAATGTATCTAATTTTGCACTAGATTTCAGTTGCAAGCATTTGTTCAGTAAAATGACCATCCTTCTCATACAAATTTTGCGAATTGGCAGGCACTTGGAATGTTGACACTCTCATCTATGATCCCATCATCACAAAGGCAACAATGCAGCGTCTCCTCCACTGGCCCAAGAGGATGCCCGCCGTCCTCTCTCCAGACAGTCTTCTTCTACGTCTCCCTCTATCTGGTGGCCATCGCCCAGAGCGGTCACAAGCCATGCGTCCAGGCCTTCGGTGCCGACCAGTTCGACGTGACGGACCCCAAGGAGTCGGCGTCCCGAGGCTCCTTCTTCAACTGGTGGTACTTTGGGCTCTGCGCGAGCGCGACCGTCACGATAGCACTCATGAGCTACGTCCAGGACAACGTTAGCTGGGGCCTCGGCTTCGGCGTGCCGTGCATGGTCATGCTGCTCGCGCTCGTCATCTTCCTGCTCGGCACAAGGACGTACCGATTCTACGACTCCGGTCATGGCAGCGCATTCTCCAGCGTTGGCAAGGCCATCGGGGCGTGGAGGAAGAAGTCGCAAGAAGCTGCGTTTCTGGAACTGGAGCCAGGTGAGCGCTCCGAGGACTCACTGATCGCGGAGGAGGTGAAGGGGTTGGCGAGGCTGTTCCCGATATGGGCGGCGTGCCTGCTCTACGGCGTCGTGTTCGCGCAGCCGCCGACCCTCTTCACCAAACAGGCGGCGATGCTGGACCGGAGAATCGGCTCGTCGTTCCAGGTTCCTCCGGCGGCGCTGCAGTGCTTCCTCGGCTTCAGCATCGTCACCAGCGTCGTGCTGTACGACCGCGTCCTGGTGCCCGTGGCGCGCAGGGTCTCCGGCGTCGCCTCGGGCATCACCATGCTGCAGCGGATTGGCACGGGGATCGCCCTGTACCTGGTCACTCTGCTCGTCGCCGCGCTGGTGGAGATGAGGCGGCTGCGAGCGGCGAGGGACGCTGGCGTTCCCGGCGCGATGGTGCCCATGAGCCTGTGGTGGATCGTGCCGCAGTACGTGCTCTTCGGCGCCAGCGAGATGTTCACCATGGTCGGCATGCAGGAGTTCTTCTACGACCAGGTCCCCGGCGCGCTCAAGAGCCTCGGGATGGCGCTGTACCTCAGCGTCCTTGGCGTTGGCAGCTTCATCAGCAGCTTCCTCATCTCTGTCATCGACAGTGTGACGAGGAGGAACGGCGGCACGAGCTGGTTCGCGGACGACCTCAACAGGGGGCATCTCGACTACTTCTATCTGCTGCTTGCCGCGCTGACCGCGCTGGAGCTTCTTGCTTTTGCGTACTTCTCTGCTTCTTACGTTTACAGGAGGAAGGCATGAACATAAGTATGCTAATGTACATACACCTTTCAGTACTTCATCTATCTGTGAATTCAGATCGTATAGCAACATAATGTGCAGCATTTGGCCCAAGTATGCAGCTGTACAGTTTGAGTAAGGATATGGAGTGCAACAATGATTTTAGTGATGTTGTTCTGGGTGCACTACTTGCTAATTGCTTCACAAAGAAAAAATTGTTGTAACGAAATTCAAGAAAAGGGAGAAATCAAATTGGATTCCAACCTGAAATCAGAACAGAAATTAGAGGGGAGAGGACCCTTTTGATAGTCTGATTCATCAGGGTATGTTATCTGCCGAAGAACAATTTCATTTTGGGAACTGGAGAAATTGACGAAACAGTATCGCTATTCAGCACAGGGGTACAAAAGGGTAAGCAGATTAACAGAGTTGATAGCCAGTATACTTTCAGTACCATCATCTAATGCTAATGCTCGATAAGCCATCGCCTCGCAGGCACACAAATTTGCAAGTCGAACCGAAACTGAATCTAACAGCCTACAACCAATGCAGAGCAGAGGAGCAGCAGAGCTCACCTGCCCACCACATCAAACCTCCTCGAGCTCGACGACCGGCTCGGGCAGCGTGGGCAGCACCGGGTACTTGCGCGAGAAGCACGCGTCGCAGTAGTCCTCCGCCTCGGCGCCGTAGATGCTGTGCAGCTTGTCGAGCGAGAGGAAGGCGAGCGAGTCGCTGCCGATCTCCCGGCGCACGCCCTCCAGGTCCATCCGGTTAGAGATGAGCTCGCCCTCGCTGGGCGTGTCGATGCCGTAGAGGCAGGAGCCCACCACGGGCGGGCTCGCGATCCGCATGTGCACCTCTCGCGCGCCCGCGTCGCGGAGCAGGCGCACGATCTTGCTCGAGGTGGTGCCGCGCACCAAGGAGTCGTCCACGACCACGACGCTCTTGCCGCGGATGACGCCGTGCACGGGGGCCAGCTTGAGCTTCACGGCGAGGTCGCGGATCGCCTGCGTCGGCTGGATGAAGCTGCGGCCGCTGTAGTGCCACCGGATGAGGCCCTGCTGGAACTCGAGGCCCGACTCGCGCGCGAAGCCGAGCGCGGCGTAGAAGCCCGAGTCCGGCACGGGGATGACGACGTCGGCGCTCGGCGCGGGGGACTCCTGCGCCAGCGCGCGGCCGAAGGCGGTGCGGCGTTCGTGGACGGCGTGGGAGAAGACCACCGAGTTGGGCAGCGAGAAGTAGATGTGCTCAAAGACGCAGGAGCGGCGGGGCCGGTGCGGGACGAGGCAGGCCGAAGACACCGACATGTCGCGGCGGTCGACGACGACCACCTCCCCGGGCTCCACCTCGCGCTCGTAGGTGGCGTCGATGAGGTCGAGCGCGCAGGTCTCGGACGCGAACACGACGGCGCCGTTGCGGCGGCGGCCGAGCACGAGCGGGCGGAACCCGTGCGGGTCGCGCACCGCGAACATCTTGTCGGCCGTGAGGAAGAGCAGCGAGTACGCGCCCGCGAGGCGCTCGCACGCGTCGCAGACGCGCGCCAGCAGCGGCCGCGACAGCGACGTCGCGATGAGGTGCAGGATGACCTCCGTATCCGAGGAGGTGTTGAAGATGGAGCCCCGCGCCTCGAGCTTGCTCCGCAGCGCCTGGTAGTTGACGAGGTTGCCGTTGTGGGCCACGGCCACCTGCCCGAACCGGTACCCGGCCAGGAACGGCTGCACGTTGCGCAGCGACGCGGCGGCGCCGGCCGTGGAGTAGCGCACGTGCCCGATGGCGGCGGGGCCCGGGAGGGAGGCGAGCCGGGACGGGTCGCCGAACACGTCCGCCACGAGCCCCAGCCCGGTCACCGACTTGAGCTTGCCGTCCCCGCCCACGGCGACGATGCCCGCGCCCTCCTCCCCGCGGTGCTGCAGCTTCTGCAGGCCGAGGTAGCACAGAGACGCCGCGTCCGGGTCCCCGACGATCCCGACCAGGCCGCACTCCTCTCGTGGGTGGTCGTCGGCATCTTCGTCTACGGCGTAGGAGAACGGTGTGACGCGGTCGGGCAGGAGCGCCCCGGCCGCCGCCTCCCGCTGGCCGGAGCGGCTACGCAGGGAGAGAGAAAACGAGCCCGCGGAGTACCTCAGTTGCTGCTTCCGGTGGCGCCCGGATCCAGCGGCAGCGTGGTGGTGGAGGAGGAGGCGAGACGTGGACGTGGCGGCGGCGGCGGCGGCGGCGGCGGCCATTCCCATCGGAGTGGAGGGGGTTGGAGCAGGGTGAGAGGGCACAGGCGATGCCCCTCCCGGAATGCGCGTCAAGGGCGGGATTTAAAAGAGGTTTGCCTGGAGGGCGCCTGCCGGCCGTAGGATCACGATGTGCTGTACACGGTCGGGACTCGGGTCCCTCCGTACAGATCGCTGACTGGTGCGCTCAGCTGACTTCAACACCTGTGGGCTGGATCAGAATGTTTGGAGCTCTGTGGCCCATGACATTCCCTTGTTGCAACTGTGGAAGATGGGCCGATACGGCATAGCAGCCCGACCCTCAAATTCGCAATTCGCAAACGCAATTTGGCCTATGTTTCCTGGAAAATACTTTCAAAATAATGGACATTATAGCTCTAATCATAGTCAAACATTTATATCTTTGATATCACTTTTAGAAATTCATGTAGTTTAACAAAACCCTAAACCCTTCACTCTTTTACCCCCCGCCCCCCCTTCTTTCACCAAACAACTAAAGTTGGTGCAATATTCCTCCTATTAGTTGAATAAGGAGCTTCAAATTCAAATAGGTTGTTGTGTCAACTATCACAATGCAAACTTAAAATCCTACTTGTATGTCTAGAAACCAATAAGAGATATTTGCTAGTTCTCATGTGAGATTTCGTATATCTCTCAGTCACATTTTTCGAACAATGAAAACATACTGCTAGAACAAAAAAACTGCATTGCTGGAACAAGGAATCTATACTCTGAAACAAATAGTTTTTAGGTGGAACAATTTCGTTTTTTCAAAGAACATTTTTTTGCAAAGTGAATAAAAAATTCGGGTGGTTGGATCATAATCTAATGACTGAAAAAAGTGACTGAGAGATTTGCTCAGTCACTTGAGAAGGAGAAGCAAACTTGAATAGGAGATATGTTGTGTTTTTTTAGCACAAGGAGATATATTGTGTTCAGTGAACCGTTGAAACATAACCGACAGCAAAACCTGTTTAGTGGAGTAAATTGGGCTTTTTTCAATATGGAAATATTTGACATTGACAGAGGTGACCATGCCAAAAATAAAGAAATAATAGACGACTTGCCTTCCGAACAATAAAACTTTAGATGGGAGGGGGGCATGCGTCCCTTGACCACAGCTAAGCTTTCGTATTACAAAGTTAATAATGGTATTTATGGTTCATTTTCTTTGTGCTTAATTTTGCTAGGGCTGCTCACCTGGAATGATCTCAAGAGGTGGAAGGTCACTCAGTCGGAAGCTATGAACAATAGACATATGTTCTATGTGAGAAACGTCAGAGGGATGACACAATAATACGGTGGGAGTTGACGATTGTGGGATCAGTAGTGACCAAACCTAAGATGAAAAGGCCTCTAGAGAAGCGAGAGTATCACTGCAAAGAAATAAGGGTTTTCTTAGAGTAGCCGCAGGGTGTGCTTCAAACTGAAGCTTGCTTGTTCTTGCACCAGGTGCCTGATAAATAAAATAAGATTCTTTTTCCCAAAACGAAGCACATGACTGCGGTGAGTCAGTAGATGTTCTTTGGTTGGTCGGCCCATTTTCAGCATCGATGCCCACGTGAGAAAAATGAAAAACGAAGCACCATGGTGAGAACAGAAAGATGTGACGTCTGAAGCCCCACTGCACCGTGGGTCGTCTTAGGTGGTTAACCTTCATTTTTACTAGAAATCGTTATACAGCCGAATAATTAACTTCTTTCAGAAAAACCTTAAATGAGACTAAGGGACCATTTAGATATATGCCACACTTGACCACATCACCACTCGGCGCAACAACAGTGGTGGGAAAACAACACCGCCCCACTGTAGCGAGAATCTAATTTGTTTTTTGTGTGGCGGCCACAGCTCGTGACGAACAACCAAACATAGCTTTTTTTCCTGTTGTGTCTGCCGGCATGTGGTGACCGGTGGCCGGCAACTAAGCAGCGAGTATGTGTTTTGGATCATGATCCTTGAATTCACATTGTAATTTTAACACATTACTTATATGGCATTTCACTCTAGATAATGTTTATCGACCAAAGATTTCGTCTCACTCTTTTGAGGACGAGCAACGACGACACACTTCGCTTGGGCGAAGCGACCTGAACGATCTATGGATGAGGAAAATTGGGGGAAATGATCTATGGATCCAGAGAAACCCATTTGATTGAGGCAGAAGTTTGAGAGAAGTGGGATTTGAAGTCCGAGCGGAGCTTCGGGAGGCGACGGTGATAGAGGAACGTAGTTGAGCACAGAGGGGTAAAGGAGTCATCAGAGTAGCGAATCGGAACGAAACGCTGCAGAACACCTCTTCCGCCGTTTCAAGCTCGTAGGTCAAAATCATGAAACGATTCGAATGGATTCACCTGTGAAACGTTTCGGTAGTTCGCTCTTTGGTACCGTTCCAACCGATTCGATGGAGAATCAGAAACGATTCTTCCATCCAAACGGACCCTAATTCAAAATATCAAACTAATCTCTCTTTTTTTCTAAGGCAAACTAATACCATTGACCTACCATCGTTATTTTTAGCAAATGGAGTAAAAACTAAGAGCAACTCCAAAAGAATAGCTAAAAATGTACTCTAAACTTCATGATTTAGCTATTCTAAAAAATAAAACATAAAAAAATAACTCTAATCCAATAACCTCTATAAATTTGCTAACAAGACTAGCTAGTAACACTGGCTCTCCAAAATTAGCTAGCGAGAATTCTTGAATGGAGAGCCCACCAAATTTAGGGAGTGAATTAGACAATCTTCTGTTGGAGATACATTTATAAAATAATGGTTATATTTGACTCTATAATTCTATTTGGCTAGTCTCTTGAAGTTGCTCTAATACTACTATGTAGACATGGGCCATAACTAGCTGCAATGGCTTCAATAATTCATCAATAACCTAGACATATAGGTAAACTATGCACGCTAGAGTGAGACATCTTAGTTGCACAACTTTTTGTGAGTCCGTAGATGGCCGTGCAGTGGTTGGTCACTACATGTAATCCGCGCTTAGGTAGCTTAGTTTAAAGAGTTGATGCCACACCTGATCATGTTGGAATTTTGCACTTATCCACACAAGTTTGTTCTATTGATCATCACAAAAAAGGCTTGTTCTATTTATCTTGTGTTCGATTCGAAACAAAAAGAAAACGAAAACGGCAACCACACCACGAGAACAAAAGAGAGAGAAAAAAGGAGGCTTTCACACAACCAGAAAAACAGCCGTGTGCACAGCCTACGTACTCCAAGCAGATGCAAGCGAATCAAACCTTAAAATACCTTTCCATCTTTTCTTAATCACCTTCAAATCTCCATCTCCGGTTACACTTGGCTTAAAATAACGTTCAAGCAGGAGGAGTGCCCTTAGAAGGTGGTCCTTCAGGTCTGCTCTCATCAACCGGAGGAGTGCCCTTAGAAGGTGGTCCTTCAGGTCTGCTCTCATCCAGTTTATTGTGATTCATTTTTCACTGCATAATCAACGTGCTAATTGATGCATTTTTCTATGGATAGATACACTTTTGCACAAATAGGAAATTAACTCTTGGTAACATCTTCTCAAAGATAACGTAAATTTGTTGTCTCCATTATCCAGAATGTGAACTCAGTACTAGAACTGCTGATGAACATGCCGTCATTGCCCTAAAAATACGTCGTGTTCTGTTTCTTTGACTGCTAATTGTGCCACCTTTATCCACAGCAAGATGTTTCTCAAGGCATAATCAGGCAGGGGACAAGTAGGTTCGACTTCACATTGTTCTTGTTGTTAGCTGTCTTCTTTCAATCATCAGCGAGCATGACCACAAATACTGCCAAGCGAGCTCCGCTCGGGTGGCTACCTGCTCCATCCTGCAGGCAGCAGACCCGGGTTCGAGCCCTGCCGAGCGCACCAGGCGGCTGGTCATTTTTCTGGCTCACCTCCCTGCGATAGCGGGCTTCGGTGGGCTTCTTCTTAATGAAATTTCAAAGAAACGTCGGACCTTTGAACAATTTTTTTTTAATGACCACAAATACTAAAACAGGAGCAGGAGGAATGCCCTCGGGACGGGACGTGGTCCTTCAAGTCTGCTCTCATCGAGTTTCATTGTGATTCATTTTTCACTGCATAACCAACGTGATAATTGATGCATTTTTCTCATCTAAATCTACACACTAGAGGTATTTTTTTTATCAGTGTTCCAACTTGTGGGATTGAGTTTGGGCTTTCCTGTGGGTGGTATTGTTGCAGTCATGCTAAAATTAATTAGTCTGTACTACAGCAGGTCCCGAGCCTAACTTCGCCCTGATCAGGCAGCTTGGGCGCCAACGCAGGGTCATATCGTCACTCCTTCACACAAGGGCTTTAACAGGTATTTTCCAATTAAAGTATTTTAATATTATTGTTGTTGTTTGCTATTCCTTTTGTTTTGTTACTGCTGGTCAAAGGAAGGACTAAAGCGAGTGGACAAATCCCATGTTCTTCGTATTCATTTTTGCTCTATTGATTAGCATGTTTAAAGACTATCAAAGATGTGTTCTGATTCATAATACACTCACATAGATGGACCTGGGCCTGAAACGTCTACAGGTCAGGACAACCAGGTGTCTCCCACACCCAACCCCAAAAGAAAATTTTCTTTGCTCTGAGGAAATGCAGATTCTAGCAGGAACCTTTGAATGCTCCATAGGGACCATGCCTTTCACCTACTTAGGGCTACCACTGGGCACAACCAAACCAACAGTAGAAGACCACGCCCCAATTATCAGTAAAATTGAGAGAAGGCTATCTTCAACAAGTATTTATCTGGCTCTAGCAGGAAGAGTGACATATATCAACTCAGCAGTCAGGTCTATGCCAGTCTATGCTATGTGCACTTTGAAGTTACAGGGAACAATACTAGATCATGTGGATAAACTCTGTAGAGCAGCACTATGGAGAGGAAGATAAATGGATGCAAGAGGAAAAGCTCTGGTAGCCTGGAACAAATGCACCATTCCAAAAGAAAAGGTGGCCTAGGAATCAAGAATATAAAACTACAGAATGAAGCCTTATTGCTCAAACACCTGGACAAATTCTATAATAAGAAGGACATTCCATGGGTCAATCTTGTGTGGCACAAGTACTACTCAAATGACCAGGTACCACATGAAACCACAGCAAAGAGTTCCTTCTGGTGGAAGACATCATGTCCTACAGTGATCACTTGGGGGGAGTTGCTACCTGCAAGGTTGGAGATGGGAAAACAGTGATGCTTTGGCATGACATCTGGAACAACAATAACCTGCATCAGCAGCTGCCGGCACTCCATTCATACGCCAAGAACGCCAAAGTATCGGCATACAAGGCAAACCCGTCAATAGAGCATAATTTTCATCTGCCGCTAAGCCCAAAGGCATACAGTGAACTACAGATCTTGCAAAGTATAATGCAGCAGCTACAGGACAACCAGCAACAAGAGAAAGACCAATGGCACTATATCTGGGGATCGCAGAAATACACCACAGCGAAATTCTATATGTTACCTTTTCTGGCAATCAGACCACCACAGTCGTTCAAATGGATTTGGAATTCAAAATGTTCAAAAAAGGTCAAGGTATTTACATGGTTACTCTTTATGGACAGACTGAACACAAGAAACATCTTAAGGCGAAAAAGAACACTGCAAGGAAATAATTACAACTGTCAAATCTGCGACAGAGCAGTAGAGGAAACGGCATTTCATCTGTTCTTTGAGTGCCAATACAGTGTCAGCTGCTGGGCCAAGATTGGGATACATTGGCAAACATCCATGAACTTCTTTGAAATGATAGAGCAAGGGAAAAGAAATTTGACTACGCCCGACTTCATGGAAATCTTCATCATCGCAGCTTGGCACATCTGGAAACAGCGAAACAGACTTGTCTTTGACGACGTCCATCCTACGTTACATTCCTGGTGGGAAGCTTTCAAAGAAGAAGTGAAGCTGCAAGTACATAGATTTAAACCTGCATTTAGAGATAACATTCTATCCTGGCTAGACCAGCTACCTAACTCCTAACATTTTGCTTTTGTATACTCCCGGCCTATGGGCCTTGTACAGTTAACTTTTTATTACTAAATTAATGGAAAAGCATGCAGTGGGAGGGGCTTTCAAGTAAAAATAAAAATAAAATTTCTTTGCTGTTATTTCTTTTACTACTACCCATACAACCTTTCTCCACAGCATGAAAATCTATGTATCATATTTTGCCAATGGAGAAGCGGGGGTGAAATTATTACGACTTGGATGACGATGTATCTGAACGAACGCTGTGTCCTAGTACTTTTTATGTTTCTTTCTTTTTTTATGCTAATATTATTTTGATTACAAATGGAAAACTTAAGATTAAATGAAAAATAAATGTAAAACCAACATTAATGAAAGAAAGATAACACAAGAAAACAAAAAAAGGTAACCGCCGTTTCATACGGCGGTTGAGTTTAACCGCCGTATGAAATGGCGGTTGCCACCCTGCCTGGAACCGCCATGCCCCTCCCCCTGGCAACCGCCGGGGGGGGGGGGGGGGGGTGGGTTGTTGCTAACCGCCGTATGAAAAGGCAACCGGCGGTTCGCCGCAACCGCCATATCATACGGCGGGTATAGTATAGTTTCGAAACTTTTCTGCCCAGCCATTTATTTTTGAAAAATCGTAAAAGAAAATATAAAAAAATTTCCGTGGCGCACTGATCAGGAGAAGCCCAAGTGGGCTAGAGAAAGTGTCACCCATTTCGGCCCATCAGGCCCATCCCAACAATCGCTGCCTCGGACTTGGCAGAGAGTCGTCCCTTCGCCTTGGCCCTCAGCCCCTCATCCACACCGCACGGGCGGCGCCTCTCGTCGTCGGCCGCTCCGCTCCATCCAACCAACCATCTCCGCCACGGCCGCCCCGCAAACCGCCGGCTCCACTCCGGTGGCGATTGGCCCACTGACCCCATCCGCCGACTGACGAGGAGCATCTGTGCAGGTCAGCACCCTGCAGATCGAAATGGCGAGATCAGCACTCTACGTCGTCGCGCTGGTCGTGGCCGTCGTAGTGCTGGCCCCGACGCAGGCGAACCTCACCTACACCGAGGAAGACCTTGCGTCGGATGGCTCTATGTGGGCGCTGTACGAGCGCTGGGCAGCGCACCACGAGGTGGTGCGCGAACACGGTGAGAAGGTCAGGCGCTTCCCCATCTTCAAGAACAACGCGCGCTGGATCCTCAACAAGTATGGCAAGAAGGGAAAGTCCGCCATCAATATCTTCGGTGATATGACCTACGAGGAGTTGGTCATCGCTCTTCCGACGGGGTTAAGGGAGAGTAACGAAGATTTATGACCTACGAGGAGTTGGTCATCGCTTTTCGGTGATATGACCTACGGGAGTTTGTTTTACAGATTAATCTTGACTTACCCAACACAACTCACGGGACTCCATATAAAGAGTCCCGCTAAGTCGCTAACCAATCTCCTAACAACTCTGAACCGGATACAATATCTGCGGAAGAAAGATTCTGTCGTACCCCATTTCTGGAGCACTAGCGCTTACCGTATCAGTCCCTGGATCAGACGCTGATACGACGCTTACACAGAATGACATCACAGTTTCATACCCTTTTATAATATTACCAAGTCTCATACAAGCCCTTTTATTATACAAAAGGTCTTACAACAAAGACCAGCGGCCTGACCACAAGAACAGGCAACACACCGACTAGCTGCTACAGCAGCAGCACTAGACTACTACTCCAGCGGAAGACGGAACGGCACCACTCCAACAGGCAGACTTGCGTGCAGGCTGAACCCTAATATTCATCTTCAACAGCTTCAAACTCTGGCTCACCTTCTGAATGATTGAAGCAAGAGTGAGTACTTAAGGTACTCAGCAAGCCTAACACGAGGGGTAAGTTATGCAAGGGGTTTATCAAAGGATAGGCTGAGGTTTATCACGACACGGCGTGAAAGCCAAGTTTATGCAAGGTTGTTTCGAAAACAAAGCAGTTCGCAATCTAATCAAGTATCTGTAGAGATTAGTGGGGTTGGGCGGCCCTGGGAGAGTTACTGTCCATCCCGCCAGTGCCTCAAGTTTTATCGCTGGCCGACAACCAGCACACGGCTCCAAACCGGTGTATTCCGAAAATACGCCAAGGATAACTCACACAGAAAAGTCTAATCGAGTGTGGTCTTTGCTTTCGCGTTGTCCAATACCGTGGAACACGGCTTTCCGGAAAGATTCATAACCTCGGCCGAGGATGCACAAAGTTCCCCACAAGGTAGATCAGTCATCCACCGGTTTCCCGGCTTGAACTTTGCTACTAAAGGTCCCATACCTGCCAGTATCTCCACGGCATCCACCCACGGGCCAAACCAGGGGTCCATGAAAGCATGGCTCAAAAAGGAGTCTCCGACCGGACCTCGAAACCGCACTGGCCCGAGTCTTCTCCTGGTCCCCGTATACTCCGCAAACCGGGTGGGTACCGAGATCAACTGTAGGGTGTGGTTCCAGTCCCCATCCCATACTGGGCTTGTGGCTGCGCGTATAGTGCTAGGCAAAGGCGGCACAAGAACCGGTCCTTATACGACCGAAGCAGGCACTCCAATAGCTATCCTCCCCGAGGCATAGCGTCCCAGAGATATCCTCCCCACTGAGGACTACCTCGCCTGCTCCCGCCAAAACATCCCCCCACTATGGGTTGCACTTATCATTAATCCCACCATTTCACATTTACACACACCACCAAGACTCACGCATTTTACACGAAAATCATGTGAGCAGGATTAATTAAACACATATGGTGAAAGTCCTAAGCGGCAAAGCAATCCAACATATCATTAAGGAATTTTAATGACACGTTGGTTCCTAGGGTTAACAAGGGATCAGGATATATTCAGGTCAAGGCAAGGCAATCAAATATTGCATAGGACCTTCTAGCATTTAAATCTATTTAAATACCATGCACATTTATTTGTAAACAGCTCTAAATAGGATATTTTGCAAACATAGGATCAACATGATCAAAGGGAGTTAGACTTGCCTTCACAAAAGTCTTCTTCTTCTAAGTCCTCGTATTCCAAATCCTCGGGCTCTTCTTCAAGGACTTGATTATCTAGCGATAAAGAAAAATAAATCTACCGCTCAAGCAATCAAGCAATAAATCAATTAAAACTAAATAGAGACCAAGGTTAGATTGGATCTGGTGGTAATGAATAGAGGATGGATTTAGATGAATTTTGGTGAAAGAATCGCCAAAATCAGAGTTGAAACGGAGGAGATATCGATTATTCAATTTTTGGGAAAGGAAATTAATCAGGATTAAGCCAACTTAATAAGGCATTGCCATAATCCTAATTAATCTGGAGAGATCAAGGGTTGGAAAATGTTTAGAAGGGTGTAAAGTATTTTTAGGAATTTTCTGAGATTTTTCTGATATTGAAAATTGTTCAGAATATAAATGTGTGTGCACGTTCTGTGTGGACTTAGCATTTCCAGAATGTGTGTGACATGTGGGTCCAGAGGGGTCTGGGGGCTCATTTGCAAGGGAAGAAAGGTTCTGAGGGCTTCTTGGTAAAACAGAAGGTCAACAGGGACCTATCTGTAATTTTGGGAAAGTTCAGGGGCCTCGGTATAAAAAGATAGGGGCCAAATTGTAATTACAGAAAAGTATAGGGACTTTTCTGCAAAAAGAAAGGTCTAAGACAGAATTACTGGAAAGGTCAGGGGTTCATTTGCAAAAATACGGGGGCCCGGGATTTTCTGATTTATGGATTTGTTTTTCTATTGAAAAGGATTCGTGCACTGGGTTCACCGTGGACCGAGGGGCTGGGGGTCTACGGTCCATGTGCACCGGGTGCACAAAGAGGAGGAAGAGAGGGAGAGAGACTGACAGGTGGGCCCTTGTGTTGACGTGGCCCGCCACGTCGGATGGTGGCGCGGACTGGGTCGAGGGCGGCGGGGAACGGTGGCGCGCGGTGGCGGGACGCCGGAGTGCTCGCCGGCGATGGCTAGGAGGGCCGGCGGGCGACGGGAGCTCGTCGCGGGTAATGAGCATGCGACGGCGGAGCGGGGCGTGGATGACCTCGTCGACGAGGGTGGCTAGACGGGCGGCGCGGGCTCGCCGGAGATGGCGAAATGCCGGCGGCTGTTGACGGCCATCAAATCGTAAAATGACCGTCAACTTATCGGCGAATAAAAGGTATGCACCAATGTTTTATGCATTAAACTAATAAAGCTCCACAAGTTTTGGATGTGATCTTGTTTTGCAAGGTACATAGGAATATTGGTGCAATTGTGCTTACAATCATGGATAAAAAGCAAATATACAAAAAGCACAAGATAAACAAGGTCCTGCTTCGACATCTCGACGACATTCGACGCAAGAAATAAGGAATGACTTGGACATCAAGAAATAATTATTCAAATCACAAATTTGACCCCTCCATGTCAAAGCCCTCGTCAAGATAGTCAAAATGGGCTCTTGGATCACCCAATTCGGAGTTCGGGAGCAGGAGTTATGCCTCGCGCAAGGTTGGAGGAAAATCAGAAAAAAGCTGGCCGGCCGGCCCAAACACCCGGCCGGCCGGCCCAACTTAATCTCCAACCGCCTCAATCTTCCTCCAGTCGGTTCCAGAGTCGGTGACAAGCCACTTGACGCGCCGACCAAGCCAGGGGACGTCGGCAAGAAGGGAATATTCCACGAAATGCTCCAAGACCTTCTCCACTCTCCCAAGGCAACTCCACTATAAATAGAGGACCCCTCCCCTCACTCCAACCTGCACCATCATACTTGAGAAGAGAAGATCCAATGTAGGGTCACGCTCTTTCTCATGGAAGATCATTCCACTTGTGTAGTTTAGAGTAGTCTAGTTGGTCATGGGAGTTAGAGTAGAAGTGAGAGCTTCCCTCGGAGTTCCGAAGTTTTCTTCGGATATTGGGTAAAGTTCTCTTGTATCTTTTCTTTTTTATATTAGTTAATATAATTATTTTTTCCTATTTATTTATTTTCTCATTTATTTATTTTAGTTTTTCTTTTAGTTTACATTTATTTATTTAAGTGATAATTATAGAGAAATTCTTGTGTTGGTTCCATGTCTGTGTATGATAGGTCTATCTGCATGGGTTGTTTGCACCGCAAATGCTTACACAATCCACATAGATTTGTTATGCATTGTTGGTTTGCTCTTTTACGTTGGAGTAAGTTATCTAGGATAGTTGCTTGTATGGTTCAAGGAATTATTCCTAGACGTGAGTGTGCACCCAACCCCACGGAGGATGGTAGCCGCGAGTATATGTGACAGCTACACCGGTGTCTGTAATCCACCACGTTCGGGTTGGACAGGTAGGGCCTAGACGCGGTCCGTTGCCTGGATACGTTGAACTTAGTTTCCGAGTTGCGTGTCTTGGCGGCGGCCGTGCCCCGATGCACTTGAATGTATCTGTAATGAAAGTTTAAGTGAATAGTTGTAACCCCTAGGCGGATACCCTTCTTCTCGTTGTCCTCCCAGTTGACTAGTACTATCTCTTTATCTTCGTATGAAATCCTTATGTGTGTTTGGCACCCTATCATCACTCATCTTTACCCCTGCTTTGGTTTAGTTTGCAAGTTATAAATAATAGGTGTTTCTTTGTCAATTCACGATATTCTTATCCCTGCTTCCCTGTGGAAAATATAAATACGATAACCTTAGGATACTCCCGGGTGAAATGCTACAATGGTATTCCGTGCGCTTGCGGAAATTGAATTTAATCTTTTTGCGTAAGAAACGCCAACAAGCATTTCTGGCGCCGTTGCCGGGGAAGCAATGGTTTAAGATATCTATGATTGACATTGATTATCTGTTATGATTAATTTGCTGCTGGACTAAGCATCCACCTGCATTTTGTTTGAGCATATCATCATCGCATTTGCATTGTTTTCTTTTTAATCCATCTGCATATTTAATTCCCCTCCATCCCACCCCGCTGCATTTCAAAAAAAACCGAGTGCCCAATCATAGGCCTCGGGCTTTCGAAAAAAAAAACATAAAAAAAAAGAGAACCCGAGTGCCCAATCATAGGCCAGGGATTTTGCAAGAAAAGGTCGGATTTTTTATGACAGGGAGAAAGGAAACATATGTGGCGGATCCAAGATATTCAATGCAGAAATTTAAAAGCTTAGCCTTGCATTCGATCGCAAAGGCTAAGCTTGGGGAGGAACCGCCAGGTAAGCATACGCAATTATTTCTTGTTTTTCTTGTCATATATCCTCTCCTTTCATTAAAAAATAATAATAATAAAAAAAATAAAAATAAATAATGCTGCCTGAATGATTCGTTGCCTTATCAATGCAAAGTACATTGAGTTGCTCTTTGATGAAAATTATACTGCAATTTTGACCATACCCGTGCTCTCGAATTTATTGATGATGTGGGTTGTGGTTAAATTGTTTGTCATAAATCAATCATCTGCGTCTCTTTCTGTTGGTTGGGTGAAGATCACTTTTGTGCCTTTTTTCCATTGAGATTATGCCCGGTGGCCGTTCAACCAACAGAAAAATACATGCCTCTATGATGCTTTCATGACAGAAAGAGAGTATAGTGTCCTCTGCTCTCCTCACATAGTTGATTGAATTAGACGTGGTGTCTAGGTTGATTAATGAACCTATAGAGATATGTCCGATGTAGACGAATGGATTTGTACTAACCAATGCAGGATCTTTCTGAGAGCAAACCAAGTCCATTAGGCAACATGAAAGGCACATAATTTAAGAAAAACCAACCAGGCGGACCTAGTACCTTCAAATAAAAGATTTAATCGCTTAGCTTTGCACATAGTTGCAAGAGCTAAGCTTGGGGAGGGACCGCCAGGTAAGTACTTATATATACGATATACCCTTCTTGATTTGTGTCCTTTCTCTTTAAAAAAAATTAAAAATACCAAAAATATTAGGTTCTCGGCAAAGCCCAATAGGGGCTAGCCACCTGTATCACCCTCGTTCTTTTTGCAGACACAAGAAGAATGGAGGAAGCGGCCTATTCAAGCTTAAGTCTTGCAAAGACTCAAGCTTGGGGCGGATCCCCAGGTAAGTATCTCTATCGATCAATAAAATACTCCCTGTTTCAATAAAATGCTAGAATATAGGTGAATGCTGCACTTAAAGGAAATGATGATTAGTTACATGATAGCTCCACTTGTGTCGCATTGATGCAACCTCTAATCCTGACATGTATGTTATTTATACTCGAGCATAGTCACATCACTAGTGTTGCTACATTTTTGTGGGTCGCATACATCACACCAAGTCTAAGCATTGTGGATTATGATATGGCATGATTAGGACTTATTGCAATTTCTTAGCATGGTGAAAGTCCAGAGATGTTTTCATTTCAATTGCTGCAAGTACCTAAAAACCCTTTCGTTTTGGAACACTTCCCCTGTGAGGACTTATTTACCTACCAGAGCCATATCATGACAATATTCGAAAAAGCCCCACTCATAGCCATTTGCTCATGCGTTGAGTTTAGTTAAGGTTTAAATGCTTTTGAGAGTAAGCACTCCTTTTTCCGGTCATAAACTCCTTCGCGTGTGTTCTTGTTTTTCTTTCCACCAAAAAAAAAAGGGAAATGTTTGGAAAATCGACCAAGCATCTTCCTACATTTGCAAAACTTTTGGTCCATTCAAAAAAAAAAGAAGGCTCAAGAATATTTCAAAATGTTTTTACGGACCATGCAAAAGTTATAGCCTCATGCACCATGGAGTATATAAAAAAAAAATCCATGGTTGCATCCCAAAATAAAAGGCTATATGGTTCTTATCATAAACATCTTGAGCAGAATAAAAGGACCAAAGTTTTCAAAACCACCTTCCATAAGTGTGAGTTCATCTTCTCCCCCTCCATCACAATTTTCCCTATGACCGGAATACAAAGAGTTGCTATGTTTCTTAAGATTTATTCTTTAGCTTTACAACATATGCATGACATTTGTGCATTCCTTACCAAGCTCCATATAAAAGCCTTATCTAGTAGAAGGTAGGAATGAGTGAAGCTTTGTAGGAATAGCCTCATAAGAGGGAGAGGGGAAGTGTGAACCAAACAAAGGAGAATTTTTTTTACCTTGTCTTGCAGCACATAAAAACTCTGAACATACACTTGTTAAAAATTGTTTGACTCGTCCAAAAGTGCTGTTTTAATCTTCAATGCTATATGACAAGGTGAAGCATAAACGCCCCACACATGTGCAACACTCGTGAATATTCCGTGCTCTTGTATACTTACCACCATTTAGGGAGTACGTTGTTGCATCCTTATTACCCATGGGGCGCTTTCTTTGTAACTACTGATCCGCCGATACTTAAGTTTTGAGTTTGATCGGGACGAGCAAAGTTTAAACTTGGGGAGGTGTTGACGGCCATCAAATCATAAAATGACCGTCAACTTATCGACGAATAAAAGGTATGCACCAATGTTTTATGCATTAAACTAATAAAGCTCCACAGGTTTTGGATGTGATCTAGTTTTGCAAGGTACATAGGAATATTGGTGCAATTGTGCTGACAATCATGGATAAAAAGCAAATATACAAAAAGCACAAGATAAACAAGGTCCTGCTCCGACATCTCGACGACATTCGACGCAAGAAATAAGGAATGACTTGGACATCAAGAAATAATTATTCAAATCACAAATTTGATCCCTCCATGTCAAAGCCCTCGTTAAGATAGTCAAAATGGGCTCTTGGATCACCCAATTCGGAGTTCGGGAGCAGGAGTTATGCCTCGCGCAAGATTGGAGGAAAATCAGAAAAAAGCTGGCCGGCCGGCCCAAACACCCGGCCGGCCGGCCCAACTTAATCTCCAACCGCCTCAATCTTCCTCCAGTCGGTTCCAGAGTCGGTGACAAGCCACTTGACGCGCCGACCAAGCCAGGGGACGTCGGCAAGAAGGGAATATTCCACGAAATGCTCCAAGACCTTCTCCACTCTCCCAAGGCAACTCCACTATAAATAGAGGACCCCTCCCCTCACTCCAACCTGCACCATCACACTTGAGAAGAGAAGATCCAATGTAGGGTCACGCTCTTTCTCATGGAAGATCATTCCACTTGTGTAGTTTAGAGTAGTCTAGTTGGTCATGGGAGTTAGAGTAGAAGTGAGAGCTTCCCTCGGAGTTCCGAAGTTTTCTTCGGATATTGGGTAAAGCTCTCTTGTATCTTTTCTTTTTTATATTAGTTAATATAATTATTTTTTCCTATTTATTTATTTTCTCATTTATTTATTTTAGTTTTTCTTTTAGTTTACATTTATTTATTTAAGTGATAATTATAGAGAAATTCTTGTGTTGGTTCCATGTCTGTGTATGATAGGTCTATCTTCATGGGTTGTTTGCACCGCAAATGTTTACACAATCCACATAGATTTGTTATGCATGGTTGGCTTGCTCTTTTACGTTGGAGTAAGTTATCTAGGATAGTTGCTTGTATGGTTCAAGGAATTATTCCTAGGCGTGAGTGTGCACCCAACCCCACGGAGGATGGTAGCCGCGAGTGTATGTGACAGCTACACCGGTCTCTGTAATCCACCACGTCCGGGTTGGACAGGTAGGGCCTAGACGCGGTCTGTTGCCTGGATACGTTGAACTTAGTTTCCGAGTTGCGTGTCTTGGCGGCGGCCGTGCCCCGATGCACTTGAATGTATCTGTAATGAAAGCTTAAGTGAATAGTTGTAACCCCTAGGCGGATACCCTTCTTCTCGTTGTCCTCCCAGTTGACTAGTACTATCTCTTTATCTTCGTATGGAATCCTTATGTGTGTTTGCCACCCTATCATCACTCATCTTTACCCCTGCTTTGGTTTAGTTTGCAAGTTATAAATAATAGATGTTTCTTTGTCAATTCACGATATTCTTATCCCTGCTTCCCTGTGGAAAATATAAATACGATAACCTTAGGATACTCCCGGGTGAAATGCTACAATGGTATTCCGTGCGCTTGCGGAAATTGAATTTAATCTTTTTGCGTAAGAAACGCCAACAGCGGCTCGCGGTGGGGGAGGTGAGGGAGTGGAAATCCACGAGTGTGTGCTTACTGGGATGTGCGCGGGAGTGCGAGGAGTGCGGTGCGCACTTCGGCTTGGCCGGGCGCGGACGGGAGGGCTGCCGGCGACGAGGTCGCACGGCGGCGGGCGGCGAGGCTCGGTGAGAGAGCTCGCGCGCGAGGTAAAGAAGAAAAAGGAGGGGCGGAGAAGAGAGAGAAGGACTCGGGAATGCTCACCGATGGCTCGTCGGCGGCGGAGGAGGTCAGGAACCCGACGTTGACGGAGATGGCCAGAACCCTAGCTCGGGGAAAGGGAGAGAGGAGGAGAAAGAGAGAGAGGAGTGGCGGCGCCGTGATCGGGAGAGAGGCTCGGCGGCCTTTAAAGGCGACGAAAGGCGGTGGAGTAAGGCGGCGGGGCTTGGACTTGACGGGCGCGGCAAGCAACGCGAAGGCGGCGCGCACAGTGCGGCGGCGCGGTGATGCGACCGGACGGGAGGAGGAGGACGGCGGTGGGGTCCACACGTCAGCGACTCGGCGCGGAGGAGGCGGGTTGGGCTGGCGCGCCTGGGAGCTGGGCTGCGCGGTGCGGTGCTGGCTGGGCCGGGGCGAGGGAGCGGCCCAGGAGAGAGGAAGGAGTGGGAGAGAGAAGCGGGCCAGGAAGGCTGGCGCGGCGCTGGGCCGGGGAAAGAGAAGCGGCCCGCGAAGGAACAAGAAGAGAAGGGAGAGAGAGCTGGGCCGGCAGGGAAGGGAAGGGAAAGGGCGGCCCGGTAAGAAAGAAAAGATTTGATCTTTTCTGGGAATTGAAAGGATTTGAATTTGGAGGAGATTCAAATTCGAACGGGGTTTAAATCAAACAAACACTCAAAATAAAATAAGAAAAACCCAGAGATGCTCATGATGAGATTTTTGTGCAAGTTTTCAAAAGAAAGTTTTAAAATTGGGGTGGTTTGGCTAACTTAAACACACACTTGTTTTTAATTTATTTTAAAATTTGAAAAATTCAAATTTTTAGTAGATTTCAAATGGAGGCAAAAACACGGGACGTGACAGACTCCACAACATTTGGGCTGGCCGGCGGATATAATAGAGAGCCCAGGCAGGCAGTCTCCAAGACGACGTCCAAGATGATGAAAAGCAGCAGGCTCGCCGCCGTCGCTCTCGGCCTCGTGGCCCTGGTGGCCACGGCGGTGCCGGCGCAGTGCGGCTTCTATTTCACCGCGGGGGATCTCGAGTCCGACGCCTCCCTCTGGGATCTCTACGGCCGGTGGGCTGCGCACCACCAGGTGGTGCGCGAGCCCGCCCGCTTTGCCACATTCAAGGCCAACGCCCGCAAGATGCACAGCAAGCAGCTACACGCCGGCGAGCTGATGGCGCTCAACGTGTTCGGCGACCAGTCGTACGACGAGCTGGCGGCCAAGAGCTGCTTGAGGGAGGAGGAGGAGCTGCCCGTCGTCGACGACCTGGAAGCCCTCGTCGCCGGCGACACCACCGCTCTCCCCAGCAGAGTAATTTACTTCCCATTTGATTTGACCCGGCCTAGTAATTACCTAGTACGTATATAGGTTGCGTTACATTATATTGCAAAGCTTGGCAGGTTGCCGCGTTTGTTATATAGTAATAATCTGATGAATGAATAACTAATTTAACTACGTATCTATTGTTTTTATTTACATATTTAACTTCTCTCTCTAAGACATGCATACTGGCCTCATATGGTTTATTATTATCATTATTGGGCCACCCCACCCAAAAAAAAAAAACCTTGATGTTCAAGTATCTAAGACCGCCAGCGTTTGCATAAATGCTCGTCAAATTTGACTAAGATTACTTCATCAAATTGCTTTACTACTACTCTTTTGTTGATTACCTCCTTTAATTTGTCTGCAAATATAAATATGCAGGTGCGCTACTGACACGACACAAGCAAGGACTTCCCTTCCCAACGTGACGTGAAGAAAAAATAAATAAGAAGAAAGAGAGACAACTCAGAGGAAGACCCGACGATATGGTTTGGAGACCTAGCTGAAAATTTCTGTCAGAAAGATATGCATGTCTAGACAACTTGTTTGGTATATTCAAATTCCATATATACTAATTACTTACTGCACTCGATGGATGCTCTGAGATGCATGTCAGAAAAAATTCTATGCTTCCTATTTACTTCTGCCTTTGTTTGGTATATTCAAATCTCTGTTCTCTCTGCCTAGCTTTCATCTCTGCCGTCTGGTGAAAATTCAATGCATGCCTCAGATATCAAAAATTGCACCCAGCTGCTGCACTAGACTCGCTCCCAAATCAAAATGCCACATTCACGCT
This sequence comes from Eragrostis nindensis, assembly GCA_012490785.1. NCBI lineage: Eukaryota > Viridiplantae > Streptophyta > Magnoliopsida > Poales > Poaceae > Eragrostis > Eragrostis nindensis. Next base: position 79,804 of record JAAXCT010000568.1, on the reverse strand, counting down.
TGCAAAACTTCTGCTGAGAATGTTTCTTTTCTAAAAGACGAGACATTAGGCTGCTGTTTTAGCTTCTGCCATCACTTAATAATCGCCGATCGTGACCTGAACCACAAGTCACCAAACAGTCAGATTTTTTTTCTCGAACACGCAGGAGAGCTGCGTATCATTATATTAAGAAGAAAGATGGGACTAGAGCCCGTACAACACACACCACACACGCACATCCCTTACGGTTTTTTTGTTACCAAACAGTCAGATTTAGGAACTCAAACTGAAATTATCAGTTACTTGGTATGGAAACTCAGTTAGTTGTAGTGTTGCTTCTCAAAAATTTGCTGCAACGCTGAACATTCTGCACTGCTTAACACAACTGGTACTAGCATTGTTGGTTATTATCTATACGAGTGTCCCTAACATTGTTTGCATAACAGTACAAACCATGCTGAGTTCAGAAGCCATACACGTCAAGTTCAAAATAATTCGTACATCCTAATTAATTCAACCAAATTCACAAACACCTGATGAGATTTACCCAGTGACTACCCAAACCTAACACCTGATGGGACTTGCTGCATGTCAACAACCCTTCCAAACACTAAGCCACTAACCTGTTTAGTTTCATCTTTTCTCTTCGGAAGAAGAAATCCCATCGTAGGGATAAAATGAAAAATGGTAGTACATGATAACCTTTAAGGGTGCTTCTGCTCTCGACAACATGACGCACCTCTTCTGAAAAAAAAAAAAACCTGACCTGTGACTGCGAGCACACAAACTGAACGAATTCCTTCCCTCACTGTCCCCGAGCAAGTTCCTAAGTCAGGAAGCAACAAAGCGAATATATAGTGAGAGGGAGGATACTAATACTCAGAAGGAAAACCACTTCCATCCAAAAAATGCACTTTCGGCAAATTCAGGAACTGATAGAGCAGGAAGCACGAAGTCCAAGCACACACAAAGCAAAAGCTCTTCATCAGAGCAAAACCTCCACTAAATGCCAGAATCCAAGATGGAGCTCACCTCTTCGATGTTTGGGAACGCCCTAGGCCTTCAGCCTAAGGATAGAAGTGTCTTCACCTCGCAAAAAATGAAGGAAGAGCATGCCAAGAGTCTGGTACCGTGCGCGAAACACACCGACAGACGGCGGAGAGCACTACGGATTTTCTAAAACGTATTCTCGCGCCAATTCTTCATCAGCATCACTGCTTCTCACTTGTCATCGATGGAGCACGAATCTACGGCGTGGCGTGGTGGGCAGCAAGCCAGCAACCAACTTGTTGTAGGTCCGGCTGTGCACTGCAAGGCTGTTCGGTCGTCCGCGAGCAGGAAAACAATCCCCTCTGCCCTCCTGCATTCCTTCCCGGCGTTGCAGATCGACGCGGCCATAACACTTGTTTTTTACAGCCTTCTTGTCATCTTCTTCCAAAGCTGAGGAGCTCTGATCCGATCACCGAGCAGAGAATTAGGCACGGCTCACGATCGTCGTACGATCTCGCTTTCTGGCACTTTCCTGTGAAACTTTCCGATTTGCCGGGCTATCAGTGCGCCATAACCCTACTGCTCACGCCGTGCCCTGCCCGGGCAAATGTTTCGCACCTCGCTCTAGCGCTTATAAGGTTAAAAAATGCAGTTTTGTTTCAAAAGATAGTAACTATCAAGCTGATATGAGAGGAATATGGTACTGGAACAAAACTGCGAAAGGGCCTGTGGCCTAATAGTTACAAGAGTTTTAGTAGCACCTGAGGTCCTGTGTTCAACTCTCCGTATGAGCGAATTTAGGATTTAACGGCTTCGTGCTTTAAGTGGTAGGCGACGCTCCCGTCGACAGCGAGGCGCCAGCGGTGACTTCGTCAATCTCGAGAATTTGCCGGCTCAATCTTCGCATATGCTCATAGAAGTAGGGTTTACGTACGTGTTTTTATATGGGTGAGTGTACGTGCGTTGTGAGTGTCTGGATTTTACTGCGTAATCGCAAAAAAAAAAAGTTACGGGAACAAAACAAGAACCAGAGGTGAGAGGGTCACTCACCTTTTGCGCTGATGAATATGACGGGTGTAGGACTAGTGTTGCACACCTGAAAATACTCCTAGCTTGTGATATACTCCTTTCAATTTTAAATTATTGACGTTTGACTATTTTTGAGTATATTTGGCCATTCGTCTTATTCAAAATATTTAAAATTTATCATAGATTTTGATATGATTAGTTTCATCACTAAAAAAATTAAAATATTACTTATGTCTTATTTAAAATATTTAAAAATTTATCATAGATTTTGATATGATTAGTTTCATCACTAAAGATAATTGAAATATAACTTATAATTTTGCATAATTAAAGTAATATTTTGAATAAAATAAACAATCAAACGAAACTAAAATATAGTCAAACTTCAATAATTTAAAACTAAAAGAAGTAAGTATTATCCTCTGTACACACGTGCATTATGTCCCGGCTCATCCTTGCCTTCTACAGTAGAATAGAACTCATGTGGGCAAGGCAAGGGTGAGCCGAGGGTACAGCTAAGCGCCGCACGGAGGGTAACCGGAGATGGACACCACGTACAAAACAGCCAATCTCACGTTCGTCAGGTGAACAGCGCGCAAAATTCGAACCAAAATCCAAATCCGATCCCACCCAGCCCTGAAATTCGGAACCCGCCCCAAATGCGCCGGCCTAGCGCCGCCGTCTGCCGTCGATGAGTCCCGCCCCTCCGAACGCCAGCGGCCACCTCTTCGCCGCCAACCTCACGGGCGCGCTCCTCGCCCTCGCTTCCTCCGCTTTTATCGGCGTCAGTTTCATCGTTAAGAAAAAGGGCCTCCGCCGCGCCGGCGCTGCCGGCTCCCGCGCAGGTGACCGGCCCCTCTCCGTCCGTCGCCGGCGACCGAAAGGCGCTTGCTTTTGTTTCTCTCTTTATTTTTTCGTTATATGTTGCAATCATGGAGAACTTGTCAAATTCCTTTCGTTTTGTACGATGTTTTGGGGTCCATTTTAGGTTACTTGACAATCGATGTTGAAAAGGCGCCTTTATGAGTGCCCAGTTTGTGAAATTTGTGTTGGTGACGGAATTGCAGGTGTTGGAGGCTATGGATACCTCTTGGAGCCCCTCTGGTGGGTTGGGATGATTACTAGTAAGTTCTTGATTCCTTTGGCTAGCTCATTATATTGATTCTAAAAATTGAGACGCTTGAGCAAATTGTGAAACTTCGCAGTGCTGATTGGAGAGATAGCAAACTTCGTGGCCTACATGTTTGCGCCGGCAGTTCTGGTCACCCCTCTTGGTGCACTCAGCATAATTGTCAGATAGGATTGTGAGTGCTGAATAACCATTGTCTGCTCTGTTGTAAATGACGAGCTCCTGAATTGATCTGGTTTACATGTGCTTGCGTGTTTTTTCGATGCAGTGCTGTTCTAGCCCATTTCACCCTGAATGAGAAGCTGCAACGGATGGGTGTGTTGGGCTGTGTGCTATGTATAGTTGGGTCAACCGTGATCATTCTCCACGCACCCGAAGAAGAGGCACCGAGCTCAGTGACTCAGATCTGGCACTTGGCAACACAACCAGGTACTCTCCCCGATGGCATATAACTGGTTGTTGGAAATTGACATGATCCTACAAATTGTAACTTTTACCACAAGGTTTCAAAGTTGTAATGAAACAGTGCTTTCCCGGACAAATATACTTATGTTATTTCATATGCCTGTCCAAAATGGTTGTACATATGATTGGTTTAACTAATGCATTTTACGATGATTGGTTGTCATTGGTCGCTAGAACTAAGTTATTGGATTTTAATGTGCATTGTGTAATGTATTTCCTTATCTTCTGCAGCATTTCTTTGCTATGCGGCCTCTGCGCTGGCTGTCTCACTAATCTTGATGCTGCATTGTGCGCCCCGCTATGGGCAGACCAACATTGTGGTGTATGTTGGTATTTGCTCGGTGATAGGATCTTTGACGGTAAGTGATTTGAAAATTCCTTTGGTACAAACTTCATTTTAGTTTACTTTTTTCTGATGGAGTGCTCTTTGACTTTTGTTTTGTTAGGTAATGAGCATCAAGGCAGTAGGCATTGCTATCAAGCTTACAATTGAGGGTCTAAATCAGGCTGGATATTTCCAAACTTGGCTGTTTGCAACTGTTTCATTTACATGCATAATTATTCAGTTAGTCTACCTGAACAAGGTACCACCAGTAGAAACTTTATGTTTTAGATAACAGCATTCACTATGTTTGTTTGCATCTTCACGTCATTTTGAACCTCCAGGCACTAGATACTTTCAACACCGCGGTTGTTTCTCCTATCTACTATGCAATGTTCACATCCCTCACAATTTTAGCAAGCGCCATTATGTTCAAGGTAAGATAATTTTGAAAAACCCCAATTCGCAATTATATTTGATCTTTTTACTAAACTTCTATCTGTCATTACAACCAGGACTGGTCTGGGCAGAGTGTAAGTAGTATTGTCTCTGAAATCTGTGGATTTCTTACCGTACTTACTGGTACTCTCGTACTGCATTCTACAAGAGAAGATGATCCAAACCTTGCTTCAGGTAAATGCTTCTTTTTTGATGAACCAGATTTAGCCATTCTACGAAGATGAGGATGAATGTTGTGCGGTATCATACGTCGTGGCTTGACGACAACATTGTGCAAGCATGAATGTTGAACTGAACATAAAATGATCATTGGTTACTGATGTTTTAAACTACTGAATTCCGCCTCAGCAGTCTTATATAGTATTAAAATTTGCTTAAAGTCCTGTTTGTTGAGAATTGCCGTATGCTACTGTTGTACTGAATACAGATATGAAAATCCCTACTAAGTTATTTTTTACATATGTGTAGCTGTGAAGTTGGAAATGATGTTTGGTAAATTTATTCAAATTACTACTTTTTCCTTAGTGGCCTTCTTGTATTGAATTTGGCATAAGTTGCAGTTGGCAAGAGTTGGTGCTTTACGCTTTGTTGTACTGAACCAATGTAGCAATCTCTGCTAAAGTTGGTTAACATTTTAGCTGGACGTTTGTTTAAATTGGATAGTTTATTGTAATTTGCCTTGGGTTGCTGGAGACCATTGTGCTAGCATTTTCATGGATATCCAAATCGTTCTCTTCTTATTTATGGATCAAGAATTATCCACCATGTAAAACCTTACTTACTATTTGTGATGTACTAGCATATCTGCCCCTGTCAACTGCTTTAAGATTTGCCTCTAGATAGAATCGTAAGAATCAGTATAGTTATAGGATGGACATTGAATGCTATTCGATTACCTGTTGTCATGTAAAATCCTTTTAGCTTGCCAAATCCATTCTTATGGAAGGTGCTAATATAGTAACTTACTCTTTTTTTTTCTTTCTTTTGTGCAATTACAGATCTGTACACTCCTCTTCCCCCAATATATTGGCATATACAAGGAAATGGTGAAGCAATAGGAAAACAAAAAGAGGATGCTTTACTTTCTGGTGATTTCATTACCGTGGTGCGACAAGACTACTTTGTCTAGAGAGTAGAGACTTTCTTGGACGTTCTGGGGTTCTTTGTCGCTCACTCTCGGCTGATGTGTCACTGTATGTTGCACTGCTTAGCTCTACTGGGAGAAGGTGATGCTGTTTCCATGGTTATAGATCCCTTAATACGAGCCTGAATGATAGCGGAATTTTGCAGAAAGGGTAGGATTAGTTGAAGTTCCACCTTGATCATCACGCGCCTGGGCAGATTCGTAGCCTGAAGCAAGATTTAAGCAACCTGTCATATCTAGCCAGCTGATGTGAGCAAGATTTTGCCCAGATGGTGGAGCCATATGTCACATCTGACGGCTATTGCTAGTCTGACAGTTTTCGTTCTTCAGCTTCTAAGGTGGTTTAGTTGATGTATTAATATTGTACAGTCTAGTGTGAATGTATGAAGTAGTACCTGTAGAATCTGAACTGGTGACATCAACAATTTTTGTCGATCTTCTTTAGAGTAGCATTATTATGGTTTCCTGATGAAGGACACCAATTTTTTAGACTATACATGGCTCCTGACATGTGATATTTATGGCTTTTGGTCAAAGAATCGATTTTCTTTTAGCTGGAATCACGATTTTAGATGCATGTGTAATGCTAATGTTCTTACCATAAAAAATAAATCACAGGGCAAGGAGGGATGTTAAACACCCTTTTGAACTCGCATCCTTTGGATAGCTGACGTCATTTTGTCGATAGCTGCGTCACTGAAGATGGCAGATGCATTATATCCTACGGCCACCCGTTTCTTCTATCTCCAGACTCCAGTTCGCACCCCCGGCCCCTCCCCTCACCATGGCAGCCGCTTCTTGGGCTGCTCCCACCAATTCCTTCGCGCCGGCGCCAGCGCCTGGGAGGCTCATGGCGTCGCCTTCTTCCGTCAAGACGCTGCCCCGCCGCACCCTTCTCAGGGCGGCGGCCAGCGAGTCCGCCATGGTTCGTGGACCATTTCGAGCTCAGTATTCCTGATTTATCCATTCCCACCGGTTCTTGAATTTTTTTTTCTATTCATGGATAGTGTAGTTTTGTTCGCATTCGAAATTATTTGCTTAACGCCATCGCCTGAAACCTCTATCCCCGGTAGTTGCACTCTTGGGTCTCGCCGCCTTCCCCGCACTGCCACCGCTGCGTGCGCAGACGTGCCTGAAGGCCGCAGCAAGCTCGGCCAACGCTGAACTGTTGCTCTAATGGGAAGTAGGCACACACCAAACACCCAAAGCCACTTCCGCTGTTGCCTTAGAGTGTAGTTTTGGGCAACCGGGCACCGTTTGATAGATGAAAACAACTGGTTTCTTTGCCAAATGGGAGCCTGGTCAGTTCAACGCCCACCCCCTAAACCTAATTTCTTCTTTTGAACGAACGGGCGCGAACCAGTGCCAATTTTTTAATTAAAGGAGAGACTAAACCTAACTTTTGACATCTGCATAATCCCAATGGAATAAGGAACCGCCGAACATCAGTTTAACGGAAATAGGTGCAGAAGAGATCTTGGCCGAGTGGTTAAGGCGCCGGAGTAGCACCTCCCAGGTCCCGGGTTCAATCCCTAATGGGGGCGAATTCCGGACTCGGTTTAAAAAAAAAAAAAATCCCCTCGCCTCTCCACACTCCAAAGCACGGGTATAAGAGAAGAGACAAACCGCTCTCACACGGTGTTTGGCTCCTTGTGTGTGGGTGGTTTGGGGGGGGGGGGGGGGGGGGGGGGGGGGTGGTGGGTGGAGTTCTCGGCCTGTGGGAGAAGGTCTTCTTAGAAAAATGCCACGAGGGCGGCTTGCCCCCCGCAGGTTGAGTTTTTTTTTTTTTAAACGGAATTAGGTCTTCACATCAGTTATTTGTTGGGTTAGGCACATCATTAGTATCAGTTTGATGTTACCTATGTTTTGTTTGCTCTGCTAATGCTATATGGTGCATTTTTAGGTTTCTGGTGAAACGTTGCTTGGTTTGTACGAGAAAGAGAGGTTAGGACTCTCACGATATGCATATGAGGAGTCCAGTGATGGCAGGTACTGGGAAGTCCTGGACGCTGATTTGCGCTACTGGACAAGAACCCTGCGCCCAGTGCAGGTATATATAAGGTGTGCATCAGTGGAATTTTTTTGCGAGAACAGGAGGGGCTCGCCCCTATGCATTAGTGGAATTAACATGCAAAAGTGCTCGGCATTATATAAAACATAAAATACAAAATCTTCAATATGTTCATTCTCATTGAATTGGCGCTTTGCAGTGGTATCCTGGTCACATTGCAAAAACAGAGAAAGAGTTGAAGGAACAGTTAAGGCTCATGGATGTTGTCATAGAGATCCGTGATGCTAGGATTCCATTGTCCACCAGCCATCCTAAGGTTGTAAATTTGGTTATTTCTCACGTTTATCTGTGGAAACCAACTTGAGATGTTACTTAGACATGGTGTGTATGATCAGATGGACTCCTGGCTAGGCAACCGGAAAAGGATTATAGTCTTGAACCGCGAGGACATGATCTCAACTGAGGACAGGAATGCATGGGCCACTTACTTCGCGAATCAGGGCACCAAAGTTGTTTTCTCCAATGGACAGCTGGGCATGGTATGATAGCCTTGTGTAGTTTGGCAGCTAGCTGATCAGATCTACCTTGTGATCCATATGTATTTATCATTCACTTGCTACCATTTTCTTTGATGATGTTACAGGGTACAATGAAACTAGGTAGGATGGCAAAATCAGTAGCGTCTGTTGTGAATACAAAGCGAAGAGAAAAGGGACTACTTCCTCGCCCGGTAATCCAACTGACGTTGTGTTGGTTTTCTTGTGTTTCATTTGTCCATTTAATTACCCAGATGTGCACATTAGTATTTCATGGGCTTTGCAACATTTTTCTTTTTTGTACATTCGCTGATATTATGCATCTATCTGTAAACTTTTTTGGAACTCAACGAGTTCATGATTATTCTAAATTTGGCTATCACACATAACATGTTTACTTACCAATTCTATTGTGCCCAAGGTTCGAGCTGGAATAGTTGGATATCCAAACATGGGCAAATCGTCCTTGATTAATCGCTTGCTAAAGCGACGAATGTGTCCAGCAGCACCTAGACCTGGTGTCACAAGAGAACTGAAGTAAGCTATGCAGTTGCATACTTGTAGTTTTACACACTGTTACGTTCATGTATTGTACAACTAATCTGGTGTTTGCACTATGTAGCTTCTAACATTTGAGCTGAACAGGTGGGTTCGTTTCGGAACAGACCTAGAGTTGTTAGATTCGCCTGGAATTTTGCCTATGCGAATTTGTGACCAGACAGCTGCAATTAAGCTTGCTATATGTGATGACATTGGAGAAAGATCATATGACTTTGCTGATGTGGCTGCTATCCTTGTACAGATGTTGATAAGACATCCGGCAGTAGGTCAGGTTTCTAACAAGCTAATGGCTACCATGTTGTATTTGAAGCTGATAGTAATACATTAATCCGTCTCCCTTCTAGTTTCAAACATTTGTGTGCTGTGAACTGTAAATGTTCCTGCCTTATTTTTTCTGCATTTCTTCAATGGTGGGCTTCTATCTCACAGGTTCTGAAGCATTTCGAAGGCGATACAAGATTGATTTAGATGGGGACTGTGGTAAAATGTATGCTTTGATCCTCTCTAATTCATTGTATCTGTTATCACTATAGAAGTTTAGCCAATGCTCTGACATCACACTTGAACATGTTTGCAGGTTTGTCACAAAGCTCTCTTCTCACTTATTCAATGGAGACACAAGCCAAGCAGCTTTCCGCATATTGTCTGACTACAGGAAAGGCAAATTTGGCTGGGTGGCGCTGGAGAGACCTCCAACATGAGCAATGAAGGCATCAGAGACACTTAGATGACAGAACCGCACTTGTTCATAGTACAACATATTATAATGTCGAAGCACAAGTATAGGATAATCTACCTGGACATGCTTTTGTACTACGAATTAATTTTAGAACAGCTGTCCATCTACGTACACAACACATCAGAAATCCCCCTTGTCACTCGGCAGTCTAGAGAGACCGACCTGAGTTTTGTGATCCTGTGACTTGGCTCAACTGTTTTTCTGAATTGTAGTGGGTTAAGCTACCTGGACATGCTTTTGTACTAAGAAGGTTGCAACTTTGCCTTAAATTTCAGTTCCGAATGTGACAACTATTTTTTGTTTTATTTTACTTTTATGTGGAACACTGGATCATCATCATTCTGGCCATGAAAATTCAGAACTAGAGTTCCCCCCCTCCTTTTTTTGTTCCTTCCAAAACTTGCATTTTCATTTCTTGTACAGATAGACGCAACGGTATAGCTTTACAGCATTCTTTCACTATATTTAGTACAGAATATACAATATGATCTTTTGCTACCATCGGTTTTTCTCAGCTCCAATCTGACATACTGTTAGTTCCTCACCTCGGAGTCTCTCTCGGGTGGCGTTACTGCAGACAAATTTTAGTTATCTACAACCCTGCTGGGGCTACAGATTTCAGGATCGCAGATGACTGCACAAATTGCAGGCCTATGTTCCAGTCACTGTATTTTGAGGTCGTCGAGTCTGTCGATTAGATCCAAAGCTTTGGTCCTATCAATCTCGACGTCAATAACAGGAAGCATGGAAAACCTCCTGACTGAGAACAAGTCTTTCCTGTCGCCAGTGGCTGGAGAATGACTATTGCTCTTGCTCAACCTACTTTGTTTGCTGTGTCTTGGCTTTGTGTCAAACTCTTGACTCTTGCTAATTCCAGGGATGAATTTCCTGTACTTCACATCCTTTAGCATATCCTGATCCTCTTGTGTAAGAATTGGTGATGAATTGTTTGTTTCGCCTGGCAACAGTGTGATTGTAGTTCGCTTTTGTGTCAGTGAACTGACAGGAGATTTGATGGGAGACCTTACACCTCCATTGTCAATTCTTGATTTACTGATAAGATGGTGAAGCCAGACAACAAGCTCTAGGATATGTGCTTCAGTTGCCTCCTTATCAGCATGATATAATGTCTCGATTCTGGCGAAGTCCATTTGCCTTGATAGTTTGTAGTCCTTCTCAGATCTGCATCAGAAAAAAGGTCATCGTTAACAATCATAGTTCCATCAATTTCTATTTGCACTGATAAACTTCAGTTTTCATCAATTTATGTTCAGAATGATTGTAGAGATGCTAACCCTTTTGCCCACTCTCCAACCCAACCGAAACCATGATATGCCCTGGTTTGGACAAATAAGATCTGAGAAATTTTTGCTGATGTCAATAACAATATCATAGGTGATAATGATAGATTAAATTACCTTTTTGTATTATGGACAAAAGGGACAAGCCATTGCAAAGTCTTCACCATTTCAGCTTTGATTTGAGTAGTCGTAAGCTGCATCCATTTAGCAGAACCATGTTCAGGTGCATAGCTTAGCATAACAGTAAACGTGAAGACTCTAATCTGGCTAACCTCTTCTTTGAGTTTAAAAGAACATAGCTTAGAACGGAGAGTAGATTTGATGGTAGGTGGCAAACCATGGTACAATGCATCCCTCATGTTGGGAGTGACTACACTTGGTCGAGTAACCTATCAATTGATCAAAGAAACTCAAGTTCACACATTCTTCATAGAAAATGATCACAGAAACTGAAATTGATTGTGGCGGTCCTTATTAAATAAGTAATGCTTTTCTAACAGTGTCTTGAACCATGCAATGGAACTTGATAAACACATGTTACAATGACAGCTCATGATATATCCTCTGTTGGAAAGTTGACCAAATTATCCTTCTAATCACAAAACAGTTCAATAACATGTTTAGTAGAGTATGTGAACTTACAAAAGTATTAATCAGATCGATGATATTTGCGTAATGCAGCGCAAGGCCTGCTGGTCCCAATCTATTATGGTGTTTGGCAGGTTCTTCAGGCTCTTCAGTGTCTACATTCAGATACAAAGGAAGAAACTCTAGGTAACTCTCTCAGAAAGTGGCGACACACAATAAGAATACCTATGTACTCTTCTGACAGTAACTGCTCTTCAGTTACATACCAAGACTGTCAAGGGCTAAAGTTGTTTGAGTTAGATAATGAATGTACTATGTTATTCATATTGCTGAAACTGTAAATTCTAAGACATATGATGACCATGAAAACTCTACGCAAATATATGATAATAGCATCGATGTACATTTTTGCCTCCTTGATGTGCAAGCAAATTTAGCACACAAATTTGCTACTAGGACTAAAGAATGCATGTACCTTTGATGCCCTGCCTTAGTACAAGTATGTTTAGGTCATGATTTTGTTAAACAAGACTAAAGAATAAGCAAATATTAACTACCTGAAGGATTCAAAATAGCTAAAACCCATAAGAATTGCGTTACTACGAGTATGTTTAGATCATGGTATTGCTAAATAAGACTAAAGAATAACTGAATAGGAAAATATTAACTGCACTAAGGGCTTGAAAATACAGTAGCTAAGTACCACAAAAGGCAATGGTCACCCTATTTATGCTCCCTCCATCCCAGAATATAAGGGGTCTGGGTTCGGTCAAAGTCAAACGTTGTTAGTTGGTTTTGCAGTGAATCCAATGATATCATTCTTATCAATCTTTATGAATATTTTAGTAATGATACAATGTTTGACTTTGACCAAATCCAAAAACCCTTGTATTCTGGGACATAGGGAGTAGTTTTTAGTCGTCCTATAGAACCACAACAGTTGCTAAATTAACCAGACACACATAATGCATCCCTGTAACCTATGTGGATTCCTGGGGCTGGGTCTGCTGTGACAAAATAACATAATCAATTTTACTCTTAACAAAGCAATGTAAGAATAAATGTACTCCTCAAAATACCACAATCAAAAAACAACATCAGTCCAAACAGACAAAACAAGACAGAAACCACAAGGACTATACCAGCACAACCGAAGGCGTTATACATCTCCAGATGTAAGAAGTGGACAATGTCTATGAGCTTTTCCATCATCTGGAAGGAAACGTGATATTAATCATTATCCATACATTGATAAATATGAAATGGAAAAGGATGCTGATAGTGTAAGCGGTGCCTAAAACTTTTCTGAGGAAACAATGTTGCAAAAAGTATCTTCCCTGGCCTGCATTTGATAATATAACAGATTTGTAAATTGTAACGAGGGGACCTGATACCAACCTCTTCCAAATTCTTGGACCAAAGTGAACTCTTTTTCAAACTTTTAACATTCTTTATCCGAGCATTCACTTGCTGCTTCAGCATATGCAGACTGTCTCCTGCAAATGAATCAGAAGTTTTCTAATTAAAACCATGTCGGAAGATCATATTATCCATCCTTATAAGGTTAATAACTTATCAAATGAGATAGGGCCTATAACCTTGAGATGCATCGTGAGTCTATTTGTCACTTATATTCAATTTTCTTTTAAGGAAAAAAAGAAGGAAGATGAAAAGAGAATGGACATCATATGGTACATATTTTTATTTACAGATGGAAAGGGCTCTATTCGTGGAATGGACAGTAGAAATAAAATGTTGACGTATGATTATTCAGTGAAGTGAGGATACATATTCTCCTTAAATGTATGATAATCAAGTAGAAGTTTTCATAGGACACGGCGTTTTTATAGTGTACCAAGGTAAGATAATAAATGGGGTATTACAGGTCACAAACGAAACTGACCTTTTGAAGCCGACCCATCCTGTTCTTTCTGCTTAATATGATATTCACTCTGACATTTATCCAAAGCGTCTAGTTCACGATATAAGTCCTGAGGGGGAAAAAAGTGGAAAGAGAAGACAACTCAGTAATGTGAAGTCAACAACCAAAATAAAAAGGCCAAATTGGAGTGCCATAAAATTATCGATTTCATCAAGGATCCTAAGGATTCCTTATTCGAAATTTCAAATAAAACTACTCTACCCTCTAGTCCCTCCTGTGTCCATGGTACCATTTTGACTGATCATTTATATCGTAATACATTGCATCAAATCACAAAATGTGTATAGTATGAAAGTTTTATTATGGACATAGTGGTAATAACTTCATATGGCAAAACTCAATATGTCTTCATATATTGATGGTCGAAACTTAACTGTTTAACTACACATTATAGGTTGAATTGTATATTGGAAATGCAACTTGGCAAGATGCAAGGAATACACATTGCATGGATACTGCCAATAGTAGTAAATGCGAACCTTTGCTACTTAATTTGAGGTAACGAGTGGAAAACCAAAATAACATAAGCAGCCAAAATGATATTGTATATAATGCAAAAAAAAAACACTCAAAAAATCTTGCTGAATTAGTCAGGACACCCTTACAGATGTACACTGAACAGAAATGATCAGTTGCTGCATCACTGATTGTGCATCTTCCTTCAGATGACATGGCGGTATTTGTTCTGATGCCAACCTAAAGGAATCCAAACAAAACACACGTTAGTAACCAAAAGCAAAGATGATTACAAATGCAGGGGTTCAAAAGAGCAGCACTTTTCGAAGTAACGATCCAAGTTGTGCCACTGAGGATCCTTGCAGTGATTTCCAAAGCGAACAACCTCTTTAGATAATACTTCTAACTCTTCCCTGTTGGAATTAACCAATTAAGATGAATAGATAAAAGAGGTTGTAGTATATCTGGAAGGGTATTACGTACAACAAGCACGAATAAGTTAGGATACATGATATAAGTGCAAGATCAGCACCAACCTTTTTTCAGCAGCTGTAAACCTGAGTAATTCATCCATATCTTTGGATATAAGGCGTTGAACACCTTCCGAGTGAAACACCACTTGCTTCAGATGATTCACGCTTGTCTTCGAAACAGAACGCATCAGATTGCAGCCTCTATCTATGGTATTTGCTACCTCAAACGCCAACATACACATTTTGTTTCCCTTCGCTGCAGAACTTGACACAAAACCACTACTAGCATTTAAACTTGTTACACTGCTGCCAAGTGTGTCTAGAACGTCTACTGCTTTCTCAAGCCCAACAGTGCTAACTCTACCTAAAATTGAACCCACTTCTGAAACCTGTTTTAGCACAAAAAAAGATCCATCAAGAATGATACGGAAACCTACCTAAAAATATCTGCAATAAGAACAACATTAAACTAGACTTAAACTTGTAGAATTAAAGTTTTATGCATAAAGGATAATTCAAGTAATCGAGTGCATGCTGCTGACAAAATACACTACCATAGAAAACCGCTAGAACAAAGTAGTATATACCATATCATATCATTAATGTTTAATAGTAAATAAGGTTCTGCCAAGATGCCAACAAGCACTAAATAAACATATAATTTTTTAGTCATAGAATATCCAGATTAGCACAATCTCCTACTATAAGAATTTATTGAACAACTATTCCTAGATTCAAACAGGGGAAATAATGATTGCAGAAATAGCGAACAATGTCTCCATGTATTAGTGTCATAATTAGAGTAATTCGCTTGTTAAATAACAAAGGTATATAACTGCAATCATAACAAAGGGAAAAAATAACACCTTAGAAGAACTATTCACTAACAAAACATGCTGAATTGCAGTCAAATTCAGCAGAGATCAAACGAAAGGCGCTAGAATTCCACAAACCTTAGCAGCGCCACCTCTCGCCTTGCCCACAGCCTTCTGCGACAGCGAGCGGCTCAGCTGCGGAGAGGCTCTGGACCCCGCGTCGCCGCCGGCGCTAGACCCACCTTGAAAAGCAAGCCCGGGCACGACGCTCTCCAGGAACGAGAAAGACTGCTGTTGCTGCTGCTGCTCTCCCAGCCGCTTCGCCGCCGCATCCTCTACGGATACTGGCGGCGGCTTCTCCACCTCCACTGCCCCAGGCGCATGATCGGTGACCTGGTTACGGACAAGCGTGGTGTCGCTCGGCGACTTGTCGACGGCTGAAACCTTCGAGCAGAGGCCTCCCATCCCCTTTCTCGACGGAAAACCTGATGCTCACCTTGTCCTCCGATCACTCGCCTCCGACACGCACAGGGGAACAATCCATCCAAGCAAGGAAGGGCCTCCTTTGCAGCAGAAGACTAAATCAATCCAAGCAAGGATGGATCTGCGCTTCGAGTACCAGTAGGAGGAGGAAGGCGAGGCTGCTCAAGAGTCAAGAGGCTAGAGGTGTGTTTGGCGGCGGGGAGACTCTTGTCAAGAGGAGGAGGCTGCGACGCCGGCGAGGTGGCTGGTGAACTTGGGATGAGACGGCAGGAGCGGTGGAACAAGTGACTGGCAAATAAAATGTGAGGTTTTAAGTGAAATGCCATTGCTTTTATATAGAACAAAATGGTTTTTACCTTACAAAACTTTTAACATTCAATAAATTTTTTTGGCTACGTCTTTATTATTTTGGAATCCAAGGCACGGAAAAATCATAGTGCGATTATAAAATTATTGCAATGGCTGGATATATGAAACACTGCCAAAGATTCCTTCAACATCCGTTATCATTGTTGGCTGGCAGGAGCGGTACTAACGTCACTACTGCTAAAGTCATTTTGTGGGTACATGCAACCATTGCCAAATATGCTTGCAGATAACGTGACCAAACCTCGTCGTGTTTTAATATTCAAAAGAGGAGAAGGTTGCGATGTTAGCGAGGTGATACAGACTAGGGTGGTGACTAGTGAACTTGGGACGAAACAGCAGAAGTGAGGGAACAAGTGCAAAGGCGACCGTGGCAAATAAAATGTGAGGTTTTAAGTGAAATCCCACTACATTTTTCTATAGGACTAAATGGTTTTACCTTACCAAAATTTACATCATTGAGGATTTTTCACTACGTCTTTATTATTCCGGCATCCAAGACACGAAAAAGATAGCAGTGCGATTATAAAATTATTGAAATAGATGGATATATGAAACACTGTCCAATAAATTTTTTGGCTACGTCTTTGTTATTTTGGAATCCAAGGCACAGAAAAGATCGTAGTGCGATTATAAAATTATTGAAATGGCTGGATACATGAAACACTGCCAAGGATTCCTTCAACGTCCGTTATCATTGTTGGCTAGCAAGAGCGGTACTAACGTCACTACTGCTAAAGTCGTTTTGTGGATACACGCAACCATTGCCAAATATGCCATTGCAGATAACGTGACCAAACCTCTCGTGTTTTAATATTCAAAAGAGGAGAAGGTTGCGACGTTAGCAAGGTGATGCAGACCGGGGTGGTGACTAGTGAACTTGGGATGAGACGGCAGAAGTGAGGGAACAAGTGCAAGGCGACTGTGGGCAAATACAAGTGAGGTTTAAGTGAAATGCCACTACATTTTTCTATAGAACTAAATGGTTTTACCTTATCAAATTTACATCATTGAAGATTTTTTTCACTACGTCTTTATTATTCCGGCATCCAAGACACGAAAAAGATAGCAGTGCGATTATAAAATTATTGAAATGGATGGATATATGAAACACAGTCCAATGAAATTTTTGGCTACGTCTTTATTATTTTGGAATCCAAGGCACGGAAAAGATTATAGTGCGATTATAAAATTATTGAAATGGCTGGATACATGAAACACTGCCAAGGATTCCTTCAACGTCCGTTATCATTGTTGGCTGGCAGGAGCGGCCCTAACGTCACTACTGCTAGAGTCCCTTTGTGGGTACACGCAACCATTGCCAAATATGCCATTGCAGATAGCCTGACCAAAACTTGTAGTGTTTTAATATTCAAAAGAGGAGGAGATTGCGACCTTAGCGAGCTAGGTGGTGCAGACCGAGGTGGTGACTAGTGAACTTGGGATGAGACGGCAGAAGCGGGGGAACAAGTGCAAGGCGACTGTGGCAAATAAAATGTAAGGTTTTAAGTGAAATCCCACTGCATTTTTTTATAGAACTAAATGGTTTTTACCTTACCAAATTTACAGAAGATTTTTCACTACGTCTTCATTATTCCGGCATCAAGACACGAAAAAGATAGCAATGCGATTATAAAATTATTGAAATGAATGGATATATGAAACACAGTCAAGGATTTCTTCAATGTCCGCTATCATTGTTGGCCAGCAGGAGAAGCCCCAACGTCAATACTGCTAGAGTCGTCGAAGAAGTTTGTCGGTACAATCAACCATTGCCAAATATGGCGCTGCAGATAGCATGACCAAAACTCGTAGTGTTTTAATATTTCAAAAAAAAATCTAACCATGCGTTATTAACAAACATGCATCCACTTAAACCAGGAGCAAAAAGTTACTTTTAGTGAAGGAAGATAATTTGTAGCTTTGAAATCTAGACCACTTGTGAGGATTATAATACTTAGATTTGGTTACAGTGCCAGTTAATTGGTGTTCGTATCATCGACAATGTTAATACGGTGACCTGAGATATATATTAGCAAATACATGTGATTGTTGTCAAATGTCATAGACGATGGTGATCATGATCCGTTATAATTTTTTAGTTTGAATTTCCTTGTCTGGCTTGGCTTTATGAAGAAATTTTGCATCTAACCAAATTATTGTGTTAAAAAGGAGACATACATAGAAGAAATAAAGTGACTAAATTAAGAAGACTTAAACCAGAGTAGCATATCCACCCCAACAATATGAGGTAACCTCGGTTGCCACACTAAATTACCGACTTAAGAGTAGAATTCGAAAGATAGCCAAACAAGAGCCCGTCGAAGCTCCGCAATCCTAATGTGTTGTCAAATATTATTAACCGGGGGCAGATGGAAGTAAGTTGTTGTCGAGACATGATAAAAACCTCACGTAGTTGGGAAAATTAAATGACTTTGAGGAAGATAACATGTGATTAATCTTGGTTGCAGCATCGGCCATTTGTCCAGTGATTACGAAATAATATTTGACAATGCAAAAATACACTATGTTATGCTAATTTACATAAGCATACACGGGAATTGGTTTTGGATTCTTCTAAAGGAAGGGATCGCAAAACAAGATTGAAGGATTTTTTTTTTACACAGAAGTGAAGCTAGAGAAAATTTAATGAAGGCAACTACATGCTTAGTTGTTTAGACTATGGTTGTAGAGAGTGAATATATGTTCAAAATATGTTGACGGTCACTTTTATTATTATTATGGGTGCATATGCACCCACTAGCCAACAATGTGGCTTCACCCCTCTGATTGCACACGAAATGTCCCTTCCTGGAGTCAACTACAAACGAATATATATCTTTGCCAAGAATGAGTGGCGGTTTAACAGTCGATCACGTGATATATATTGAACACGTGCTTCGACTTCCTTCTTCCTTTCCGATTTAGTGATTTTGGCTGGATGTTAAATGGAGCCTACCTCTTAAAATCTATATATATCCTTGGATATAGAGGCTCGGCTAAATAGAACTTTCCGTTAAAAATGATATGCCGGATGAGTGGATATACCACGTGACAGTTTGAATGTGTCAGAAGGGACGGTGAAGATGAGGAGGTGCGCGTCGCCGCTGCGGATAGCACCGTCGAGCAACAAGCACTTTTCTTTTTGCAGCCTCGGATCTCGACGCCGACCCCCGGGGCGCCAGTCCACGGGCTGCTTTTTCGTGTCCGTAGAAAGCAGCGACAACGTCGTACTAGAAGAATATTCACCTTTTGAGCCGAGAAAATGGTACTCTTTTGCTCCGCGGTCTGAGCACGTCATTTAGTAACCGCTCTTTCGTCAGTCTTTTATTTCCTTTCACCTTTTATGATGATCTTTGTAAAGACGGCCACAGCTCGCAGCGTAATCTCGTCCTGCATTCTTGTTCACCAATCGGCGATCGCCACTTACCCGGACAGCTAAAGACGTAGCCTCACGACCAAACACAGCCCCCGAAAACGATGGCAACGGCATCGCGGGTGAGGAAGCAGGAGTGAGTGAACGAAGCTGAGAGCGACGGCAGTACTCTACAGGTGAGAGCGACGCGAGAGAGACGCGCGCGTGGCCCGGCAGCAGCGCGTTGTCCTGTTTGGCGCGACCGGTTTCCTGGCGCGGCCGGTCCTTTTCCCTGGTGGCTTTCTGCCCGGCCGGAACGGATGGATCCGCGTCGAGCACATGCATCATTTTGCGTCGCGTGCCTGGCCAAGAGCAAGGGGCTCTTCACGTTCTCTTCTCTTTACCCGCGACAATACAAAGCATGTGGCTCGATCGTCACCTGGAGCGGTCCTCCCGGATGTTTCTGAATCCGAATGCCTGAAAGGACGCTATTATTTTGTTTGTTGCCTGACCCGGTTAACAACAGGTCATTTCCCTTGCCCCGCCATGGGGCCAAGGTGTGTACCACCTTTTTAATTTGCAATTGTCAGCATTTGGAGGAACGGGTGAATTATAAACGGATTTTGGAGGCACCTTGGAGCTGATCCAAGAAACTCCAGAGAACGGAACAGAAGTTTTGGAGGGCAGTTAGTGTGGGCAACAAAGAAAGTCATTCTAACCACGCGAGAGAGATCAGATTCTGTGACTGTCAGGAGAATGTACGTGCAGCAAAGAAGGAAATGGCTCTTGTTTGCTTTGGACCCTCCGGGGTGGGCACGCTGTCCCCCTTTCTATGCGGATTGCCGAACATTCAACCCTTCCCTTCCAATAGTTCAACACGTTCAGAAGGTCCTGCCCCACGGAGCAAGGCACCAGACCCCTTGGATGGACCACAAAGGTTTGGAACTTTGAACTGCATGTTGGCCATATTTCCTAAAGAATGTACAAACTTGGCTACGGCATCTACATGGATTAATGCGCGAGCCAGTGCTGAAAGGTGGCCAGATGCAACCTTTCTGAAACGTAAAGCAATGTGTTCGGTAACAGAAGGAAAACAAACATACAATCACCAGGAACCCCTCCAGGCTTAACTCATAAACACAGAGCAGACAGGTTCAATTAGCACTCAAAGTCTTCAACAGAATGCTTCCAGCAAGCAAACATAAGGTACAGATTAGAGCCAGTGTCAGATTAGTTCAGATACTGCTGCAAACGTGGAACTAGCAGTAAGATGATCATTTACAAGACGGAGATACAGCCAGGCTATTTTACATCGGTGGCTCATGAGGCAACCTAGGTTTCGACTTGAGGCATAAGCGGTTTGTGAGGTCAGTGAGCGAGGATGGCAAGAATGAATTGCGATCTGAGTTTTCTCTTTGCATCTGAAATCCTAAGTTGAGAGATAGGAAGACATGGCTCTTCTGAAATCCATATTCATTGGGGAACCACCTGGGAAAGGGCCTTTTGGGACCCATAAATGGCCTCCGTTAGGAAGCATAATCTGTTGGCTCATGCGATCCTTATCATTGCTTGTTTGCTCAGGTGGAGTTTCCTTCTTTTTCTTCACAAATTCAAAGAACTCTGCAACCTGCCGAGCATATCTATACAGCAAAAGATGAACGTTACATGAGAATGCAAGATTTTACAGGTGGGTCAAAAGACTCAAAACCAGAGCTTAAAAAACTCACCAGCACTAACAAAAAATCAAGGATAGCAAAAACACATATTATGTACAAGGAAGGTATGCAAACTTACTGTTGTTTAGCTTCTATGTCTCTGTTGAAATCAATGTCAGGTTCACAATCCAAGACAAGAGCAGGGACCTAAACAGAAAAAGGCCTCAGTTTAACTGAAGTGCATAGTACTAGAGACTAAAACCAAGGTAGGAATAACCAGTGATGCAAATCACAGTGGTAGTCACGAGCCGGCTTTCCACTAGTAATGGGGATAGTATACACTGAACAATTATTCAAACTGAAATTGCAAGAAGAAAAATACAGTTCGTGGAGAAATAACGTTGTTTGCACTAAGTAGCATCGGGAAAATGACGATATTTATTATTTAAAGCAAATTCATACAATAACGATATAATTTTTGCAGTCCTCCCAATCAAACTGAACTACTATCCACACGTACCATAGTATTCTCAAGAGAAAAAAACTGAAACCATACTTACCTGTTTGCTATGAACGTATATGCTAATCTTACAATCTCTAAAAGCTGTGCGGTTCTCTAAAACCTGATTGGTCGGATCATTTCCACCGTTGATACATTGATCAATGCCTCTGATTTCTCCGAACCAGCTTCGACGAGAAGCTTCCACGCCTGCCTGCCCATTGCTCCTCTCGATCATTCTGGATCCTCGTCGCCTCACGCGATCACGCCTCCGGCAAACAACGCCTCTGCCGTTGAACTATCTCGACCTCAGTCCTTACGCTTGATGACGCTGTCGAGCGGTTCTCTCTTCCGACTTTACATATGGCCTTCGTTCTCGCGGGGAACTACCGAAACCGAAAGGTGGAGCCGTGGCGGCCGGCGGGAGCAGCGCAGCTCGCCTCTGCAAGCACGGACTCTGCCTGTCGCGCTCATCTGTTGCCCGGCGTAAGGCTCAGGCGCTAAGTCCAGTGGTCGGCAACAAACCAGGCAAGTTCCCTGCTCAAGCGAAGCTCCTTGCCACGGCCTGCATCCTATTCGACAAAATGCGTGCTAGAAAGAGAGAGACAGTGAGATTCTTAGCAGCACTAACGAAACAACTGCAGCATATTGATTCAACTCAACTCCCTTGTACATTTTGAAATAGAATAGCAACTCCATCATGTTAATCAGCTGGACCTTCAGAATTTCAGATTGCCCAGTTCGGTTGAAAAATTTCATGTCTACACGTTAAAAATGGTTAGCCAGCACCATATTATTCTGTATCATTCCCTTCGACTCCTTCTCCTAACTCCAAAAACACTGAGATATATTTATACTAGGATGATAATAGGCAAATGACATTTATATGCGCTATGTTAGCTAAATGTACATGATTTCTTCAGAAAGGAGTTTAATCCATCTCCCAATCGTATTGGACCTCCTCTAAAAGCAAAACTCAAAATGGGACTTTTCGCTTTTCCAAAGAATTGACACAAAAGGTAACAAATCGTAAAAAAGCTTTGGGTAACAACTGTTGTATGATACATACAAGTGCCTAAGGACTTCCGTTATGTTGTTTATGCTTGACAGGCCCTGCGTTATGAATGTACAATGGCCCTTGATCGAATGTCTGCACACAGAAGCTTCCTGAACGGTTGGGGAGGCATTGCAAACGTAAAGAATATATATTCCTGAATGCCCTCTCTCAATCAGAACATAGATACTATTTAGTATTTCCTTTCATTTTTAGATTTTCGTTTAACCCCCTTCTTCTGTCAACTGTTAAACGAATTAATATTTCTTCCTTTCATTTTTCATTGTCGCTGCCAATTTACCTTAAAAGATCCTAACTGATTAATGTATAGTACATTAATTATCCTTCAAATGAGAAAGAAAAGAGAAAAAAGGAAACCTAAACTCTCTGATCATTTCAAAGTGTAATAAGGTCTGCACAATTCAACTTTGTATTTCTTCTGCGAATTAGCAAAATCATATGGTATATCAGTCTTTTGCAGGTCATTTATGCAGCATATATATTATTATATCAAAGATTAGAGACAACCCTCCATACATAGATGATGTGCATACTGTAATTCAGTATAGATGAGGACCTACCCAATGTTCAATCAATAGTTGGTAATATACTGTAGTTCTATTGACCAAAATTCTATTTCATGGTTCATGATCACTAATTTGAGTTGCAATAGGCATATTGCATCTATTATCACACTCTGATTTGGATTTTTCAAAGTGCGCAATCAAATCTTATGATACAAGTGTCTTATAATGATGCACTTCTACTTAAAATGGGGCGCGTCAAATGACGCGCCATTTTTCTAGTTGTTCTATAATCCCCTAATAAGAACCAACAGATAACCGTTGAATTTTTCTAAAAGCCCAAAACTCATGTTCATCTAACCATTTTTTAGAAAAAAAAACTTTGGAAAACCCTAAGCAGCCAGTTAAACATCAGTTACCGGCCTCGAGATCTGATATATTTCCTGAATCTGGAAGTTGAAACACTAGGAGGAATTACCTTCTGGATACTGGAGTGCATGTGATTTCCTTCCAAGTAAAATACACGATCACGTATTTCTGGAGGCAAGGAGCCCTCCATATGCATTGGCAGCTGACTGACTGATAATACACCAGAACCTGATCCTTTCGAAGGAAGCAACCAGCTCTCATGTTTCTCATGCAGACCTTGCAGGTAGTCAAGCGTAACACCACCTTCCTCTGATCTTTTTCGTTGCATCATTCGTTTGTGGCAAGTGTCTGGACTAGCTCTTAGATAAATAAATCCATCGGGGATGAGTCCTGGCAGTGATGACACAACAGGATCAAACCAGGAATCATAGATGCTGATCTCCATCTCATTCATCCAATTGGCTTCATGAACAGCACGGACAAATACCTGGAGGAAATTAATAGACCCACAAGTTAGAAGCTACTTAACACTTGTTTTAGAAAACTGAAATTCAATTTCAGTGCATGAAATATCAATAGCAAGAAGGATTGACCTACCATCCTATCACTGAATACACTTCTTTCCATCAGTCTGAGAGGTTTTATTCCACCTTGAGATTCCCTTTCTTGCATGACCCTCGTCACAAACACATAGTTTTGGAAAGTGTATGCATACCTATGTGGCTCAGCATAGAAAGCATCCAAGATGTTGAAGTGATCAGGGCCAACATTCTGCCACTTATCAACAGGCTCAGGAACTATTTCTACAAGATCACGTAGCTCAATAGTCTCATTAGCTATTCTTTGGAGAAAGGTACTCTTCCCAACACTAATATTCCCTTCAACACAAAAGGTCAGCCTCTTCTTCGGAGAGGGCTTAGATGAATCTGTATCCTTGAGCTCCTCATCAACACTCTCTTTAATGAATGAAGTTATGCTCTCAGCATGGTTCTTGTGTACTATGCCAACAGAACTCTGTAAGAACTCAACCATCTGCTCAGTGGACTTGCCGAAGAACTGCACATAGATATGCATGTTGTTATGAAAGGATGCACTCGTATTCAATTGATAGAACAGCATATTCAAATGGATAAATCAGTAATACACAGTAACACAAAACAGGACGAACAAAAGAACAGAGTAGCAGAAGGTTGAACTATTCCCATATCATTAGTTAACCACACGTGCCACGTAAGAACTGAAACTC
Organism: Eragrostis nindensis; assembly: GCA_012490785.1. Classification (NCBI taxonomy): domain Eukaryota; kingdom Viridiplantae; phylum Streptophyta; class Magnoliopsida; order Poales; family Poaceae; genus Eragrostis; species Eragrostis nindensis. Next base: position 55,314 of record JAAXCT010000568.1, on the reverse strand, counting down.
TGTAAGGCCTCATATTACACTTGTAACTTAATATCATGAGATGTATCAAGCAGAACTGATAATGCGAAAGACCAGCATGATTGTTTACTTCCACATGGACATGAAACAACTATAACTTTGGCTGTCCATGATTGAGAAACTTCAAAATGCAGCTGTTTCTTTAAGAGAGTTGATCAACTGAAGCATAAGTACCATGTACTTGGCTTAAGTTCCCAAAAGCCCCAAAAATAAAAAATGTACCCCAGAACAAGATTACAATTATCAGCCTATCAGGTCTTTCAAATATGCTTTGGTTACTGAAAAAGCTTGGGTCATTAGTACTAAACATGTGATATTTGAGGCAGCGATCAGATGAGATTTCTGCAGCTACTGTCGGCTGCAGCTGCAGCCTCTACCGTATACAAAGAGCTATGTTGGTGGCTGCAGCTGCAGCTGCTGCCATCTCGCCCGATCAGAACCTGAATATCTTCCCTGTTATTAGTGTTTTGCAGAAAAGATAACCTGTAAACATATCTAATTAACAAGCCTTGCATGCGAGTTAGTTATTGACCAAAATTGGAAGGTCAAGGGTTGCACATGCAAGAATTGCTGACTGATAGTTTGATGCTAACAAGTCACAATGTCGATGAACAAAAATGCTGTTACAGATTTAAGTTCCTTTATGCAGCACAATAACAATTCGAACACAGCTGCAGCATAATTTTTTCATCTCCGAGATTACAAAAAGAAAAAACAGAATCCAACTTCTGGGGCACAAATCGTGATATTCTTTTCTTTTTTTTGGCTGGTAGAAAAAGGCACAAATTCAAGTACCCCGTTCTCAAAGCAAAAGTTAACCATAAACATTGCGCTGGAATTATTGCTCAAAAGTGGAAGGCAAGGGCAGGAACATGCACGAATTGCTGAAATGTGACTTTCATGCTGGCTGATACTAACTAACGAGTCAAAATGTGGATGAATTAAAGGCTGCAGATGTAATATTCCCTCATGTATCTCGCTAATTAACGAATGGCAAGCACGGAATCCCAATGAAACAGAACAGTGGTAAGATTGCAAAACACAAGCAGGCACACCTTATCCCTGTAGAGCTGCTTGAGCTGCGCGACGCCCTCGAACCCCTTGTCCACGAGCTTCCTCAGGTTGCGCGGGCCGACGCCGGGGATGGCGAGGAGCTCGACGCTCCCCCCCGCCGCGTTCCCGCCCCTCAGCCTCCTCTCCGCCGCAGCGCGGCCCGCGGCCCCGGCCCGCCTCTCCTCCTCGGCCTCCTCGTCGCCGCCCCGCCGCGCGGCCTCCGCGGAGCAGAGCAGCCCCCTCCGCGCTCCCCCTCCCCCAAACCGCAGCCACGGCGGCGGCCGCGGGCCCGGGCGGCGCGCGGCGAGGAGGAGCGCGGGGGACCCGAGGCGGAGCGCGGGCATGGCGCAGGGCGCGGCGGCGTCAATGAAGGCGGCGGCGGGGATGAGGGAGAGCCTGTGCATCTGCTGCGGTGGCGGTGGTGGCGGCGGCGGAGCTCATCAATGGGGGCTCACCCGGGCTAGGGTTTGGGGGTTTTGGCTGGGTTTGGCGTTATCCGTCTCGAGCTGTGTCGTCGGGAAGCGGGAGGGGAGGAGGCCGAGGAGACTGGTGGTCTACGGGGAGCCGTGCACCGGTGACTGACGTGTGGGTCCGCCGATGACCAGCGGCACGGGCAACTGAATTGTTTTCACGGGAATGGGTGGGCTTGTCGCAGTATTGCCGCCCTTTGTTTCGGGCACGTGCCGCGGGAAAAAGGCGCATGGGCGCTTGTAAAGAGCCTGCTCCGTCCTGGGCCTTCAGAGCTCAAGGGCTCGTTTGCATGGGCTGGCAGGTCCTGGTTCCAGAGAATTTTTCCTTTTCCGTTTCATTAGAGCGCTCTAGACCTCTCTCATCTCAAAAGAAAAATATTGCTCAAAAAAAAATCTCAAAAGAAAAAATTAGAGCGCTCCAGAGGATCTCTTGATTCATATGAGAATAGAATAATTTCTCAGTGAAATTATGACAAAGTATATTGGTGCAATGAACCAGATTTATCACTGTTCAAACTTGCATATATTTTACATTTACTATTTTAGTTTTAGAGCAAAAAACCAACTATTCCAAACTTTTTCCATGGTGAAACAAAATGGATAAAGTCCAACTTTAGTCCCTTATCTATTGTCTTGTTCAGTTTACGTTTCTCACCTCTTAAAACGGATATATTTAGTCTCTTATCTCTTAAGACATTACATGAGGGACTAAAAAGTTGGACTTTATCCGAATAAAATCCACTTTGTCAAAATTTTTATAAAGTTTTCATTTGCTTGATGAAATATATTTTCTTTTATTTTAAAAAAACTTAGCAAATGAAATGTGAATTGATAGAGAGAAAAACAATCCTTTACAAACATTGCTGTCTCACTTCGAACTGAGCTGTGAAAGGCTGTAAATACAAGATTGATGTAAACTGGTCTTAAAACAAACTAAGACATGACCAGGCCTTAGCTTTTTCAACATGGTCCTATGATCGAGAGTCCTATGCTAGATATATCAGTCAGGATCGCTTTCCGCAAAAGGAGTAGGATCTTGAAATACTATTGTAAACTATAATTTTTTTTCACTCATTTGTAACGAATTTCCAAATGAAAAGTATTCACAGGGTAAGGTGACGTCGATTGAGACGATACTTGTGGAGTGTGGTCAAAGAATCAAAAGGAGCTTCACAAACAGCTCAACAAAGAGGAATAATAATATTCTTGCAGGGCAGAACATAAGAACCGACGAACGAAGTCGAACTCCATGATTCTCTTGAATACATATTGTTATCCTGACATGATCATGAACCGATTGGATTGTACCAACCGTGCTCGCCACCACAAAGCTTTGATTCTCCGAGTACTGCGAAACAACAAGTGATGAAGTGAACGTTGATTAGTTCAGAACGGATGTCCAGGCCCCGCTTAATAAAAAAATGCTTTTTTTTTGCGGTTGAATGCTAATTTATGACAGCACAGTCAGGTTGGTAGAAGCCAAGAAAAAAAATTCTACTCCATCCATTCGGATTTAATTGTTGTTTTACCTCTTGGCACGGAGATCAAGAAAATTTTTTAGAGGTATGTGCGCAGGAAACAAGGAGGAGAGAGATAGAGATGGATGTGTATTAGAAATAAAGAAAGGTGCATTGGAATGTGAGAATGACAATTATTTTGAGAAAACTAGAGGAAACTAAAGTGACAATTAAACTGGGATAGAGGGAATACTGTTCTGGAGTAAGCCTCATAAAAGATGTTGTAGCTACTGCTCCGCACTCATCTTCCTCTATTTCACTACAAAAAAATTACCCTGGCACCACGGCTCAAAAGTGTTGCAATATGGGTATTTTTGATGCAATATTAAGCAATTGCAACTAAATATAGGCGTTGGGAGGTGTTGCAAGTGCGACCGATGCAATAGGGTATCGCAACACCTTTTTGAGACATTGCCATAACTTTGGTGTGTTGCAACGATGTGTGGTGTGTGGCGATAGCTTGCACACGCAACGCCACAATCGTTGTTGCTATAGTGGTTATTGCAACAACGTATGGTAGAAATTTTGAATTGAAAAACACGTTTTAAAAATAGCAAAAATATTTTTTTTAATGGTGGGAGGGCCCATCAGCCACCCCATCCGTTACCATCATCAAGTCGCAAGTGTGGTATTTTTCACACACTACGCGGCCGGCAGGATTCGAACCCACAACCTCCAGCTTGCACATGGAGCCCCTCTACCACTACACCACAGCATCACATGTGCCCATGTTTTGTTTTGAATCCAAATATATTAGATTAAACCAAGTATCAAGTGCTTGTTTGAGGCCATAAATGAATTCAAATAGAAAAGTTGTCAAATACAAAGTTTCATAACTTTTCGAGATCTACAACTTTCATTTTGGTCGTTTGTCCATCCGAGATCGTTTGAAAGTTTTGAATTTCAAATTTGAACTCTTTCAAACTAAATTGCAACACTACACAATCAGTGGCAACGATTTTGGTTTTCGTTGCTATATCTAAGAGTTATTGCAACGATCCAGGTTTGCGATGCTATATCTAAGACTTTTTTTTGCAACAATTCAGATTTATGTTGCCATAACATAAACTTTTGGCAACACACAATAGCACTAATAGCAACGTTCTATATTCGTTGCGACATTCTCAACTATTGCAACCATTAGAAAAAACATGGTAATAACTATGTCGTAAATGCAACACAAATTTATTCGTTGCGATATATAGTAGCTATTGCAACTATCAAAATTTAAATTGCAACACTACACAATCAGTGGCAACATGTTCTTCTATTGCAACTAAAATTGACAACTGTCGCAATAGGCTCTATGATGCAACCAATATCACATTGTTGCAAAAAAATTGGTGGCATTAGCCCTAAAACCTTGTAGTGTTTGCTTCCTCTAAAAGAAATATTTTGTCCTGGTCATCAAGATTCTCTTCTCTATACTAATTTCTCTCGCACCTATCCTTCCTCTATATTCTTACTCTATCCCAACTATCATATATTTTATTCAACATGTCCTACTACCATTCCCTCTCTCTCCTCAGTTTTATCTTTTTCTTTTTTTTATTGCCGGAAAGCTCTGAAAGCGGCTCGCCTCGCCGTCTCCTTCCCCCGACCCGACCCCCTCCGCCTCCCGCCGCCCCGTACCCGGCCCCCTCCCGTTCCGGCCCCTCCACGAGCGCAGGCGGCACCGCGGCGGCAGCGCGGCGGCACGCGCTCGCGGCAGGCGGCAGCGTGGCGGCGGCGCGCGCTCGCGATTTTTGCTTCGATTTGTGGTTCCAATTTTCGTGACGGCGAGGCGACGGTGAAGCTCCGGCGGGCGCGCGGTTGAAGGCAGCAGCCGTGGGAGACGAAGATGGCCCGGCGTTTGCTTTACCGGTCCTCCTCTACCTATGCTCGGAATAGCGGAAACGAAGGGTTCCGCTTGGTTAGCGGGAACCGTAGAGGAGGCCGGTGCAGCGCTCGTTCCGCTATATGCTTCTTGAAGGAAGCAGTAACGGACACCGGTGCGGGCAGCCTGAGCAACGTAATTTGCAGTTGTCAATTGTGCCCTGCAATTACGAGTGGTTTGCAGTTGTCAAAATTGTCCCTGGCATAGTTGCCGCGTATGCCATCAATCCGCTACAGTCCTCTTTCCTCTGTTTGACGACGCGCGAGGATAGCCCCTGTGTGCGCACAGAGAGCAAGTGTTTACCAACTGCCAGCCACCCAACCCGGTTAACTAACTAACTGACTAATCACAGCCACGCTGACTCGGCAGCACCAACCGCTAATCATCGCGCATAGTATACCCGCCCGTGCCAACCTGTGTCTCGGATGCACTGCAGATGCGGATGTGGAATGGCTGCGATTTTTGGCGGTTCGCTCGGCGTGCGCCCGGTGGATCGATTCCTGTAGCTGATGAGTGCTAGCTAGTAGCTACAGCCGCCTACCGCGCCAACCGCACATTGGATTAGGGCTGGACTACCGAGCCAGCTCGGCTCGGCTCGGCTCGGCTCGGTCTAGCTCGTTAGGATAACGAGCTGGCTCAGCTCGGCTCGTTATCTTAACGAGTTGGAATGCTGGCTCGGTTCGGCTCGTTAAGAGCTCGAGCTGGCTCGCGAGCCAGCTCGTTAAGCTCGCCATCGCTCGCTTCGAGCACTCCCACTGTGATCTGGAGAAAAAGACAACGACCACGGCATCTGGTACATCTTCATGCTCTTAAGCATCATGGCGCGACAGGCGGGGGGGCGAAGGCCGTCGTCGTGGAGGTGGTCGCAGCCAGGAGGGGAGGGGCCGGTGACGTGGAGGAACGGCGGAGGGGGAGCCGGCGCCACCGTGTGAGGGGAGGTGGAGGGGCGGCACCCCCGCGTGAGATGGATGACGGTGGCATCGCCTGACTTGAGCTGCCGGCTGCCGCACATCGCGCCGCCTATCCGCGATTTGGATCTTGAGTCGGTCCTCTTCCGTCGTCGCCATCGTTATGGGAAGAGCAGTGAGGACAACGAGCTCATGCTCGCTATGAGTTTTGGCGTTGATGGCTGCAACGTTGGTGACGGAGGAGAAAGGAGAGGGGAGTGCTGCGACGGGGAAATGAGACACCGGCAACCTCACAGAGCTTCACGGGCAAACCTCTCCCTTTTCCTGATTGGCTCGTTTGGCTCGCGAGAGGCTCGCGAGCCAGCTCGAGCTGGCTCGTTAAACATAACGAGCTAGAAACCTGGCTCGGCTCGTTAGAAAAAGTGAACGAGCCAAGCCGAGCCGAGCCGAGCCAGTCGCGAGTGGAGCCGAGCTAACGAGCCACGAGCTTTTCGTCCAGCCCTACATTGGATCATTAGCTACTCATGTACTCTAGCCTGTTCGGTATAGCTGCTGGTGAAGGCTCGTCGTTGCTCAGCACTGTTCAGTGGTCTCGCGCACTATCAGCGGCGCTGGCGTGGCACCGTCTCCGTTCTCCGGTCTCCGGCGAGCTTTTTAAATTTCACACGGTTTGACAAGTCACAACACACACATGCTGTGCTAGCGGTGCTAGCCGTGGTGAAGGCCGTTTTGTTTCACGCGTGTGGTAGATGACGCCGATAAGTACACCTGTTTAGCTCTCCACCAGAGCAACCATGCTGACTTTTGACTAAAGACGTCGTGGTTGCTGAACCGCAGGCCGCTGAAAATTAGAGGATACGTACGCGCACTAGTCTATGGAAGCTATGAAGAGTCAGCCAAAACTGAAGTGGACACATATCCTTTGACAGACAGTCACTCGCACAAACAACCTTTTGACATTCTAATTCGTCGCCCTTCGTTTAAGGGGCTGTCTATACATTGCCTAGGCATTCTAGAGGATAATGCCTGAATTTTCAACCATCAGATCTATCTTTTTGTAGATGAGATTTAGTCTCACATGGTAGAGAATAAAAATTCAGGCATTTTAAAGGATCCTAGCGCCTGAATTTTATTTACACCATTCATACTCAAGAATTACACCGAAATAATCACTGTACATATGGTATACAATGAGTGTAACTTTGATATATATTGGATGTAACTCAAGGTGAGAAAAAATTCAGGTATTTCAGGCCTTAGAAATACCTGATGTTTATTTTCTTATCCATTCATACATGCCACTTGAGAAGAATATGTAAGAAAGAAAATATAGACGCTAGAAAGCAAACAGATTGCCTTGGCAATTTTTAGCAATCCCCTCGTTAAAGCCTCTGGTCTCACCCCATTGCGCAAGTCGCACGCGCGATCGCGCACTTTGTCAGCCCCAAAAACGCCATCTCGATCGGCCGCTGTAAACAGTGCACCAATTCTAAGCTACACCTATACATGCATGCATTTGGACAGCCGGCGGTCGGCGTCGACCCTGGACCTGTAACCGTCGAGGACTTGTTCTTCACAGCACGCTTTGCTTTCGCGCGAGATGCTGCGCAGCCCCGGATAACGGCCCGATCCATCGATCCTCCCATCCATCAGCGACAATTCTCCACCACCTCACTCCACCTCGTGCCCAAATGAGGATCCCCCTCTGACTTTATATTCCATCACTTTGGTCTATCGTTGCTGTACTGTGCGGTCCACTCCCAATAGCTCTACTTGCCAAGTAGACTCCATAGCTCCGTCCATGTCGATCGTGCCCAAATATCTCTCCCACGATACACGAGACTACTCCGAACAAATATCTCCCAGTAATATCTTGCGAAAAAGGACCTTATCCTACGTACGGTTGACTCAATTCCGTCTCGGATCACTTCAATCGATCTGGACCCGAAATGGTTCAGTCCGACGAGACGTCACCGGCCGTAATTGTCCGGGATTTGATCGGCCTCGATCGCATCCTCCTCCGACGTCAGCGCGGTCAGCTGCCACATCACTCACGCACGTCGACGTTTCTCTTTCATGGATGGTTGAATCTTCTCTAGGACGCACGCGCTGACATGCGAGGTACGTACGTACAGAGCTAGCAGCACGCGTAAATTAACACAACGATCACGTCGCGGTTTTGTGTACGTTCTTCTGCGCCGAGTCGATGCAAGTAGTAGTAGCCAAGTGGAACTCTACGAGCAAGCAGTCGGCAGCATGCATGCGGCGGCAACACACATCAGCGGTTGACTTGGACGTACCCCTGGTGGTGGTTCGTCTTCGTGCTGACCCTGAGGAATAACAAATTAATGGAACAGGTGCATGTTTCGGTTTGCTAGCGCTGCTACCAGAAGCAAAGTCAACGGAACATGTTTTACGTGGAGAGCGACACGTACGCAACTTAATTTACTTTCAACCGCGACGAGTTCAGCGTTGATTGCGCGCGTTGCCGTTTCCCTAATTAATAGTACTTGCTCGACCAGCCGAGGCCGATCGAGTTGCTAGCTGATCGTACGTGCAGCTGGCAGGGCAGCAGGTTGGTCGCCCAGCTAGGGCAGGAAGATCCCCTCTCCCCGGCCCGTGACATGGCATGACAGCAGGCTCGTGACATGTAAATCATGCAAACACTTCGGCGAGGCCGTTGAGTGAGTATAACCGTGAAGCAACAACTTCTCGTCAACATGACACCACTTGATCAATGCTGTACGTACTGCTCATAAAACGAGATGGGGCACGTACGTATATGCATGAAAAAAAAATATGAATAAAAATTTCAAAGATGAGTAGTAGTACTATGAATTTGGCCTGAGGCGCAGATACTTTTTCTTGTTGCCACGGAACTCATGTGTATTCTACCTGATTTTTTTTTTGCGACCTGAGTTAGTTGTGGTACAATGACATGTCTAGCTAGCTGGATCCGACCGGATTAACACATGGGGCCCCGACCCAATAGAACATCCTCCTATAGTGGCAGTTCCCAACGGAAAGGGAAGCTTGCTTGGCATGTTGGTGGTTTTGACCGGGGGGCAGCTTTTCCCGATTGTTTATCCGTTTGGAGCCCACCTATGCGTACCAAACTCGACCTAAACTCCTAACCAGCAGACGCACGTCGCCTAATCAATGCCCTATTGCTCACCATCGCTTCTAGAGCACGGACGTATGCCGTGTGTGATCTATGCCGCCGGTGAAAAGGAAAAAAATCTCGTTGGGCCAGTATAGGAGCGGCCGGACCGGGAGTTGACGGGGCCTCGCGTACGCGTTTTATGTCGTCGTGCTGCTGACTTGCTGAGCGCACGGTGCGTAATATGCCCATCGGCTCCTCTCCTCGCTGGACGTTGCCAGGGTGCGAACTGTGCTGTGTTCACCGGCCGAGCAGGGAGGGGGTCCGGCTAAAAATTCAAGTGTGCTGCCCCGCGCCACAACCCCCACCCTATCCACGCACGATCCCATCACTGCGCGCACCAACCTCCTCCTCTGCTCCTACCACTCCATCCATCTCATAAAGACGGCAGTTCCAGCATTATTATTCCACCCAACCGTCTCGTCTCCGGTGTTCTTCGAGGGGAAAAAGGAAAACTCGCAACGGCAGGGACGACCAAACAGAGCTGGTACCTACCGAAGCACCGGAACTGTTGCGGAAGGACACACGGGGCCGGGGCCCCTGGTTGGCTCCACGCCGCGCGCCGCAACGCAACCACCGCCCGACCCGACCCAACCAAACCCAACTCCAATCCCATGCCCGACGAGAACGCCGTCGGGGTCAATGGAGAGAGAAAAAGCGAGCGACTCGATCCTCAGCTCAGCTCAGCTCAGCAGCAGCGCACGACGACGACCAGCGCCCGCAGGGAGCACGGTTACTTTGTCCCGCCCGCGCCATATAAACCAGCCCCCGCCCCGCAGCCGCGCCCCTCATCATCATCCGGAACAGAACAGGAAACCTCTGCTTCCTCGCTCGCTCGCTCCAGCCTCCAGCTCCCGCGCGACGAGCTACTTGTGGTCTTACGGCCGGCGCGTGGCGTCGTGTTTGGAAGCCCGCTCGCGAGACCAAAAAGACAAGGCGAGGAGATGGGTCGGTCGCCGTGCTGCGAGAAGGCGCACACGAACAAGGGCGCGTGGACCAAGGAGGAGGACGAGCGCCTGGTGGCCTACATCCGGGCGCACGGGGAAGGGTGCTGGCGCTCGCTGCCCAAGGCGGCGGGGCTGCTGCGCTGCGGCAAGAGCTGCAGGCTGCGCTGGATGAACTACCTCCGCCCCGACCTCAAACGCGGCAACTTCACCGACGACGAGGACGAGCTCATCATCCGACTCCACGCCCTCCTCGGCAACAAGTGCGTTCCTTTCGTTTTGGTTCCCCTCGCGGCCAGTTCGCAAGTCAGCACGCCTCTGCTCTCCTTTTATCGTTTTGTTCTTTTGCTGACGTGCATGGCTTGGTTCGTTCTCGATTGCAGGTGGTCTCTGATCGCCGGCCAGCTCCCCGGCCGGACGGACAACGAGATCAAGAACTACTGGAACACGCACATCAAGCGCAAGCTCCTCGCCCGCGGCATCGACCCGCACACGCACCGCCCGCTCAATGACGCCGCCGCAGCCGCCGTCATCAGCTCCACTCCCCGTCGTGAACCCACGGCGGCGCTGCTGCAGCCGCCCGTCACCGTCCCGCCCGCCAAGCAGTTCACCGCCGCAGCGATGGACTCCTCCTCGGACGACGGCAGCAGCAGCAGCGGCGTCGCGAGCACGGGGGAGCCGCGGTGCCCCGACCTCAACCTCGACCTGTCCGTGGGCCCGCCGGCCGTCGACACGCCCACCTCGCCGACGCCGGTGTGCCTGTGCTACCGCCTCGGCCTCCGCGCCGGGGAGGCGTGCAGCTGCCAGGAACACGCTGACAGCTCGGGCCCGCAGGACTTTTCTAGATATTTCAGGCCGTTGGAGCAGAGCCAGTACATATGAGGAGATGAAGAAATGCCGTCGTGCTAGTAGATTAGCTTCAGAGTGGTTTGTATTTTGTAACCAGGCACAGGGAGTTGTCAAATGGACAGTGCTGTTTCATTTCAGTAGAAGAAAAAAAAACGCGTAAAACGAAATTCTGGTCCGCTCGTATTTTCGATTTGGTTCGAAATTCAAAAGGTTTCCCTCTCTTTTTGATTGGTACTAGAGTAGAAGATATCCGAGGAGGGAAAAGGGGAAATTGATGTGTGGTACTAGTATCATTGATTTTCAGCATCCGATTCTAGTGTCATATGCGGCTTCAATCATGTAGATACTGTACAGTTATCAGCTTTTGCTTTTTTGGTAGGTACTCCTACTAGCCAGTGTATGGCCGTGCTCCGCAAAACTTTTATGAACTTCATGTACGTAGTTGGGGGTTGGTCAGGCACCAGAACGGCCAAGTTATGCGTGAGGTTTTTCTTTGGTGATGAAGAAACTCCTCTGCAAGATAGGACTAAACTTCTGCCAAAACACGAACCCAAGTTCAATTGTACGTTGATCGGGCGGCGGAATTCGTCGGACAGTTCAGTGCGAAAGTACCGTGAGATCGGGAATTATGCGAGCAGTTTAACTGAAGTCAAGGTAACCATCCAATCAAACGAAATCAGTGTGCGGGAGGACAGGACGAGATTGTTTTCAAACCCTGACGACCGGCCGGCCGCAACCTGGATCGCGGGCCGGCGATGCGTTTTCGTTTTGGTAGGTATAGGTAGCCGAATCCTACAGTACATGGTACCGATGAAAAGGACCCGACAGCCCAAAAGGGAGGAACAGAGAATGGGCGCCATGTGAGTGAGCTTCTGGAATGGAATGGAAGCCGGCGGTGAGTGGTTGGTGGATTTTTGGTGCACTGCCACTGCGGCGCTGCAGCTCGCAGCAGTAGTCTTCTCGGCGGGGATAATTCCGTTTGTGCTTTGCATCTTCAAACACTTTGAATATTCATTCATTCACAGCAGTGTTGGTTGGTTACAAGTCGTGTGCGTCAGCTTTCGGTTTTTCGAACCGATCGAACCTGCCACTTGCGTGGCAAATATGCAGCTGTGGTTATCAAGCTACTAGCTCTCTCGCTCAATTTTCCATCCGAACCATCAATCCTACTTGACATCACACGGCAGAAAAAAGAAACAAGAGCAAGTGATCAAGTCAAACACACTTGCAGCTCTTTTCCCAGGTGTAGTTCACAACAGAATAGACGGATGAGTTCCGGTGAATTAGTGTTTCTGGAGTATACTGTCAAGCTAGAATTGCTAGATATTACTCCTCATCACTAGCTTTGTAACCCAGGTAGGTAGTACGTTTTTCCAGTCAGCTCAATGTTGCGTCGCTCTCTTGCTGTTGTGTACTTGAAAAGGATCAATCCAGAGATACGTAGAGTCTTATCTTTCCAGAGTTGTCATTCAACCTATTCCGCACGTTCCAAATGCCAAGAGCAGGATAGCATCAGTTACCCGGTGGCGAACTGCCTCTACAGATCATGATCGTGTCGTTCAAGCGCTAAGCCTTTTCCAGCACAAAATTAGCTCGATCAGTTTTGGAGTCAGAGTTGTGGTGGACAAAGCAAGTGGTCTTTTTCCAAGCTAATTATGCCGCCCCATTTCCGGTGGTTCATGGCGTTGATCTACTGATTGCTGAATTTGTCCTGTGCAAGAGAAGGAAAGGTTGTCCACAAAAAACACATACATGCAGTCAAAGACCCTGAGCCTCGGAGGTTTGAACATCCCACTCAAACTGCCAAAAGAAAGTCAGGCTCTCGCACCTGTCGTTTGCCACGATCTTTTCCCAGGCTGGCCCTGTTTACTGTTAAGTCTTGCTTTCGTTCATCGTCAACTATGGTGAAAAAAACTAGGCGACATCGTCGAGTTGGTCACGTGCTAGAATGAAGTCTGTAGCACACAGACAAATTTCAGTTAGATTTGCCGAGCAACTATGTATGAACCAAACCAGTACCTGCACGTCATACTTGTCCTTAGTTTTCATCAACCGATTTAATAATGCGTGGTGTACTCAAATTTGCTTGCTGTGCTTAATTACCTGTATCTCGTTCCTCGGAACACAACAGTTAGTAGTGCTAGCGACGTCTTCGAGTTAAAAATCTACACTAGTCAAGAGAAGACCTCACAATAAAGCTCGAGTCAGTTCAATTCCTATCAGGTGTCTACTAAACTGACCATGCGAAAATCGACTCCGGTTATGCGTGTAGGTACGTACATTCAATTCAGTCTTAACATGGCAAGCACGTCAATTGGCGACTAATTCGGCTGTTGGCCAGGCCTCAACAAAGATTCAGATGAGAGTTCAGTTCACACCAACAGCGACTAGCTGCTAGTACTAATTCTAACTCCCCAACCAACCGATTAATGTACGACGGTACTTAACGACGCGCAGCACACCTCGATCGCATCCGATAATGGCGACCGAGTACGTTGGATGAGATGAGCGCCATAACTTCCTCTTGATCGAGGTGGAAGGAATCTGGACGGGACGGCATGAAATCGGGAGGTGGTAGCTGGAGGTTGGTGGACCGCCGCCGTCACGCGCACCTGGTTTAGCCATTTCGCCGTACCTAATTAATCAGGTCGATACTTTCCGCTGCTCCTTTCGTTTGCTTCCAACTAAACGTGATTCCCGTGCTGTATGTTGGCAGCTGACCAGCCGTTCTCCACCAAGAAGAAGATTCCTCTCCGAGCAAGCGCACAACAAGCAACATATATGCAGCGGCAGCAGCAATTGAGCATTACTCTATCTGTAATCCGTATCTGATTTTGCGGTTCTGATCTTAACCGGTCCTCGCACATTATTCGAAGATTCTTTGCCAGCGTATACCTAGTAGCTGCGTGCGTGTGATGAGTTGGTGCCACGTCGGCAGCCGCAAGAGCAACTGAAATTCTGTTGATAAAGGCAGTTAGGCGCTGCTCTTTTTCCTCGGTGGATATGCATTGTCTCATGATGGTTCATGGAGTAGTGTTGTCACTGTCTGAACTCGTAAACATTTTGCTCGGCAAAGGAAAAGGTGGTTAGGCAAGATACCTCCTCCCTCTCCTCAGTGTCCGCACCACAAAGGCATCTAGAAGGATTGTAATCTTGTAATTACTCGCGGGGTTACTTTCAGTTGTGTACGATCGATGACAGTGATGAGTGCACTCTTTCTTTTTACAAGAGACTTCAGTGCAGACAGACGGCATCACGGGAAAGGCAGTACGTTGCTGTTTTTGTGAAACACGATTGTGTGTCAAAGTGTCTCATGCTGTTCTGCTGGCACGCACGGAGCGCTTCTCCTACCTACCGCATTTTGTCCAGCTCCAGCACCAGCAGCGCGTGTGCGTCTAGAAGCATGGCACTCGCTGCTCGTTTCATTCTCAGGGCATGTGCGAGTATGTGACCGACCCCAACCAGATACTAGGTGATGGCAGGCAGCAGTAGGACGTTGGCTGGATGCAGCAAGAAGTAGGAGCAACTAGAATTCTGGTGGGATTGTCCTTTGTAGCCATTGAGCCAAATGTATGATGAATGCTGCATCTGCAGATGTGTCTGGTCCGGTTCGCTTGACTTATCTGATGTTCGTAGGCGGCGTGAATTGGTTTGCCGGAACAAGGACACTAGTACTTGAAAATGAGGAGGGAGTACTGGACTTTCCGGACTGAGGAGCGACCGGTTGATCCAGGACACCGAGGTTGTAAAAACATGGTTGATTCTGCTGTAGTTGGAGGGGCAGTGGTAAAGGATTGGTAGATGACGGCATTGTTACATGTTTTACACATTGTCGATAGAGATAGCCGAGTCATTCACGAGAAAATGAACGCATATACATATATTTTTTTTTCTTTTCGAACCAATGAGCAAGAGCACTGCTCTTTCATTGCACACGTAATAGAGTGTGAAGTATTGTCGTGCATGTATAGCCAACACGAGGCAGCATCGAACTAGAGACCACCATTTGGCTGGTTTTTTTAAAGAAGATGCCAACACTGCTCTTTCATTGAACACGCAATATTCTTTCATTGAACACGTAATAGAGTGTGAAGTATTGTCGTGCATGTAGCCAACACGCGGCTGCATCGACTAGAGACTACCCTTTGGCGGCCTTTTTTAAGAAGATGGCATGACTTTTTTTTTTTTTGAAATGGAAAACATTTCCCTTAAACCATCGGTGCCGCAGAATCGCGATCAACCAAAGAACAAATACAGACTGGTAGCGTATCCAGAATTGGATCAGGCTGTCCCAATACATCTTCCCTAGTTTTGCTAAACCATGGGCAACACTATTATATTCTCTCGATTTATGAACAACCCGAGTGCTGTTAAACTCATACGTGAGCAACATTTACAGTTTTCACACTAATCCACCAGCAAAGCATCGATCATAGTCATTGGACTGCGCCGTTCTCTGCACCATGATTGCATCTGTCTCAAAAACAATATTTGCCATTCCCAACTGAACAGCTGCATGGACGCCCTGCACACAGGCTACCAACTCCGCATGAAATGCATCAAGCAAGTGATTTATCTTTCCTCTTCTGGCACAAACAACATCACCGTCATGGTCCCTGATAACAAATCCCCATCCTCCTATCTGGGCCATAACATCATAAGCACCATCACAGTTAATCTTCAGAGTTCCCTGTATTGTTTTTTCCCATCTCTGCGGTTTTTCCCATCTCTATTGTCGCCTAACTGTTGTTTGTTGCTCTCTTTGCTAATGGCGGAGCGCTCGGTATGGCGAGATAGGGCGCTCGCCCTACCTCGAGTTTTCCGCAAGTGGCCCTTGCCCTGTGCTTTGGATGTTCTTCTACGCAGCGGCCGGCCATGAAACTGAAGCTGAATGGCTAATTGTTCGACTGAGGAAGAAGAATGGCGAACCGTTTTTCTGGACCGTGGGCCGATGTCATTTCTTTCTTGTTGAAGAAGGGCCATTTTCTGGGCTGTGGGCCGATTTCTGCCCACGAAGATGAGCAGCGTTGCGTCACAGACCCAATCAATATGTGCGTCTCTCAAAAAAAAAATTCAATATGTGCGCCAGCGTGTTCGCCACACCTCAATTATTTTCTGTCCTCTGCCACTGCTCTTTGCATGGTCTTGACCGCCTCAGTAGCATATCTCGATGCCCTGCACCAGCCATTGAATATTCTTCCTTGAATTTCCTTCACAAACACCATTTCTTTCATCCCACCATGACCACAACAGAGTGAACACTCGAGACCTCCTCGACTCCTGCAGCTTTAAAATAGTATCTACCATCTGTCTTGATGAATTCAATCCAGCTAGGTGTGTTCGTAGCTCTTCTAGCCCCCATTCTTGCCCATAATTGTTTAAGGCCAGTCTCAATGGGGTTTCATAGAGGAGTTTCATAAGCATTAAATCATATGCCACATCAGCAATTTAATGAAGAAAGAGAAGGTAGAGTTTCATAAGAATAGAGATGAGTTTCATCCCAATGAAACCCTCCTGGCTCGTTTACCAAAATTTTAGTCTTGGTAGTAGTGCAATAAAACCTTGCATTGAGGATGGCCTAACAAACTTGCACTTCAATCCAGCTAGATGGCGGGTCTTTTGGTTGATGGTGAAACGAATGTGCCGTATCAATGTTGGACGTGATTGATTCGTGCCACGAAAACAAGAGTTGCAACTGACGCGGGCCGCCCTCGTGGCCTCGTGGGCTGCCGCACGCCAACGAAATGGAATGTGCCGTATCCATTTAATCTCTCTCTAGCTGGGCCGCGTGAGATTCGTGCGCGGAGTGCCATCTACGGTCGCTATCCTCTCTTCCCCAACTGCTGTCCGGCGCCCTGCTCCGCGGCTACGAAGCAGGAGGGACGCGCGCACGCCTCCGTTTGCCGCTGCAACTCAAAACCGTAAGCAAATGGCGTGGAACAATTCGATTTCTTCATCGAAACATTTTGATTTGTTTGCTAGAACAATTCGATTTGTTTACTGGAATAATTGTCCCGGCTTTGTTCCAGCTCAGGGTGGGAAGAGGAGGAGGTGGGCAAGAGCTCAACGACGATGGGGAAGAAGGGTTGTGCGGAGAGGCTGCGGCGGGGGGGGGGGGGGGGGGGGGGGGGGGGGGGGGTGCGCCGAGCAGATGCACGCGGAGATGGCGGCAGGAGACCTTCTTCATTGTCTCGCCGTAGCCCTTGGGGCCGCGCAGGTCCGATCCTTTCTTCAGTGCAATGCTCCTCTCGCTAGGCCTTGCTCGGCCGAGTGTCCCAGGCGCTACATGGCACCTTGGAGCCATATAGGAAGCCCCCGAGGCCGCGTCGGCACTCGGCAGGCGTATGACACAACTAAAATCAGAAAGAACACTCACTCTGCACGGTTTGACACAACGTTAATTGCTGAAATCGATTGCTGATTACAAATCTTGTGCAATGTTACAGACAAAATTCTAATGATCGTGATGCAATGGACTACTATATCATCCTACTAGATTATATATATATATTTTTGAGGAATCTACGGTGGGGGAACTCCCCACCTGAATCTCTCATTGCAAACAATAAGAACACAAGATACAGCAGAAGGGGGTGGCAAGAAGCATATACTATCTTATTACATCATCCTACTAGATTATATCACCACTACCTACTGCAATATGTTTTCATTTTCGGGGAGAAACCTTTTCAATATGCATGCTATCTTGGTAATGTACTTCCTTGGTTTGCCATTCGAAGGACCGAAGTCTGAAAGAATGTTCTATGCTGAAGGAATGGAGAGAGCATCTGAGGATCCTGCAGCATGATTATCTTTATCGGTCGATCTTCGCTTCGTTGTTCTACGAACCCCTTCCTCCTTCTTGTCAACAAACTGTATCAGTTCGGTGAAGCGTCCAAGGCGCGTTGGCCTTCTCTGCCTCTCAGTAATTTCAGCAACGGCGGCCGCAGCAGCAGAAGCTGCACTGGGCTCAT
Organism: Eragrostis nindensis; assembly: GCA_012490785.1. Taxonomy (NCBI): domain Eukaryota; kingdom Viridiplantae; phylum Streptophyta; class Magnoliopsida; order Poales; family Poaceae; genus Eragrostis; species Eragrostis nindensis. The sequence goes on along the minus strand of JAAXCT010000568.1, from coordinate 37,545 downwards.
CAGCAGCTTCGGAGTTTGAGTGCTTGCTATACTGCCAGCAAATTCTGATAAAGTACACCATGAGTGCGAATACACATATCAGAGCACACACGAGGAAAAGGCCCCAAAAGCTTCTGAGATCAAGTCTAGTTTCTCCCACTTCACTGTCATCAGAGGCACAACTAGGATCTGATAACCACTCATCGTGAATTCTCTGAAGCTGGCCACTCTCCGAAAGTTGAAGGATGGCTGTCGATAAATCTGCAGGAAGGGGTGAATCTCTCTGGAATGCCTGTAAAGAAAAACCATGGAGCAGAATAAGTCACGTCCTTTACAGTAATAGACATGGGTTTATACTTTACTAAGATGCGAGGGGAAAATTGCCCAAAAGATGTCAATTGAAGATATTAATAAGATGTAGCACGATGAACTTACAAAGCCCCATCCCTCCTCAGTGAATTCATGTCCCACTATTCTGAAATTGCAGTGCTTAGACAGGAAGAGTTCAACATATGCCATCTCATCAACAATTGCAGCGACACCACCGTCTTTCGGTCCACGATTGAGGGCATCAGCATATTCCTGGATTGTATTTAGCGGCACCAATCGGGATTCGGGAACATTTAGCTCCTCAATCAGGTAATTTCTGGTAAACTTTCCAGCCTGGTATCCAATGGGTAAAGTACTTGAGATCAAACTATCGACATCAGTTATTCCTGTTGCTAGTTGTTGGACGGTGAGGATTGATGTCAAACTAGCAGTGTAACTTGAATTCATGATCAGCACAAGGAATAACCATATTATCAACACGAACCGCCCAAGTGCACTTACAATGTTTTGTCCTGAAGCAAGAGTTTCTCATTAAGATGCTTCACAAACAGCGAAAGCGTCATGGAAAATTAACATAATATCATGTGACAATGCAACGGACTTACTGTGAGAAAAGAACATTGTTGAGAAGCTAAACCTGAAAACAAAAAGTGAGAAATATCTATCAATTCTTACAGCTATCATTTACAGAAACCGCCAAGATAGTATTACTGAATTATTTTTTGTACACATTCTGCCCCATATTGGTATTGAGTCTCAAAGAAGCAAGGAAATTGTACCAAAATATTGTTATGACTTGTCGCCGTGGAGAGCCTCGAAACTCCTCATTAATCCGATGTTCTAGAATCCAAACAACAACACCCACAAAAATATAAAGAGAACCTATTGCACACCACATCTCCAATGTGAAAGGTTTAAGGAAAGCCCAGGCATTTGAAGTCGCTTTTTTCATCGGTGCTACTATCACAAGCCCTGATTCAATATAAGGCAGTGTGAATTCTGCAATCTTTGTCCTATTTCTCACAATAGCAAAGTCACCTACAGCTGCATCAAGTGACTACATAAAATGAAATAAAATTAGATGACTGGCAACTCAATGATTAAATAAACTGGAACATAGAATGGGGGCATACATTGGCAGCAACCATGTTTATAATGTCATCGTAGTTTGGGTTTTTTCTACCATCCCCAATAGCTATGAATTGGCAAGGAACTGGGTAAGGAAGCAGTTTGATTGCTGCGTTGAATATATCAATTGAATAACCAGTCACATTATCCGAGCCTTTGCCAATTGAGACTAATTCCTTGAAGCTTGCTTTAATTGGAACGCCAACTCTGAGAACCTGGCCATTATTTGGGAAAACCCAACCCCTAGGTGTGGTAGTGGAGCCACCCGGCCAAACCACATTGTACAGCTGTTGGGCGCTTGTGGATGCACTAGTATTTGGTGCCTTCTGGCACAAAATTTCAGGAGCAGTAACAGAAAGGCCTGAGTAATTAGACCAATAGCCAACCAGGCGATAGCCAGTACCACCAATGTTAAGGATATCATAGGTTGGGTGCACCAAGTTGCGGTCTGAGTCAAACTGAAGTGGGCCAGTTAGGCCTGTAAAGTTTGTAAACAGAAGTTGCTGTAACAGCTGCTCTCCACCATCAAATATCTTGAGAGTTGATAGATGCAAAATGCTGCCATTGGAATCCTCCAACCTTGGATCTGTAGAGAAACTTATTTGTTGGCCGCTGTTGAGAAACTGATGGATAGCATGAGCAACTATCCAAACTGAGTCATAAGCATAAAAACCATATGAATTCAGGCCATAAGTAATACTTCTGTTACGTGCCACATTATTCCATTTATGTACGAAATTATTCTTGGTACTAGATTCAGGTATGTTCTGGCGAAGAACAATTAGTCCTTGTATATGGCTCATATCTTGAAGATCTCTAGATCCTATGGAATCCAGGACAGCAGCCAGCCAATCAGTTACTATCCAGACATAACCATTGGCTATCATCTGGAGCTTGTTAGCAACAGAAAATATATTCATGCCTGTGTCGGGATTGACATGCACGACTATGACCCTTGATTCTATCATGTTCACCCTCAGCAGTATATCATTGATCACGTCTGTATTTGAATTTGCAGGAATAGCTGCTTTATATGAAATCCTTGCCCTCTTTGCTGCAAGAGCATCACCAAGGGCTGACACACCACCTCGCCCATAATCATCATCAACGAATATAGCGGTAACCTGTTTCCATTGATAATAATCAACAATGCTAGCAATAGCATGCATTTGGAAGTAGTCACTTATGGTTGTCCTCAAGAAGTAAGGATACTCTGATGCAGAAAGAGTTGGATCTGTTGCCGCAAATGATAGCAGAGGAACATGCAGCTCATTAACAACATGGGAGATGACATGGCCTATCCCAGAAGATTGTGGGCCAATCACAGCAACTACATTTTTCTCCACTAGCTGCAATGCTGCAACAAAGTAAGCTTCAGTGGTTCCTTTCATGCAATCATCAACGTGAGTTGCAATGACAGCAGGCGCACTGAAGCTAAAATTTGACATTGCGCGGGCTAAGCAAAGACAACAATTTTATTCTGCTCACAGCTATAAGATCCCACCAAATTCTCCTAAATTTTGATACATGTTAAGCAAATTTATGCTTCAAATAAAGATGAATGGTCCAATAAACCTGTTTGTTCACTTTATTCTGGAGCCCAACCATGAAGCAAAATGAAAAAGGAGCCTTGCATGAGAACAAAGTGTAAAATTGATGCTCCCAAACAGTTGAAAGTTCGAGACATGTTTCTTGCACCATACGGAATACCACGAGCATTTTTTCAAGTTATGATATTTGTAGTACGAATGTACAAATATGCTTTTCGTCTGTTTCTCTTCCATTGCCAAGGAAAGCTGGTTAGCAGAATTCTTAAGAAAGGCCAATGGCCACAACCTGATAGAACGGTTTCTCTCTATTTCCCAAATGAAACATTAACAAATTTTCTCATGAGACACGAGCCAGGCAATTGATGCACCAAACTAAGAATGATGAATATAAAAGATGGGCGAACAAAGCACCTTCAACTCGTTTGACTATTTGATTAAAAAAAATGCACTATAATTGAATATTTCGAGCAGTCTACTATCAGTTCCTCAAACTATGGGTTATCTATGCCAAGAGGGGAATCTCAAATAGAAAGGCAACCCTAATAAACTACAGAACAGCTCGTAATTAAGTATTAGGATCCTAAAGTAACTAAAAAAGGCTAGTAACTACAACGTGTAAGTTCTGACATTCTGTGGCAATAGTGGCATCCACATTGGCCTTTTTGTGGATTGGCAGATTGCACAGAAGCAATAGTTTACAAGGCCCACCACACCAAGAACAGACGTACAAGCACGAAAAATTTCTTCCTTTATCAGAACTTCGCATTTTATAACTAGTTAAACGACACGACACGCCGGATTGACCTGATATAAGACTAGCCACTAAGGTCACTGCAAAAATCTCTGATGAACCGAACTAACCAAGATTTAATCCGCGATTGACTGAGCTAGTGAGCTCCAATCAAAACAATTTATTTTTCAAAAGTTTCACTGTTTATAGTTTTCAGTTTTCCACTGGCATCTAGCACACTGTAATTCTAGTTCATGAGACATGGACATGTCACATGAGCTAACTGCTGAGAGTAAGAATCAAATAACCAACCTTCGATGGTCCCAAGAAAGCCACTGCAGTTGGTGTCCTGGGTCATCAAATTCAGCGTGGTGCCAGGGAGCACCGTGCGGTCCGCATTGACGTCGTTGACGGCGAGCTCCATGGCGAGCCGCGCCGCGCGGCCAATGGTGGAGTTGTACGTGAAGAGCGCGCCCACCGCCACCTCGCGCGGCCGCGCCCCCGCCGCTGACACCGCCCTCGCCGCCGCGAGTACCACCAAGAACAGAGACATCAACTGAATCGTGCCCATTGGAATGGAATGTCTCACTCAACCCACGAGCTTGAGGCCTCAAGCTCCCCTGGAATCGTCGGCGCTAGATCAGCGGCGGCGACGAGAGAATGGCGCGAATTTTTGCGTGGCATTCGCAGCTCGCAGTCACAACGCTCTCTGCCTTTGATCAGGTAAGGCACGAGAGTTCTTTTTGTGACCAATTTGCAGCCACGGATAAACGATTCGAGCAGCACATGACAAGGAAAAGATAAAGGCAGTGATGTACGATGAATCCATATGCTTCAGTTACGTGTGTCACGAGGAAAAAATTACACTTTATTCCATTTCGGCATCGTTACTGATTTTGTATGCAATACACCAATGTGGCATAAATTGCATCATGTGCCCCGTTACAAAGTGAGTCTGGACCGCGGACCTTTATTCACTGTACTGAGCGGCACAATGAACAGATCAGCATGATTCATTTGTGGGAAAAATATCATTAATTCGATCGTAAATGAGTGATTATACAAAACTGCAACGGAGTGTCATCCATTTTGATCACTAGTCTATTTGTATTTCTTTACAAATTAAGTGAAACACAATGAAACATTGTTGATACAGATATATATGATAACAAAAAGAAAGTACTATTAACCCGGCCCTTCTGGAGAAATTTCTGTGCGGTGAGGAAATAATATCTTTGTTGATTTTAGTTTTAGTGCAGGGATTTTGGATTATGGCCTTCACCTTCACTGCACATCTCCTCCATTTGACCCGTCTCTTCGTGATGAAAACTTATAGAGAGAGTTACTATGTCCATGATGAAAGAAAATGAAGTTTTTTTTGCGAGGTAAATTAGCTTTATTAAGGACTAAGGAGGTTCATTACAAACTGACATAGTAGCACGATCGGCTTCAATCAAGTCCTGAACACACTCAGGAACTAAGGAAAAAGAAACACGCGACTCACCCAAACGACACGCACGCTATACAAGACCATGCGCCACCTTATTCTGCTCCCTCCTATCTTACGAATCACCAGTTCTCGCAGCTGCCTTCCGTCCTCCTTGATGTCGCTGATTAGCACTGCAATGAGTGACCTATCTCCACCTTATTAAGGAAAAAGAAAATGAAGTTTCGTGCTCTGGTGCAGTGCCATTATGCTATAGCTCTTCGAGGCGCCAAGAGTGAATTCTGGGCTCTACCGGCAGGAGGAGATCAGTGGACCGGAATGGCTTCTCATGCTGCTATCAAAATTTCCGCCAAACCAGGTGCCCATCTGGTGCTCGCAAAAATGTACCTCCCCCGGCTCTGGCTCACTCGCTCGTTGCCCATCTGGTGCTCAAGAAGAGTATCTGTGTCGAGTGAAGCAGTCTTGAAGTTCAGCTGCAGCAGGCGGTGGCCTTCGAAAGAAACGCCCGGCATCCACGAGGAATCCCCGCGCAGCGCCGGCCACCGGTGTCCATATCAGGGAAACGCCGTTTCACTGTTGAGTGACAGTCTGCTGCTACCCATGGGTTTAACACAAGTAAACGCCGCGATGGAGCCCGGCAACAAAAGCCATCCCGTCTATCGCCGTCGCGCTCACGAGTCCCACGACCAAAGCCAGCCATGTAGCAGCAAAAATATCTGAACCCGCGGCCATTCCAGCGAGGCAGAGGGCGCGCGCGCTTCCACGAGTTCTCCCTGATGGCGGCCGCAGCAATCGCAACGGCCCGCCCGTCGTCGCTGCCTCGCGCGCTGTCCCCGCCGCGCGGGCGCCGGGGCGCCGCCGCGTGCTCGCTCCGGTGCGCCGCGTCAGGCGCGCGCCCCCGGCACAATCGTGCCCTCTACAATCCGTCGTTGGCCACCGCACGTGGTACGTCGTCTTATCCACACTTTATCGTCCCGTCAAAGCTGCAAACCACGCACTGCCGTACGTACTAGCTCTGACGTGGCCATTTCAGTCCCCGTACAGAGATCGTGTTGCCGGAGTCGGCAGCGGCAGGGGCGACCGCGGTGCAGCCCGCAGCAGACGGAGGTGGCGAGCAGCAGCGTGGACGACGACGAGGCGTGCGAGCTGGTGCGGGGCGTGGACCTCGTCATCGGCGAGGGCGATGACAGCGTCCGCGCGCACCTGCTGGAGGCCGTCAAGAACAACAACGGCGCCGGCATCCTCCTCCTCTCCGACATCTTCGGCTTCGAGGACTCCGCCACGCGGGACTTCGCCTACCGCGTCGCCTGCAACGGATACAAGTACCAAAACTTCTTGACATCATCGTTTGCTTGCTTCAAGATTCAGGTCTCATTAATTGCTCGTGTGCAGTGTCCTGGTGCCGGACTTGTTCCGCGGGAACCCGTGGCGGAAGAGCCTACCGACGGACGACGGCGGCTTCGAGCGGTGGCTGGCCGCGCAGCCTACGGCGCGGGTGTCCGGCGACATCGACGCGTGCACGCGGTGGCTGGCGGACGAGTTCGCGGCGGCGGGCTTGTCCAAGAAGCTGGGCGTGGTGGGGTTCTGTTACGGCGGGGCCCGCCTCGTGGAGACGCTGGCGCGTGACGCCGCATCCGAGACCGAGAACGCCTTCTTCCGCGCGGGCGTCTGCTTCTACGGGTCCCGGATGGACGCGTCCCTGGGCGACCGGGTGGCGGCGCCCGTGCTCTTCGTGTGCGGCGACGGCGACCCGCTCTGCCCCGTGGAGACGGTGCCGGAGCTGGCGAGGGGCGCGTGCAGGGCCGCCGTGTACGCCGGCAGGGGCCACGGGTTCGCGCACCGGCCGCGGTCGCTCGAGGAGGACGCCGACGCCGAGGACGCCTTCAACGCGATGCGGGCGTGGCTGCACGACCACCTGCTCGCCTGACCTGACCGGCCGACCAGCCAGCGTGCCGCGTGCGTCCATGGATCGGTCATCGGGGTGGCTTGTGAACGCACGCGCGTGGCAACGGCGGCGATCGAGGTACGAAGATTTGGTGGGGTGTGGCGTGCATAGATGGGATGGTACAGGAGCAGATTCAACGAGGTTTCAACGGTGATAACGCGAAATGTTGTATCCCCGAATCTATCGTGTGATCCGGACATTCGCCTCTGGCGAGCGACCAGTGGTGGTGGTGTGTGTGGGAAATGCTCCGTTCGTGGCTCCGGTCAGAGATGGAAACATTTTTTGTTTTTGGTTCCATTTGGTACGTGGGTTGGGCCCAGCACTAAGGTTACCCGATGGTCCGAGCAAACATTTTTAGCCCACGAGCAACACGCAAGGCCTGCGTAGCAACCTTACGAGCCTTTGACAAAAGAGAATCAAGTAAACCAACCCTTTTGGGCCTCGGTTGAATGGGCCGAGATGGGTCGGGAATGTGGTCCAACAAGGCCTTAACATGATTGACTGACGCCGGTAGGATGAACTCCTATGACGCCGATGCGATGTGATCATGCGAGCATGAACAGTTCGTGCGTCCTGCCTAATCCAGCGTCAAAATTACGAGCACCGACTCAAAAGCCAAGTTGAAAAGAACGACAGAGAGAGCAGGCAGCAGTGAGTGGAGAGGAAGCAGCGACACCAACCAACCAGACTCCGTGACAAACTCTGCAACCACAAGCCAAAACCAGGTGCGATCAGCGTCCCGTCTAACCTAACCCAGATGGGAATGGGATCGATCAAGACCGTCATTAGCATAGTTCAGTCTACGAATTAACGATTGCCCTCGACCCAGGCCGTCAGAACGTGGCCTGAATTCCCGTCAAAAAAAAAAGGAACGTGGCCTGAATCCTTCCATGGACATCGCTGTCGAAGCTGATAGCACAATCCCACCAAAAACAGAGATCTATGACGTGCTGGTAGCAAATAGTTTCCGTTTCGAGTTGTAACAGAACGGAACACCGAAACGGATGCGATTACACGACACGCACATGGCACCAATGATTCAGCAGGGATCGGTGTTCTCTGCTACCAGAAGCAGAACACGTCTTCCTCCAAAAGAAGCGGCAACGCAAGCCTGCAACACAGCTCGTCATTCCCAGACTGGCGTCGCGCCATCCCAGCGACGCAGCACTGCGGTGGCCATGGTGGCCGACTAGCTTCCAGGTTTGTGCGCGAGAAAAACGCACACGGGGCCGACGGAATCCGGAGCTGGAGCCATGAATGATGTGGGTTCGTCCTGCTGTGTTCATGGCCGGCACAACACTCGGCAGGCAGCAGTTGGCATGTGTTGTCGTCCAGGCACACATGTCGTCCTGGGGACCGACCCATCTCATGAAGCTACAGCAGGTTCGGTAGTGGATGCCACATTTTATTTTATTTTATTTTATTTTTCGCTGCAAATGCATGAACGAATGTATATGTGCACGTTATGAGCTGTTACTAGTACTGTCTGTTGTGCTGTATTTGCTTATCTAAAACGCAGATTAGTACCATGATAAGACCGACTCTTTCGAGAAAGGGAAAACCACGAAGAAAAAATAATGTGCAGCAGCTGGCTGTATATAATTGGTTAGTATTATGGTTAGGAATATGGCTTTATTCCAAGCTCCCAACAATCCAACTCCACAGCATTAGCTCGGTGTCACCTGTCACAATCGGAGGCGATCTACAAAGTCCTAATTCCAGCCTTGTTTTCTGCCTGCGTCAATCATTGTTCCAATTCGCTTTAGGAGCTGCGAGCTGCTCTATCATTTGGGGGTTAGAATATGAGTTTCATTCATGGATTGGGGAATGATGCTACTGTTGATTCGGTTTAGAGAGAGCCAGGGAATATCGTTCCAGTTCACCTCATTTATCGAGCTAATCAATTTGCAGCCAAGAGCTAGCTGCAGATTCAGTTGAGCAAGTGTTCTACTGACACCTGTTATCTGTTGGTCAGGGCTACTACATGATGGAATTTTGTACGTAGTGTACTGATTAAAAACGTATGACCAGGACACGAAGTTGAGTACGTACGCCTTGCGGCTGCGGATCCAACGTCCGCTTCGTGACACTGAGGACATCTTTCATTGGATACTCAGCGACTGCATTGTTTTCTTGTCTTTCAAAGTGAAGGAAATAAGGAATTGCATAGCCAGATCCACGATTTGCTGCAGCTCCGTCGACAGAGGCGGTTTTCAAACCCGTTGCTTCTGAAGCATGTCTGGTCCTTGTCCGTTGGTTGGTTCATTGGATACTGATGCACAAGGTTGACCTTACCGATCGTCTCGTTCCAACCGAGCCGGACCGGTTTGACCAGTAATCGCGGTAACCGGCCGGAAACCGATCAAAAATTTAAAAACCAAAATTTGAATTCAAATTTCGGAAAACCAACCGGTTTGGTCGGTTACCGACCGGTTTGACTGGTTATCGATACAGAAATGAAAAAATGCGAAAAAGAGGGGAAAAATGTTGAAAATTTTGGCACGACCTTTCTAAATATTTCTAAAATGCTTAAGCACAGTTTAAAATAATTCTAAAAGATAGCACCAATCCACCTCATCCAACATAGCAATGCATACCAAGTCCAACGTAAATTGTCCGATACATAGTTCTTGAGGAAATTGAACATACAACATAGTTTTGAACTTAATACACGTAGTTTTGTGCACATCAACATACAACAATAGATACAAACATACATCTCAGGACCATGGGACGTCCGATTGTGGATTGTTCATGGAGTTGTATTCATCAATTGACATGACCTTAGTTCCTTGTGTAGCCAACAAGTCTACATGTCTCTTAAACATTCACCGCAGCTATACATTGCATATTACAAATTTCAGTTAACAATCACTGCAGCAGCTCTACACCATTCAAATGGAAAAATCGAAAAAAAAAATAAGAGGAAGAAGACCTCACCTTTGCAGCAGGGGCGCGTGCCTACAAACCGCGCGGTAACGGCCGGTTACCTAACCTCGGCAAGCCGGGCTCCTCCATCGGCTAGCCGAGCAAAACGACCCGGCGCGTCGCCCCCCGCCTGGTTAGATCGGTTACCGATCGACTTCAGGCAAAAACCGAAGGGGAGGCGACGGTTACCAACGATATATTCGGCGGTGGCGCTATCCTGCGATTCGAAGCCGGCCGGCGGCTTGGGCGGCAGATCGGGGTGGCGCGGTGATGGGTTCAGTCGGGAGTGGAGGATGGGGGCAGGGGAAGAACGATTGACCGTGAGGGAGAGGATAAGGGTAGTTTTCTTTTTTTCTTTTTCTTTTTTTCGCTCAGAATTCTTCCGCGATTTTTTTGCCCCATCAAACGAACGAGTTTTCGTGATCTTCTTCCACCAATGTGCTCTAAATGATGTCTAGTTTATTTACATATGTTTGTTTTCAAATTTTTTCAAATTTTTAAAAATTTTCAAATTTCAAATCACCAAACCGAGGTACCGAAGTAATCTAACCGGAACGAGTCCGGTAATCGCGGTTACCGGTCGGTAACCGTCGGTTTTGCAATCCTTGCTGATGCATATTGCATAGTATGAATAAAAGCACATGAAAATGAGATAAAATGTTTGACGGTGTAGAAAAAGAAGGTAAAATATTTTTTTCTGGTAGTAACCTTTTTTTATTCATGATGGGGGCCGCTGTCTTCGGCGCCGAGCCGCCGACCAAGGTGCGGCAATTCTTCGGATTCTGTAAATTGGTCAAAGGCAGACTCGTGCGATGGCTGGAATGACTGATGGCCCCTTTTTCTACTTTTTTTTAAAAAAAATCAAATTCTTATGTTATTTTCTGTTGTCGCAGTGTTCCGAATTCCTTTTTGAGCACTGTTTTGGCCAGCCATTCAGAAGCAGCCTTGATGTCTCCTCACTTTGATACTTATGCCTCCCAGCTTAAATCTGACGGAGTACAAGGTAAAAATGAGCAAACGTACTAGTAAGTGATGGAAACTCCACAAGTTCAGTACAGTAATCAATATGCGGAAAAGGATGGAAAATGAAACCACAACCTCTTCTGTTCAGCAGCGGAGAAATAAATTGCACGGAAGAAGCAAAAGATTTCCTGATAGTACTGAAGAAGTGCACTTCCTTTTCATCTGCTTAAATTTTGCCCTCCACTGAAGGCAAACCTGTCTATTCATTCCGTGGATTGGTGCTCGTTTAAGGAAAGGCGAAAAAAAGAAAGGCTGAACGGAACGGATGTGTCAATGTTGAGCGAACAAACCAGCGAACGTGCTGCGTCTGCGTAGGACGGTAGGAGTACTTTCTAGAACGAAGAAATTTCATGCTGTTTGGATTGAGATGAGCATGAGTGGTAGTTGATGACAATATGACAGTGATCCATATCGATTGGAAAAGAGATGGCAATTTGACAGTGCTTGCCAGATACTAACAGGGACTTATTGGATGTGACACTCCCAGTAAAGTTTTCGATTAAGCAAATTAAAAAGGAAACCTCGTATAAACTTTAGAGAAATAGAGAAATAGAGAATATTATAGTGTTTAGAGGCTTCAAACTTACCGTAGACTTTTACAAGTATAAAAAGTGTTTACAACAGTCAAAGAGAAAGGCAATGTATTTTCGAGCTAAAAAAAGGTTTGCCTTCAAGAAAAAAATTAAAGAAATGTTTCTGTTTTCAGAGAGGAAAAAAGGCGTGTCATGTTTTAATCCTGCACGGCATGGGCCCCGCCCTCTGACTTGCTTACTAGGCGCCTCATGCTGCTGCCTGCATAGCTCACGCTTCCAGCGAGCACGGCAAGCTGGTCCGGCACCCTGACAGCCTGCTCTGTCTCTGCTTAGCCACCACCTTCTCTCTACAAATCTCTCCCACTTCTCTCTCTCTCTCCTCGTCCATCCCATCTCGCGCTCCAGAATTTCGCGAACTCCGCCCCGCTCTTGTCGCCTTTCCACAGGAGCCGTTCGATTCGGTTTCATCGATCAGGCATGGCCGAGGAAACCAAGCAAGAAACCGCCGCCGCCGCCGCCTCCACGGCCGAGGAGGTCGTGACGAAGGCGGAGGAGCCCGCGCCGGCGGAGGAGAAGAAAGCGGAGGAGCCCGCGACGGCGGAGGAGAAGAAGGCGGACGAGCCCGCGCCCGCCGAGGAGAAGGCGGCGGAGGTGACGGAGAAGGCCGTGGAGGCCGAGAAGAAGGCCGACGACGATTCCGAGGAGGAGAAGAAGGCGGAGGAGGCCGAGGAGGCGGCGGCGGCGGCGGACGAGGCCGCCGTGATCGACGGCACCGGCTCGTTCAAGGAGGAGAGCAACCTGGTGTCCGAGCTCCCCGACCCGGAGCAAACGGCGCTCGCGCAGCTCAAGGAGCTCGTCGCCGCCGCGCTCGCCAGCGGGGAGTTCGACCTGCCCCCGCCACCTCCGCCGCCTGCTCAGCCCGCCGCGGCGGCGCCTGCGGCCGAGGAGGCCAAGCCGGAGGAGCCGGCCAAAGAGGAGGCAAAGGAGGATGCGCCGGCCAAGGAGGAGGAGCCCAAGGCCGAGGTGACGGCCGCGGAAGAGACCAAGACGGAGGCGCCCGCGCCGGAGGAGCCCAAGGCCGAGGAGCCGGCCAAGGAGGAGCCCAAGGCCGAGGAGCCGGCCAAGGAGGAGCCTAAGGCTGAGGAGCCTAAAGCGGAGGAGCCGAAGACTGAGACGCCGGCGGAGGCGGCCGTCGAGGAGCCCAAAGCAGAGGCTGCGGCAGAGGAAGCCAAGCCAGCCGAACCGGAGGAGAAGACCAAGACGGCGGAAACCATCGAGGAGACCGCCGCGGCCGCGGAGCCTGAGGCCGCGCCGGCGCCGGCGGCGGAGCCGAAGGAGGAGCTGATCTGGGGAGTGCCGCTGGTGGGCGACGACGAGCGCACGGACACGGTGCTGCTCAAGTTCCTGCGCGCGCGGGAGTTCAAGGTGAAGGAGGCCTTGGCGATGCTCAAGTCGGCGGTGCTGTGGCGCAAGCGCTTCGGCATCGACGCGCTCCTCGACGCCGACCTCAGCCTGCCGGAGCTGGAGAACGTGGTGTTCTACCGCGGCGCCGACCGCGAGGGCCACCCCGTCTGCTACAACGTCTACGGCGAGTTCCAGGACAAGGAGCTCTACGAGAAGGCCTTCGGCGACGAGGAGAAGCGGGAGCGCTTCCTCAAGTGGCGCATCCAGCTCCTCGAGCGCGGCATCAGGGAGCAGCTGGACTTCGCGCCCAGCGGCATCTGCTCCATGGTGCAGGTCACCGACCTCAAGAACTCGCCACCCATGCTCGGTAAGCACCGCGCCGTCACCCGCCAGGCGCTTGCCTTGCTCCAGGACAACTACCCCGAGTTCATCGCCAAGAAGGTACTATGTCCTCTTCATTTGCATTGATCAATGATCGAATCATCAAATATAATCCTAGTCCAAAACTTGATTCATTCAGGATTCAGCTACAAAATTAAACATTCGCCTGCAGTTATTGTGCTTGGTTAGAAATAGGATCTTCAATTCTCTAGGGCGTCATACTTCTTTCTGCCTAGTACAACTGTACACGATCAGTAATCTGACTAGATATGGTGGTGCAAGCAGGCTGGGATCCTTTTTCCCCTTCCTATTTTCCCTCTTTTCTTCACACTGTTGCTTACCATTTTTGTGAAACTGCTAGTCTGCTATACATGCTCCTTGCTATAAATTGGTATGCTACAAAATGGGTATTCGAGTTTGTTGAGATTACTGACTTCAGATGTGTCAGGTGTTGATGTTCTAAATTGGGGTAATTGATTTTGTTGGATCATCGATCAATTGTAGGTTTTCATCAATGTTCCATGGTGGTACCTTGCGGCGAACAAAATGATGAGCCCATTCCTCACTCAGCGCACCAAGAGCAAGATCGTCTTCTGCAGCCCTGGGAAGTCGGCGGAGACCCTTTTCAGGTTTGCATATAGGGATACATGTGTCTATCAGTATTTTTTTTATTGCGAGTGTCGATCAGTATTTACTCTTATCATACAACTAGATTGTACCCTGAATTCTCACATATCTAATTTTATACAGATACATTGCACCGGAGCAAGTTCCTGTCCAATTTGGTGGTCTCTACAAAGAGGATGACACTGAATTCTCCACTTCTGATGCTGTTACCGAGCTCACCGTCAAGCCATCATCCAAAGAAACCATTGAGATTCCAGCCACAGAGGTTGGCTCTTTGATCATATATTCTCAATTCCTAGCCATTTCGACAGTGTGACAAAACTAACTGTTTACACGTGCGGAATGCATTCTCATTGCAGAACTCCACGGTTGTGTGGGAGCTTCGTGTCCTTGGATGGGAGGTGAGCTACGGTGCTGAGTTCACCCCCGATGCCGAGGGTGGTTACACCGTCATCGTGCAGAAGACGAGGAAGGTGCCCGCCAACGAGGAGCCGATCATGAAGGGTAGCTTCAAGGTCAGTGAGCCCGGCAAGCTCGTGCTCACCGTCAACAACCCTGCCTCCAAGAAGAAGAAGCTACTGTACCGATACAAGGTCAAGAGCACCGCCGAGTCCGCCTGAGGTTCCAGCTGCTACTTTGACACATTTGATCGCCAACCCAGTCCGCAGGTCCATAATCACCACCATTTGAACATGTTGCATGATACTAGGAGAGGACAATAAGTGTTTTTAGGGCCATTTTGTGCTTGGTTCTTTGATTTGTTGGTATGATGTTTCTTGGGGTCACATTTGTACGTTTTTTTTGCTTGAACCAAAGTGAGCGTCTGTTCTGTGAGATACTAGCTGGGAGGTGGGGAAGTATGAGACGGTGATTGTTCTTGGGTCCAGGACGATGGAAGGAAGGAGGGAATGAGAGGGAAGGATAGTTGCTGCCCTGTATATCTTTCTGTACATTTCATCCATGGATTCTCTTGCCCTGTATATCTTTCTGTACCCCAGTTTTGTCGTCAGTAACGCCATGTTACTCTCTCCATGTTCTTCCACTGATTCCATTTTGTCGTTGCTCTTGGTGCTTTGCGTTTGGCAACGATTTATAAACTCCCCTTCAAGACAAATTGTAATGGACGTAAGGATCTTTTAGCCATTTGCCATCCCCAGCCTAAACAGAATCTCCTTGCAATCAGTTGGTATTGTTGATCAGGCAAAAGAACATCTTTTCCACCTCATCTGCATAACAATGACAAGGAGACGCAAAAGTAGGGCATCTTCCAAAGTGGGTTATGCTGCTAATGAGTAATGATGGGGGCAGGAACCATGCTTAGGTGGTGGGACATTCAGAATTTCAGATATATCCCATGCAAGGCTGTGACTCCGTTCTCATCACTTCACGAAAAGCAGACAGACAGGGAACCAAAGTGGCTAAAACAAAAGCAGGGCAAAGGGAGCAAGCTGTAGATAGATGGGAGTAATTTGACAAAAGACAGGCAGCAATTGAAAACAGGGCGAAGGAAGGAAGAAGAATGTTGTGTGGCTGCGCTAAGAACTTTGACCGCACCGCCAGCCAGTCAGGCCGCCTTCCCATCCCAGCGATCAAATAAAACCCAAAAGGGAGCGCGCGCCGCCTGGGCTCATCTCATCATGCAGTGTCTGTCCAGCGCGGCCACGACGCCATGATCGATCGACCTCCCCCACCTGCACCCCCTGCTCGAATAATGGAGAGACAACCGGTGTGTTGCTCCGTCTTTATCCGGAGGCCCCCGTCTCTCTCGCTCTTTCTCTAATGGCCCGCGATGATTGATGGTGGCATGGACAAGCGGCGGCGGCGCCAATTGAGGCGCGCTTGGGTTTGGGTGCCGTTCGAGTCGCAGGCAGGTGTGTCCCCTGGCATGGGGCTCGCTACATATGGCTTCTTATCCTTATTTATTTACTTAAAAAGAATTAAACAATACTGTGCTCTAGAGCATCCTCAAAAAATAAGAATTGAAAATTACAAAAATTAAAAACGAAATAAACATGGCAGCCTTTATTCCCTCTAGGCTCCAGCTTGTTACAAGCTTGGAGCACAATACCAAATCACAATTACAAATCCATTTCATTTGATTAGGTTAGTAATGGCCGTGCAGATGATGGCCAGCTGCACCGAATCATCTCTCCGCTTTGTGAGCGGCGAACGAATGCCGCCCTCGACGAACGCATTCTCGCACTTCTGCACGAGAGGCACGGTCTCCGCCACCATCTTCGTCCCCGCGGCGTATTCGCGTCTGTTGATGACATCGTGTGCTTCGAGGAATACGATCGCCGCACCATCGTACAGCTTCCGGCACTCCTCCAGAGCTTCCCTCATCTTGCCACCCGCGCCGCCCGGCTTGGCCAGCAACGCGTCGATGTCGGCGATCGCATCGTCGGCGTTGCTAGCGCCGGCCAGGGCCGTGATTTGGGCCAGGCCCCATGTATCCGCGTCGGTGGTGTCGTGGCGGACAATTAGTGTCGCGACACAGAAGTTGTAGTCGACGCGCTTGTCACTATCAGCAGCCTCCTTGCATGTCGTTTCGACTGTCCCTGTGACTCCGGTCAGCATGAAGATGGCACCGACGACCGCAAATATGAGAACCTTACCCATTGATTTGTACCTCGAATTAATCACCAGAGATGTCTAGACAGGGATTTGGTGCTGGAGTCTGAGATTTTGTCACGGTGAATCAGGTGAATGGTGGTGGCCAAGAGATGAGGGGAATACATGCTTATATAATCGATCAGCAAAGGTGACATCATTAATATCTCCTAAATATGAGTAGTACTCAATAAACAAGTACAGAAATACTACATAGATGTAACCGCAATGAGCAGAAAGGTTACAGAAATGCTTTATCTTGAGTACAAATTATAATTTATAACTTAGTAAATGAGTATAAAATAGTACTAGTATTTAGTTGTCTCCTTGTTAATATATAATATAATATCTATATAAGTCATACCCACTAAGTTTTCTAAAGCTCAATTCTCATTACGTCACATCATCTAAATAATCTGATTCATCCATTTTTTTGTGTTCGGTCATCACCACCGTCTATCATCTCACGCCTCCTAACTCTCCTCTTCCTAACATCAATTAGTACCTTCTCACCTCCCGTAACTGATAAGCAATGAAAAAAAGAAACGGCATGCTAATTTATATCTCTCTCTGTGTTTCGTTTCACTAACCAGAGTCAATTGCAAATCTGAAACTGCTGAACACTAATGGTCTCAAAAAAACAAAATTGATGAGCACTAATATCTTGCATCCAAGGCGATTCTTTTAGCGTTCCCTTTTTATGTCCTTCACGGAAGGCCTATAAAATCGACACAGATAGCCTACAGAATCAAGGCTGATAGCATTTTGCAGCTTCCTTTGTCCAACCTCTGTTGTTAGATTTCAGTAGCTACATATGGCTTGGTCGAGAGTGGCAGCAGCTGTGAGTCTGTGTGTGATCTTGACATCGGAGCATTCCGTTAATTATTTTTTGACGCGATCACGGCGAGAGCCAGCACCCATACGTATCCTGGACTGGATTTAATTTTGCGATCGAACGCGGTGTCCCCGTAGTGATACCGTGGTGGCGGGTAGTAGTACACCTGTACGAGTCGTCGTGGCCGTGTCATCATTCTTGTGCCATCCAACACTTCATATGCGGGCTCTCTGTGCTGCCACTGTTCGGTCGGGCGGGGGCCACGTACCGCGCGGCCTACTTGCGTCGCGTGTCTGATCATCGTCTTCTTCCATTTAAGCCGATGGATCTGCGAACCGTCGATGGTGGTCCAGACAGCCGAACCGAGAGCTGTAACTCGCAAGGCTGCTGCCCGATCGCAGCTCGATCGGCCACTGCACTGTCACTCACTCCTGGATCAGTAGTGAGCACGGAGCATAGAGCTTTCCGCGTTATTACAATCTCCGGCTCGGGACCAAGCAAAAGCTAGAGTACGTACGCAGTTTGCTGCATTCATACAGAGTGATCGCCCCCGGTGACCGGTCGATCTGGACAATCCTGGTGGTTATAGTACTAGGGCCCTCTTTGGCATAAGAGATTCTGGATTCTGCTTCTGCTACAGTGCGCTACAGTAGTACTGTAGCTACAGTGACAGAATCCGTGAGAAGCCACGATTTTGCAGATTATGGATTCTGGCCGAAAACGGATTCTGCTACAGTGTTTTTGCTGTATCTATAGTGTCAGAAGCAGAATCCATAATCCAGTCCAGAAGCTGTACCAAACAGGCCCTAGTTAGGTAGAGTTCGTTCCGACTCGCTCCGAGTACGTACCCGCTGGACACAGCAGCGTATCCGTCCAATAGGACTTGCACGTCGCGCTCCGTGGCGCTACGCGGCGAGACAAACACAGCTACGGTACAAAACGGAGCAGCCCTTCTTCGTGAGCCGTCACGCTGTCACGCACCCGTTTCTTGGTTTGTTGCGCTCGCCTCGATCGACTTGGGAGCCGGGAATGAACCGATAAGGCCTCCGTCCCTTTCACCCGCCGCGCGCGGCGCAGGGATCCCTTCCTTTTTTTTTCGCTCGTGCTCTGCCGACCGGGCTCCGGATCAGGCAGAAGAGACGGGGCCGCGCCGGCCGTTGCAGCAGGTTGTACTGCGGGACAGTGAACCAATATGTGCCGTGCGGCGGTCTGCGCCCCCGGCGTCCGGCGCGATAGGTGGAAATGATGCTGGTTTTATTTATTTGGCTGCTTCTGAACTGACGCGATGGTGTTTTCTTTCTCCCCCGTACGTGATCGCGCGGGCCGGGCGCTGGGTCAGGTCGGGTCACCAATTCACCATGCGCCGAGAGGGTGTGGCGGTGGGAGCGGGAGCGGCGTCGGGCACGTTGCCGTGGTCCCTCGTAGTAGCAGCTCGTCCTTGGATCCTCCCGGCGCCTAGTCGCGTTAACAGAAGAATCGATGATGGCGTCCACATCGGCGTTACCATGCATATACTATTTGAAACGACACGACCTATCTTATTTTTTTTTTCGCGTGACATGAAATCAAGGAAAGCGGTTGCGGGCAAAGTGCTTTACGATCTGTAGGTATACTAGGTACGTACGACAAAGCGTGTCGCACCGTTCTGGCAAAAAGCTCGCGATCCGTCTGATCACTCGCGGAGCAGCAGCAGGACGTTGGATCTTTAGCAATTTGCCGCATTTGGACATGCCGGTATGTGTGGCCGGAGTGGGGGAATCCGGGGTGGCAACGGCCCGGCATGGACGCATAGATCATGAACGGCAGAGATGCCGCACGTGGACATGCCGGTATGTGTGGCCGGGGCAGCACGAGCACACTTTGGTGGGCTTCGTTTAACCGTTCAGCCTCTCGACGATCAGAAAAGTTCAGAGGTTCACAAACTCGAACGCAGGATCAGGACTTCAGAAGAGTGTACGAGTAGAGTTCAGAGACCTAACCAGAATCTGAATGCTCTGCAAATGGAGGTCGACCGTACGTATGGAAGAAAAGGAAATTAAAGACACCGCGCTCTTCCTTTTATGTGTCATTGCAATTTCAGTCCTTCTCCTTACCCAAGGGGGAGTAGAGGACGCCGTCCGCAACGTACGTGCAACTGCTAGAACTCCCAAAGCCGTACCCTTGATCGGGAAACTTAAGCGGCGATCAATGATCTGCAATTAACGAAAAAGGCATGGTTAGGCGAGAAGTGCAATCATTAGCTTCAACCCGGACAGCAAGGCATCGCTGAACCTAACGGCGAGGTTAGCTAGTAGGCGCGTGTGCTCCTCATTTTCATCGGTGCACTTGATCGGCAAAGGACCGGAGAGTGAAATGAAGTAATGGAATGACGCATTCAGCGAGAGAAAACAGGGGAAGAAAAGACTGATCAAAATGATGCGTGAAAGAAAGAACAGAAAGCGAGCGCCAAAGGCCGGCAGGAACAGCTAAAGCACCTGTTGCTATCCAACTTTACCTAGTAGTATGAGCATTCCAACATTTGTTGGAGTCTCACGAGTGTATGGTGTATGCATGCGTAGTCGTCTTTTTCTTCAGGCGTTGGTAATACAGTATGCAGTGCCAATACGCCATGCCACACACATGCCTGTTCAATCATTTGTTTTAAGGGCGCCGCATACGATCTGAAGCAACAGTTGGTTCGTAACTTGTTGCTACTGCCTTGCCTGGGAAACCATCGGCCGTTTGGACCTTGGATTCTACGCAAGATTGGAGAAAGGTGAGGTTCCACTTGCGTTTCCTGGGAAACCGACCAAAAGTTCCAGGATTCAGGCCTTGGGTCTCGAGGTCACAACAAGATTCTTCGCCGTTGCATTTTCTATGCATCCTTAACTCGAAAGAAAGATGTTCTTCTGGTTAGTCTGGTTACTAGCATTAAATTTTATATCATATGCATTTTTTTCTAACTTGGTAAGTTAATTATGAGAAAAGAGAAAGAAATCTTTCATCTTTTGTAAGAGACATTTTATCTTTATGAAAAGAAGATAACTCTCTTTCTTAAAACTAGTCTTAGAAAGAGCAATGAAATAGTGCATTGAGACTGTCCTTAGTGTGGTTATTAGCAGTGCTCTGGCTGTCCTTGGGTAGATTGAGCACCCCAAAAAACTGGGAGTTCACTGCAGCGCAAATCATGGCCCCGACGCCGCGTGTCCTTTACAGG
The DNA here is from genome assembly GCA_012490785.1 of Eragrostis nindensis. Lineage (NCBI taxonomy): Eukaryota > Viridiplantae > Streptophyta > Magnoliopsida > Poales > Poaceae > Eragrostis > Eragrostis nindensis. Next base: position 16,899 of record JAAXCT010000568.1, on the reverse strand, counting down.
GAGCAGTTTTCATAACACCTGTCTCGTTGTTGGAATCGGAAGCCTGAAGAGGTTTTATCCAGTTTGATGCCAGGACTCAGAGAGCAGAAGGGCAAAGTTTTACGAAAACTGGGTCCTTGTTGTGCTTAGTCACGTAGCTGCTGTTGATCACGTCCGATCCATTTCTGGAACGAGCAGTTCAGAATTAAGCACGAAGCATTATCAGAACGTGTTGTTCATCACACGGCCAGCATAAAACGAGCATGAAAAATCTTTCGTTTTTTTTTTTTGAGCCTGATGAAAAATCTTTCGTGAGCAGGACTGACGGGCCAAGGACTTCCCGCACCATCTCCACGGATCGGCCCATCATGTCTTCTGTCGTTTGTTTATGGGCCAGAACATTGGACTGGATGTAGAACCGACAGACCATGGTCAGTGGACTTCAGATATTAGAGCCCTATTTGGAGGCCCAGGATTACTTAGATCCCAGCCCATCCCCAGCTCAGCCTTCAGACATGATAGACCATATCTCTATCCAATAAAAAAATAAATAAAATGATAGACCATCGTCTTATAATATATTTGTTGTTTCATGGTGTATTTCATTTAAAATGCTAAATGCTGATTTCACTTTGGGCTGTTGTTGGTTCCAGGTATGATCCTTTACTTGCTGCATTGTTCACTTGGGGGGGGGGGGGGGGGGGGGGGGGGGGGGGGGGGCGCGCTTGAACCCCATATCCCTCCCTCTCGAACACCCATCGTTTAAATTCTAGGTCTGCCAAGATTCAGTTGTAAAGTGAATATAGTCACATGTACGCACGTACGTCTTCTGACAGTGACCGGGTTTCCTTCTTCCACCGCCGATCGACCCGAGCACGATCGGCGATGCTCGCACCAGCAACCCTACGTCATTCGAGATGGATCGGTCTTTTCCTTATTCTTCTTATGACCTTTTCGAATCGCCTCCCACGTCGTTCCTACCCCTTGAAATCGATCGCCTCCCGCCTGATAGTGATCCATGTGCCTCCATCCACCACCGAGCCAGGCCAATGCATCGACCGACGTCTCGCGAGCGTGCGAGCAATCAAGATCCGATGTCCGTCCGTTCACACGTGCGCACGACGCACGCCATGCATATGCAGCAACGAACCATGCACGTGACAGGGTTCGCATGCAACTAATAACCGTACGTGGATCGACTCGACTGGTCGGTCCGGCCGTGTTCGCAGCAGCAGTAGGCGTCTCTCGGCCCGGCCGCCCGACCGAGCCACTTCCCCTTGCCCCCCGCATGCGCACATGCCATGGCATGCCACACAGCACACGGCTTCTCCCAAAAGCCGTGCCGGTGGTGGCCGGCCGGAGCGCTCGCTCTCTGGCGGGTCTATAAATTCCCGTGCGTGCGTCGGGGCTTTCCTTCCCCTCCCCTCGCTCTCAAACGATGGGGAATTCTTGCTCGTGTCGGAGGAAAGGAAGGCACGCAATTGGTGTTCCTTCTCTTGGGGTTTTCTTTCGGGTATGTTGGGGCAACACAACACACCTCTCTGGATACATATGCCCCCCTCCTCCTCTTCCCCCCTCCTGCATTAGAAGCAGCGTTGTCGTGGTGCGAATGCTACGACTAGAGAAAAAAACCAGCGAGTACCTCATGCGTATAAAAGCCCTTTTTGCCAAAGTAGTCGAGGTCGAGGTGAATGTGGTCGTAGCCATGAAAGAGATTGTTGTTTCAAAACATCAACATAGGCGTGTATGTACACGTACCAGCGGTGCACAACCAGAAATCTCACTAGACGATGCGGCGCGATGGCAAAAGCACTAGCGCTTGAACAATATGTATTAACAAGCATACTTACAACAACATGACAGCAACATCTGGAACATGTCATGTACCTAACACAATCAACTGAAACCCTTCCTCTGCCCGAAGAAACGACCGCGCCGAGAACACAAAAGATGCAGACCATTTTCATGTGAAGCTAGGGAATTCCCCCGAGTATACCTCTATTTTTCCAGCAACGTCACTTGCTCTTTAGCCGTGGACATCAACGGTGAACCTAGGCCGCGCTACTCTGGCCGCGGGTTGTGGGCTGCGTGTGGCATTCGTGGGGCGCAGAATGCGGGCGGCTTTTGAATCGAAGCTGAGCCTCATTAGTCGCTAGCTGAGCCGGATTAGTCGCCAAGGAGCCGAATTAGACGCTAACGAGCCGACTTAGTCGCTAACGAGCCGAATTAGTCGATCGGGAGCCGAATGAGTCCGTCGGGAGCGGAATAAGCCGGGCGGACGACACGCCCGGAATTCATGAGTTGTAGAGAGTTTCCTGTTGTAGAACTACTACTGAGCCTCCTCATCTTGTTCATTCCCTCCACTTGTTGACGCCTTGTTCCCCTTGGCCGCTCGCAGTTCCCTCACCAAGCCCGCAAGGCACGAGTCGACGTCGTCGTCGGCGCTCTTCCGCGTCAGGTTCTCGGCGACGTCCGCCGGCGTCATGTCCACCTCCCGCAGCAGCTCCCGGACGGCGTCGAACAGTTGGTGTGAGTCCACATCCAGGTAAGTCTTGGCCAGGAACTTGAAGGCCTCGAAGCAGCAGTAGGACATCTCGATGTGCTTGTCCATCCGGCCCCGCCTGATGAGGGCCGGATCCAACTTCTCGACGTGGTTGGTGGTGAAGACGATGACCCGCTCGCCGCCGCACGACGACCACAGCCCGTCGATGAAGTTGAGCAGGCCGGACAGCGTCACCTTGCTGCCGGTGGCGGTCTCCTTCTTCTTGCCGTCCTTCTTCTTGTCGCCGTCGTCGTCTTCCGCAGCCGCCGCCTGCTTCTTCTTGTCCTTATTGCCGCGCGCGCCGGTGAGGGCCAGGGAGCAGTCGATGTCCTCGATGACGATGATGGACTTGCTGGTGGTCTCGATGAAGAGGCGGCGGAGGTCGGTGTTGGAGTGCACCGACGTGAGCTCGATGTCGTAGACGTCGTAGTCGAGGTGGTTGGCCATGGCGGCGACCATGGCCGACTTGCCGGTGCCGGGCGGGCCGTGGAGCAGGTACCCACGCTTCCACGCCTTTCCGACGCGCGCGCGTGGTACTCCTTGCCGGCCTTGAACGCGTTGAGGTCGTCCACCACCTCCTTCTTCCGCGCCGGGTCCATGGCGAGCGTGGCGAACGTCTTGGGGTGCTCGAACGCGACATGGCTCCACGACCCGCCGGAGAGGTTGGTGAAGAGCTTCCGCTGCCGGTTCCGCACCATGGCCTCGCGCCCGCGCTGCCGGACGTGGGGCAGGTAGTCGTGGAGCACGAGGCCGCGGTGGCGGTCGAGGTAGAAGAGCCGGTAGAAGCGGCGGTCCTCCTGCGCGGCGGCGCCCCACCAGGGGAACCCGCCATCGGAGCGCGGCGCCGGCGTGGAGTAGGCCTGCCACCACACCCTGGCGCCGCGGAAGTCGTCGGGCACCTCCTCCCGGTCGGCCATGCTGAGCACGAGCTTGTCGGCGTCCTTGCCGCCCTCGGCGCGGAGGTGGCGCGCGTCGCCGCGGGCGCAGGCCGCGCCCAGGTACGCCTTGATCTCCTCGTAGGCCTCGTTGCGCCGCATCCGGCCGCCGTCGTACTCGGCCACGGTCACGGAGAGGTAGGGGTCCACCATCGCCGCAAGCCGCCGCGTGTGGCGGTTGAAGTGGCGACCCAGCGTCTGCTGCAGCTGCAGGTGCTGCAGGTTCTGCCACACCACCGTCCACAGCACGGCGATCAGGCTCAGCACCACGCCGGAGTTGAGCCCGCTCCACGGGTCCATCGCCTCGAACGATTTCTTCCTGGCCTGTGTCGATCAGAGATTCATTCACAGCAGCTGGTCTATCCGGTCATTGAGATATGCTCTTCAGCATATTTCGTTCTCTACTTATAGATAGAGCTTTCACACGCGACGACGAAATGGTGGCGGCCGTCGACGCACTTGTCAAGGAAGGAGGACCAAATGCACCCACGCAACTCTTCTTTATTAGCATTGCATCGTCAGGCCGGCGTGGCGAGTGCCGCTCTTTTGCGAGAAAGTGGCGGTGCACTGACGAAGACGATGGACTCCCAATTACAACGACATTTCTGGGCGGTTTCCTTTGGCCGCGATCCTGTTGCAAACTTTGGAGTCTTGCTCTCGTCGTTGCTTCGGCTCGCCACTGGAGAAAAGAAATCGACGCCGTTCGATCGTCGTTGCGGCCTCCGGCGACACGATACGTGGCGAAGCCCATTAAGGTCGGGTCACTAGTGGCTGGTGGCCACCGCCAAAACAGAAAAAGACAAAATGTGGTGTTTTCTAATTTATTTGGGGTTTCGGTAGTACACTCATCACACTACGCTTTTTCTAAGTGGAAATACATCGATTGCGTCACGGACTATGCGTCAGAAAAAATCGCTGGACATGATGTCACAATATAAAGGATCGTGGTAAAACTTTTTAAATTTTGATTGCTAATATTGAAAGATTTATAACCATTTATATAAAGTATAAATGGCATGACTGGTTCATTATACTCCATCCGGTTTTAAATTGTTGACGCCATTGACTTTTTTCGTTATGTTTGATCATTCGTCTTATTCAAAATATTAGTTCAAACATGCAAAGTTATAAAGTATATTTTAACTTTCTTTAATGATAAAACAATAGCGTCAATAATTTAAAACCGGAGAGAGTAATATGCAACTCTTTTTATTTATAAAATAATTTACATTTCCTATATTGTTGGTATTTAAAGTTAACAGGATTTGTCTTTGACCAAAGTTAAAAGGATTTAGGGGTGGAATGAGTACATCGTTTTTTCAACCAAGGAAGAGACGCATTCAGACATTTCTTGCGTAGAATCTTTTCTTGAAACTACCGAATTCCTTTGGTTAAGGTCCCCTGTCTAGAGGCATCGCGTGTTCACGCTTGCTTCAGCTGAAACTAGGCTTCATGGTGCGCTTCGCCGCACACGGTTGGATTTTTCTTGTTTTGGGATGAATAAAGTGCATAACGGTCCTCAAACTTGTCACGGGGTGTCATTTAGGTACTCGAACTCTTAAATAAGTTTTTAAACTTGCTAAAATGTGTCATATAGGTTTAACATTCCATGTTTTGTCATTTGTTTATCTATAATTGCAACATCATGCAGTCTAATTATGTCATTTAGCATTAATTTACGTTCGTTACTTTGTACTTAGATGATATAATTTAGCAAGTTTAAGGACTCAGATATATATTTTGAGAGTCTGAGAACCTAAATGACACCTCATAACAAAGTGCACCAGCGGTCTTCAAACTTGTTAGGAGATTGAGCAGGAACAAATAAGGTATACACATCTAAAATAGAGATCCTGGCGCTGTGGAAGAACTAGATAGTTTGAAAACTAGATAGTTTGAACCGGATGGAGTATAGATTGAACCAGTGATTCGGTGTCTATCGAGTCTGTCGATATGAGCTCGACTGGTTCTTTTGGTTGATTAGGCCTGCGATAGTTTTGTTAATCTCGTAGGTGGGTTATAGGTGATTGTGCGAATGTTTTGAAACAAAATGACGCCGTGCCCATGCTAATTGAAATCGAGCCGCCGGACGCCTGAGCGTTCGAGCGGGAACTTTGATTGTCGTTGGCGTCGCACGGTGAGTTTGGTATAGCGCGTTCAATGCGCGGGGGAGCTGGGCATGCGACGTGGGAGCTCATGCCGGCGAGCATGAACGCGCGCCCCGTCAGCTCGTACTAGTCCCGCCGGTTCGCCACGCGCGCGCTCAGCTCCGTCAGCGCTGCGCACCCCGCGTCGCCGCCGATGCCTCACGCCGCCGGTCCAGTATCCGCGCCGCCTCGGCGTGTTCCCCGCGCTCCGCCGCAGCAGGTGCCGACGCGATGTCCTCTGCAGTCTCCACGCGGAAGCGCTCCCGCGCGACCTCCATGGACGGCAACACGAATGCTGCCCACACCAAGAGTGCCAAGCTCGGCCTGGGTGGTACACTCCAGAACAACTCTCTCATCTTCAAGCGCACAACCGGTTCTGCAAGATCGCCGGAGTAGTTTACCAACAGTATCGGTGGTCTCCTTCCTGTACCGACGCACATGAGCTTCGGCGATCATCAAGCCCTGACGACAACAACCTCATGTTCGGCGAACACCCTGCCGCTGGAGTTAATTTGAGGCGGCGTCGTTCGAGCCACACGCGCGGATTTGGGATAAAAAATGTTTTTAGTACACCCCCTATGGAGCGCTCGAGTACTGGCGCGGTGGCAGGGTGATTAGCATTAACCTTCTGATTACACTCCATCACTAATTGCCGCGTCGCGCGTCCAAGGACACGCGTCTGATTTGCAGCGTGTGTTCACTTGTCAATGTGCTCAGAGAATAATTTTCGCAGGTACGCCTTGATCTCCTCGATCTTACGTAGGCCTCGTTGCGGCCGCCGTCGTACTCGGCCACGGTTTTGGAGAGGTTGCAGGTGCTGCAGCTTCTGCCACATCACCGTCCACAGCACGGCGATCAGGCTCACTAGCAGCACTGTCCACAGTTATGCAACACGCAGAAAAGAAAAAAAATATACAAAATACTATGATCTTGTGGAGCACATGATGATCCGTAAGCTTGCAATATTTGTGGAGCACGTGATGACAGGGCAGCCAAATTTGTAGGGGAATTGATAATTGAGCACGAAATTATGAAATTAACAAACTGAGCAACATGCTCATCACAAAACAGTACACATGACACACTCCAACAAAGCATGTCGACCCATCCCGACGACCGCGCGAAACTAACATGAAAAAAGACGATACAAACTCAAGCCGCGAGGGAGCCATGCTTGTGCAGCACGTGCGTACTGATACAATACAAGGCCCTCGATTATTCAACAAGATCGAGCTGCAGAAGAACCCAAACACGGGTTCTGCAAGTAAAGTGAAGAAGAAAAAAAAGGGCCGAACAGAACGCACTTGACGTGCGTTGTAAATCAGGGGCATCCGTCCAGGTTCTTGAGGCAGGCCACGTTCCGAGCCTTGCTATCCTTGGCGAGGGTCTTCTTCAGCTCGCAGCGGCACCGAGCATCTATCAGTTTGCAGCAGTCCTTAGATCCCTTGATACGACCCCAAGAATTATAAAACTTTCCGGTAACCGGGTTCTTTTCTCTCTCTATGTCCAAAGTCTCGACCAAGTGCTTTCCCTCTCTAAAATGTTCAGAACATGTCATTATACGGAATGGAGAAATATCCTGGCAGGGGGGGGGGGGGGGGTGGTGGCGGTGGCCGCGAGGGCAACTTCTTGAAGGCTGCCTCGCACAAGGAGGTGAAGTTTGCAGGTAATGGGGCCAAGGCGTCGCGTGATGCCTCGCACGCCCCAGCGAGTGAAGAATTCTTTGCTTCCGTCAATATACACAGGAGCATGCGGTTTAATGGATTATTCCAGATCAGAATCTGCAGCTAGTAGTAAAAATGATTGGTCGCAAACTCACCCGTGGCGTATGCACACAACCAGCTCTGGTCACGGTATAGCCCGATGCTACCACACTTTAGGTCGTCATCGAACTTTCCTGACGACAGTTTTTCACACGCATCAGCAAGGGTCGATGCCTCCTCCTCTTCTGCGTCGTCGAGTGTTGTCGGAGCCACCGCCAAAGCGACGCACAGCGCAAACAGCGTTGCCGCGCCAGCGAACCGGCCTAGCCTCCAGCGCATTGTTGCCATGAGCTAGTGCGGGATGGCCTGTAAGCCGCTGCCTAAGGCTGATAGATGGATGCACCGGCTCTCTGTGGCTTGAGTACGTGGTGGGGTGTGGGGGAAAAACCGAGTACTTGGAGCCGGTTTTTATAGATCGAGGCACCCAAGCTCTACGGTGGAGAAGGGAACTGAGAGGATCACCATCATCTCGGTCACGTTGAACGGGTTGTAGTACTACGTGCGTGACATGTAGAGCTGATTCATCGCTTGGAATATATTATTAGCGTATCCCCATGCATGTCACGATTAATTAGAGAATAGATCTCGAAAGCATTGAACTTTAATTAAGTAACGTGTCGCTTTGTTGGTCTGTAGTATCTCCTAGTTAAAAACAGTGGATGCACGATTCGTCCGCAGATATTCGGATCGATGCAGCACAAACTGTACTAGTGTTTATAGTTGTTCGTGCCTTTCGAAAGTCAATGACGATTCTGCTAGGTTGCAGAATGGTACAGTGTGTTTAATCAGATCTATGCAACAATAAAGGTGGGTGCAACTTATAACGACCCACACTGTACAGCCTAACGGCCAAAGTTTTGTTAGCAAAAATAAAATGAACAATGATGTGCATATTGGTCAGCATACATCCGACGACACCTGAACCAATGAAGCATATTGGCTCGACTCTATTTAGGATGATAATATACTAATCATAATTATGGTTAGTGTGACATAAAATTAGTTCCACGCGCTGCATGCATCCTTTATTAATTAAGTTAACAATATTTGGGATCTTGATTCGCACGTCATACAGCTGTGTCAACTGTCAGGATTGAGCCAGTTCTAAGCATTTCCATTTTTTGGTGCTATTGGAAGTTTAATAGTAATTCGTTCAGATTGGTAGACTTTTAGCATTAAAGGAACGCATGGAACCCTTAATATACAATTAGTAAATTACGCTATCCTAAAAATACACTAAAAAATGAAAGATAGTTTGATTCCACGCGGTCTTCAAAGATACACTTTAATTGATTATTAAGTTATTAACAAAGACAGCTCTATACAACTGGCTGATGATTGTGGAGGCGCATACTTCAAGTTTACATGCTGCTCCTCATGTCTTGTCCAATAACTAAAGTAACTAGCCTTTCAACTCGTGCATCGAAATTAGAGACACAAATAGATAGATATAGTTTTTAGAAAATTACTTTTGCAGGCATAATAAGTGAATGAAAATATAGAAGGATTTTTTGCTATTCTATTATTCCAAATTTAAATAATTTTAGCTCATAATAGTATGGTGGGTAATTTAGAAATAGGTGTTAGGGATAATTTTTAGCTCATAATAGTATGGTGGGTAATTAGAAATAGGTGTTAGGGGTATTTTGACTTTTTTTTATTATTCAAATTATTTATTTTTAGACTCATGACATGGTGAGTAATTTATAGAAATAGGTGTCAGGAGTATTTTTTACTACATGTTATTATTCCAATTTAGTTATTTTTAGACTCATAATGTTCTAGTCTCTACGATCACTAAAAACCCATCGATCTTTGGGCCACATCATCTTGGAGTAAGGGGAGAACACGGGTCTGAAACCATTCTCAAGAAACATTGAAGCCAGAGGCACAACATAAAGTTTTTGACATGTGTGAATCCACGACAATGATTGTGGTACCGAGTACGTGTGACAGACTGAAAGACATACACGGTCTCTGTAACCCACTACGATTAATACTTGGAGAGTCAATTGTCAGTCGGATCCGCAAAGGAGTTGAGCTACTGGGTTGCTGCTTTGGCACGGATGTGCCCCGATGCGATAGAAAGTGTTTGAGCATGAACTTAATTTAAGTTTATAATCTATTAATGTTGCTAATCTGAAAATATAATCAAAAGATAAACATATAGGAATCCTAGTTTCTATCTGTTGTCTTCCAAATTTAATCTGCTTCGCTCTTACTCATTTATTTAGACTTTACTTGGTGAGTGTCAAAAATAGCAAAAAATATTATCATGGACCCTAACCCCGTCTTAAATATAGTTCATGTTATCAGTGAAGAGCATTCTACTTCGTTAGATATTCAATATCCTTTCACTCTGCTTCCATGTAGAAATATAAATCACGGTATCCTAAAGTAGTCCAAGGTGAAAATGCTACAATGGTGTTTCATGCACTTGCGAAATTGATGAAAATCAATTTATACGACATAAGAACCACCAACACATTGTTGTCTACGCTGTCGGCTCCCTCGACAATGACACAAAGGGCTATCATCTGGATAAGATACTCGTCAGTTTTCTCTTCAGTCGCAACAACCGCACCACGGCGAAGCTACAATTGTGAGGGATGTTAGTCCTATGATTCTACCTTCGGCTTCTTCTTCAGTCTCACCGTCTGTGGTGCTCCCGCTGTGACTACGGAGATGTTAAAGTATAATTGGTATAGTTAGATATTATGTATCTTGGACTTTCATATGTATCCAAGAAGGTGTCTCCGCCCCGCCCCCCCCCCCCCCCCCCAAGTCTTGTACTCTTATATATACCGATCAAGAGGCTTGATGCAATACATCCACTATCTATTATCTCTCATAGACATTTCTGGGTGGTTTCCTTTGGCTCCAATCCCGTCGCAATCTTGCTATTGTCGTTGCTTTGGCTCGTCGCTGAAGAAAAGAAATCGACGCCATTTGATCGTGGCTGCGGCCTTCGGTGGCATGATACCTTGCGACGCCGACTAAGCTCGGGTTACTACTGGGCGGGTGGCCGCCGCCAATACAGCAGAAGACAATATGTGGAGTTTTCTTTGGGGTTTAGGTCGGGGAAACAGAAAGCCGAAGGCACTGGCAGGCCGGGGAAGGCATCCGCGCTTCATAGTCTGATCTGTCTAGGGATGCACTATGACTCACGAAGTGCATGAAGAGCGAGAGATGCACATCCATCAGATGAGCGGTGACCGCTGTGCCTTCCTGCCAAAGGCAACGGCGGAATTTCAACTCTCTTTTTAGGTAGAACACACTATCTTCAAATCACCTCGATTGCGTTGCGTAAGAAAAATCGTTGGACACGACGTCTGAGGTATTGTACTAATCCAACATGCTACTCCATCTCCATCAAAATACACGGGATTGTTTTTTTCAAAGTCAAAGTTTTAAATTCAATTCTGACTGCTAATAGCAAAAGATTTCAGCCAAAGAGTGAGAACTAGCATTACATTCAGACAGTTATAGTGTAGAATTTTCGTTGGCTTAATGCAAACCCACCCCATTACTCAATCCTAGTTTCACATTTCCTCCCCATATGCCTGTTTGTAGCAAAAACAGCCCCACCCACCCCAGTAGTACAGGTAGAAATAAATCCCCAAAAAACTGATTTGGGTCTTTATGTACGCCATAAATCTATTATATATATAATTGACGACGAAAAGAAGCCACCACGTTGCTCTAAAATGCTAGAAATTCCCACGTTAATCCGAGAAAATAAGAAGAGAAAATTACCCATCACTGCATTATGAAAAATTAGTCACAAAACCCCCTATAAATATTTATAAAATAGCTAAATTCGGAATAATAAAAAATAGCCAAAAATACCCCTCGAACTTATTTCTCAATTACCCACCATGCCATTATGAGTCAAAAAATAGCTAAATTCGAAATAATAAAATTAACCAAAAAATACACTTCACACCTATTTCTAAATTACCCATTATTCCATTATAAGTCCAAAAAATAACTAAATTTGGGTTATAAAAGGTAGCTAATAATATCCCTAATTCTTATTTCTATTTTTTTCCACCGTACCATTCTGAGTCTAAAATAGCTAAATTACGACGTGATGAGCAGGCAAGCTAAAAAACAAGCTATGACGATGACACAGTAAGGATGAGTGAGAGAACCGAAAAACAAGCTAGAAAGGAAGACGGGAAGAGCCTTGAACAAGAGGGCGACGAGCAAGCAATCTGAACAACAAGATGACCAACCTACCAGTAGGAAGGCGAGGGGGAAGGTGACGCGTGAAGATAGTAGCCCTTGTCGAAGTGGGCAATAAGTAGGCAAGACAGTTTATGAGTTGGCAGAAGTGTACTAGGACTCTAGGAGAACAAGTGAGCCGAACAACAAGCTAAGGCGACAACTAGCTGAGCATCATTACGAGCAGACGAGGAATGCGCCCGTAGGAGAGAGCATATAAAAGTTTTTGTTATAAAATATCATGAAATAACTACATACAAATTTAAAAATTTATATTATTATCGTTATGAAAACAATCAACTCTAACCGCGCAAATGCGCGAGCAGCCATACTACTTATACAAAAGTGAACGAATTGTCACTCGCACATGTGTATGGTATGGCTCCAACGGTCAGTTCTCAACGTCGGCACGGTCCGGTTAGGCAAAAGGCGTCGAACCGAACTTGTCTCGAACGTCGGTTGGCCACGGTTTCGGGTGCGGCTCCGTACGTTGAGGCCAACGGTTGAGTTTGGTGCGCTCTAATTCAGACGCGACATGCAGTGGATACACTCGAGACAAACCAACGAATTCTTTAAAGATCATGATGTCTCGGGTGCGAACAGGTAAGAATCCGAACTCTAATCAAATCAACTGACTCAGCCAAGCACACATCCACAATGACAATTTTGGTCCAATTAGTAAAATTTCATTCTTTTTGGGGTAAGGTGAAGTGGGTTTTGCCACAAACAAAAGTATATAGGAGGGAATATCAAACTATGGTTGAGTTATGAGGTGGGTTTTACAATTAAGCTTCTTTTTTCCCTTTCCAAACATGCATGCGAATGCAGAGGGCAAGTGTAGTGTTTGCATCTCTTTTTTGAAGAGAGCACCTCTCTAGTTTTTTTTTTTTTGAGAATCGAGAGCATCTCTCTAGTTTTTTTTTTTAGCCAGAACCGTCATCCTTTACTGTCTCACTGTATCATGATTGTTACAAATGCCATCGGGTGGCTCTAGGAACCAAACATGTCTGCCTAGTGCAGCAGAAACACAACTCTTAGCTAGATTATGGGCATCCACATTTGATGCTCTCTTCTCATGCACAAACTCAATTCTCCTAAACTCTTGCTCTAGCTCTAATCTCCTGGACAATATGTCCATACACACCCATCCCATCTTCTCTGATGCTCTTCACTACATTAGCACAGTCGGAGGCTAACCTGAAGTGCTGCAAGATCAAATCACTCGCAAGTGCTAGGCCTTCTCTGCATGCGATCGCTTTCATAGTTTTTGGGTCCCTAATACCCGCAACAACCAATGCCGAAGCTCCAGCGAAATTACCATTCTTAGACCTCACTACTGCTGCAGCTACTGCAATGTCTGAGTTCTTGGATAGCGCGCGCATCTACATTTATTTTCATCATGCCGATCGGCGGAGGAATCCAGCTTGGCGCACTCCCTTGCCTTGCTTCCTTCTTCTCACCCTTCCTCATCGTCATTTGCAGATCCGAAATAAATCTATTGATGAAACAATGAGTCGATAATGGACTCTGGTAGCTATTCTCGTGTATGGCTTGTCTCCGGGCATACCAGATAGCCCATAGTGGCACTGTCACCCGAACGAGATCGTCCTGAGACAGTGATTCATGACTGCAATCAACCATCTACTAGCACCTTGTTCCTGTATTTGACATAAGTGTTCTGTAATCTCTTCTCTCTAGTTTTTTTTTTTTTGAGATTACACAGTACAACTCAGACACTCACAACGCACGCATCTTATGAAACATACGTACGCAAACTCACACCATATGAGCATCTTCGAAGACTGAGCCGGCAAATCTAGAGATACAAAGTCACCACTGGCGCCTCGCTGTCGACGGGAGGTCACCTACCATTGAAAGCACAAATGCCGTTAAATTTTTGAAAATTTGCTCCCACAGGGTGTCGGACCCAGGACGGTGTTACTCGGATGCCTTAACCACTAGGCCAAGACCCCTCTCACATCTCTTCTCTCTAGTTGAGATGCACGGTTGGATTTTCCTGGTTTCATGATCATTCTGTGTCCAAACATCACCTCCTCAGGGCAGGGACGGACCGATTTTTTTTTCTACTTTGTCCGTCCAGATTTGATAAGTTCTAAAGTTTGATTAAAGTAGCCGTAAAAATCACCTCCTCGGTTGCGTTTCCGATGACCCACCTTATCATGCACCTAATCTACTATCTTAGTATTTAAAGAGAAAAAGAAGCCACCACGTTCGCTCTCAAGGCCACGAAATTATCATGTTAATCAGAAAAAAAAAAACAAAGATATGAACCGTTGGATTTATGAACATTGAACGGCCAAGATTAAGTAAGTACTTTCGGAAGTAAAAAAATAAAATCACGTCACATTTTTAGGAAGGAAAAAAGATATGATTTGTTTAGGAAAGGAAAGAACCCATACATCAATCCGGAACAAAAAAATAAAGAAACCCACGTCACGTTGTTGGAGAAGGAAAAGGAATCCTTCTACACGCAGGCATAACATCTGGCCGTTCGCATGCATGGTTGGCAGACCAAATTTGAACTCACAATCGTCACATGGGGACAAGTAGGACCGGCAGCTAGACACAGAGCTGTTGTTCGAGGCATCGGGACATCGCGGGAAGCTAGCCATGGGGCCATCGTCGTCTTCTATTGGCATGCAGCAGGTACAGCGGTGAACGGTGCATCGCCATGAAGAACCAAGATTGGTCGGCGACACCGTCGCGGCCAACGGTGTCCTACCGCCGTGGTCTGTGTCTAATGCTACAGGCTGTCGACATCAGAGAGTGCAAATCCCACGTCTGAAGTTTGCATGCAGCAACGAAGGGCCAATAAGCAGAGGAAGTGAGCCATGAGCTAGGTTGGTCGATTCTTCCAAAGAAAAAAAATCAAATTGCTTCATGAGGACGTGATCAGGATTACATTACCGAGCGAAGCGAGTCTGGATGAAGCATGAAGGTGACGCAATCAATCATCAATGCAAGGAAAGATTGCACGCAAATTAACTCCCGATTCCCATCTGATATATGCATCGATCTTGCCACGTCGAGTGAGATGCCTGGAGCTCTGGGTGTCCAGAGAGATTGAGAGACACCTAAAACCAGGCATGCAACACAAAACTTCACGCTCACAATGTTGGTATTTTGATAGCTTATTTGAATGTGATTAATGGGTATTCTCGCAGGCGGGAAGCCACATGCATGCTCCTCAATTAACTTTTTGTATGATACAAAATTTTGACATGCTCATTATCTAATACGATAAAATTTATTATATAAAATAGCTAAGTTAGCGGATGTACCCGCGCAATTGCGCGGGCCAACTTGCTAGTTAAGCAGAAAAAAGAAGGATATGTCTACCTGAAGTACGTGTAAATAAAGAAACAAGTTCATGGCTAATTACGGTATTAATGAGGTCGTGATAAGCATGGAGATCGAAGCAAAACCGCATTTGCGTACGTGCTCCGCAGACTGAGCCGTCCGATTGTCACCCATCACCATAAATTCTACGACGCAAAACTCCAAATCCAGAAAGGACCTGAGCTCGATTGGCACACAAAAGACATGCTTGGCTCCAGATGCAACAGGCAGCAGGTAGCCATGGCCCATGGACCAGCAGCAGGCGCATCAAGCAACATCGACGACCATTCCATATTCGCGAGGTTGCCCATCCAGTGACAGCGAATGCAGAGCGTCTCAATCCAGCGGTGATTTCTCTCAGCCACAACTTGCACTTCTGTGCACAGTTGTGTCGATCGGCTACGCGCCTTATATCTGCTACTTCTCACTGCCGGATCCTCTCATATCTTCAGCTCGCGAGGGCCTGGTGGTCATGTCGTCGTGGCCGGACAGCCAAGCCAGCACCCTAGCATCTCCCTTTCGCCACATCCTCCATTATTGACGAGCTGATGCTCCTCTCCATTATTTCGATGCGCCTCTGATCTGATTCGTGCTTCGCTTTCGTTCTTGGCTGCCGGAGCTCTTTCTCTGCGTCCCCCTGGATCTCTCCCGGCTTGCGTCGTGCCACACGCACCTCTTATCTTAGCTACTTGTGGAAAGGTAGCGTTGCTTGCTTAGCCGCGCGTGCGCGATGAAGAGCTCGAGCTTCGAGACCACCGGGAGCTCCGCTTCGGGCTCCGGCTCCGGTTCCGGTGGTTCCGGCTCCTTCAACCTCCGGAACCTGTCCAAGGTCATCCTGCCGCCGCTCGGCGTGTCGTCCGGCCACGTCCAGTGCCACGATGGCCCCACTAACGAGTGGGTCATCTCGCCGCTCGACTCCGGATACAGGTAACGAAACTCGTGACAATCTGCCATTGTTATCTTTGCATGCAACAAGCACGCCGTATGATCGAGCTCGATCAATATCAGGTGCTGGGAGACGTTCGTGGTGCTCTTGGTGGCGTACTCGGCGTGGGTGTACCCGTTCGAGGTGGCGTTCATGAACGCGGTCCCCAGGGCGGACTGGAGGTGGCCGACATCGTCGTCGACCTCTTCTTCGCCGTCGACATCGTGCTCACCTTCTTCCTCGCCTACATCGACACCAGGACGCAGCTCCTCGTCCGCGACAGGAAGAGGATAGCTTTCAGGTACGGTGCGCACTGAGGCCAGCTGCACACCTTATCATCGATCCATGCCCCCTCATTTTGACTACATTTTAACACATTCACGTACTAGCATTTTTATGGCACTACTTATGTCGGGGGTGGCACATAGATGGCTGCAAACTAAAGTGGAGTGATATAGTCATATAGGTACGAGTGGTGCATGACTAGATAGCACAGCGACCATGGTACCGACATATTACCTTTGTCGGATGCCAAATTTTCTCTTCCATTTTCTTCACACGTCTTACATCCGTCTCAGAAAATGGCAAGGGTAGTTTGGTCCGGCTAATTCATCAGCTGCCGAATTTCCACGCTGATATTCACTGCTTGATGTGGAAATATGCAATGACTAAGCCATGTGTGATGCATGGCGTTTATTTACCACAATCATCACATCTTCAAGTTTCTGTGAGATATGCGGTGGTTCAAATTCCCGGTACGCTAGGGATACGTGGCTGCATTTTAGTCAAGAAAGCAACCGGAAAACCACTCGTACATAATACAGGTCAAGAAATCCAAAACTGGGTGGCCACAAAAAGAGAATGAAGATCAGTGACAAGTTCTAATAATTAAAAGTATGGGACCAAACCGAACTGCATTATTTTTGATTTAAAAAATTACAATCATGCACCAGTGTAGTTCGTAGATAGGGCCCTACACACAGCACGCATCGTGATTTGTGAGTTTCTGGTGCAAAACGCG